>JBBCBC010000024.1:10796188-11331809 GCA_037126765.1 Stenogyne calaminthoides | reverse complement strand
AATAAAGCACTTGGGAAATTTTTGTTTTTTCGAAAGTGCTTCAACTTGCAATAATAAGTTTGAGCTCTTGAGTTGCTTACAAATTTCCCGTAACCTTCAATGTAGAGGGTCACAAGTATTTATAGGCATACACCAAGGTCATTCTTGAAAAACTATCTGTTGGTCCCAGTGCAAACGAGTCTTACACGTGTATGGGGAGGAATACACGTGTTCAGTGTTTTTAAAACTTTTCTTCCTGAGGTCAGCTTGGGTCAGGTTGTCCTGATGATTTGGTCTGAAGCACAAATCGCTCTGAGTCAAAGTCTATCGAGATAAAGTGATCTGAGCTACTTTCAGATTCCTCGAATAATCCCAACTGAGTCCTGAGTTTTCAGAGATCCTGAGTTGCTTGGATCAGATAACTAACTTACTGAACCCTCAGAAGAGTAAGTTCAGTTTGGTAACTATTTGTTCTAGCTAGTCAGATGTGCGAAATGGTTGGCCCTTAGTTTATACTCATTTTAAGCTTTTGCTGAAAACCTTCCTTTAATGGAATAGTGATTAGGTTGTGATTCAATTATATGCAACTTTCAGTGGATTGATTCCAACTGAAATATCAGTGAAAATATGCTTTCAGAATATATGCAACAGTTAAGCAAAGCAAAACAGAAAGCAAAGAACACTGCAGATTATAGTGGTTCAGAGACTCAAGCTCCTACGTCCACTCTCCCTGATCTCTTCAGAGAAATTCACTAATCACTTCCTTGAGCTTTCTGACTACCTCTGTAGTTTACTTGATCAACTCGGCCCTGAGTTTTCTGACTACCTCTCTAGTTTACTTACTCAACCCGACCTTGAGCTTTCTGACTACCTCTGCAGTTTACTTACTCAACTCACACAAGCTTTCAGACTACCTCTGTAGCTTACTAACTTCTCCTCTAGAGCTTTCTGACTACCTCAATGTAGTTTACTCACTCTTTACAACTCCAATCTCACCAACAATCACACTCAAACTACCTTACAAAGGGTTTGGGGTTTCTTGGTTGGTTTCCAACTAGGATGAGATATCCTTTACAATAAAGAACAATGCAAAGGCTAGGATATCTCGACTAAGCTTTGGATATATCTTATCAAGCTAGGCTTAGTGGAATGAGCTCTCTTCGATTTAAAGCACTTGGGAAATTCTCAGTTTTTCGAGTGCTTCAACTTGCAATAATAAGTTTGAGCTCTTGAGTTTCTTACAAATTTCCCGTAACCTTTCAATGTAGAAGGTCACAAGTATTTATAGGCATACACCAAGGTCACTCTTGAAAAACTATCCGTTGGAGAGATAGCTCCTAGAGTTTCCTCTTATGGTGTGTGAGAAACGGCTATATTTAGGGTTTGACACTCCCTAACACGTTTTAGGCAATAGCCTTTCATGTAGCCGGTCTTCACTTTTTGCAGTCTGGAACTTAGTACTTCTGACATCTTTAGTGACCTGTCGTTGTCGATGTCGATATATGGTGCGATGATGTCTTCCTCTTTTTGACTTTTGTCTCGATTAAAAGGTAGACAACTCAGCGGCTCTTTTGGTTACAATCTCGAGTGATATAACCTTAAAAACACTTTGTCTTAGTTCCTTTTTATGCGCATTTGAATATCTTGGCAAATATCTATTTTTTCAAAGGAATCGCGATCTTCTCGATATTGCATCCTTCCGGATAGATATGTTCGATTGCCTCGGAACATTGAGGTTTATCTTGAGCATTGATACATTTACCGACTCTTGATGAATTCTTGTGCCTTGATATTCTTGATCTTGATTCTTGATCTTACGTGTCTTGAGTCTTGAGTCTTGAATCTTGGCGTCTTCGAGTCTTGGCGTCTTACGAGTCTTCATAGATATCTTGAGTCTTCATCTTTGAGTCTTGATTCCTCGATTTCATCTTGAGTCTTCATTATCTCGATTTCATCTTTGAGTCTTGATATCTCGCTTTTTATCTTTGAGTCTTGATATCTCGATTTCTCTTCGAGACTTGATTTCTTCGTTTCATCTTTGAAACTTCATAAACTTGATTTCATCATGAAACTTCGGTTTCTTGTAAAACTTCTTGAGTTCTTGAGAATCTTCTTGATCTAAACGATCTATATCTGTGACTATACATTTTGCAGATAACATCCTGAATACTCTAAAAGCGAATCGACTCAACTATCAAGATTATTACGAACATGTCATACTCGGGGTTTTGGGATCTAATCAAAATCATATCTTTATTAAATTCATCTCCCAACAATTTCCCCCTTTTTGATGATGCCAAAATCTATCTTGTTACAAACATACTTTAACCTATACTCAGGTTTCAGTTTATCCTATTACTAGATTGGTTTTATTTTCAACAATTTCCCCCAAAAATAATGAGTCTCTTAACAATTAATCTCCCAACAATTTCCATCTGAGAGATTCTCACAACAATTTCTTTCAATAATGAATCTCTCAAAGGATTCAACACCAAATACTTAATTTCTCAATCAATTAATCTCAGAGACAATCATTCAGGCATATCAAAATTAAAAGACATGTAAATAAGATAATGAGATATTATCTTTTGAGCATAAATGATAAGATTTCATTGATGATAGGTAGACTGTTACAAGTTACAATGAATCTTATCTGAACAAAATCAAAAAGACAAAAAAAAAAAAAGATTACAAGAATCTTCTGAGTCTTCATCTTCTGAGTCTTCATTATGTTCTTCAGTTCAGCTCTTCAGTTCGGTTCTTCAGCTCTGCTCTTCCACCTCATCAGCAGGGACTTCTAGGTCGAACATTCCGTAATATCTCTTCTTCAGTGCATCTCTTTCTTTGATGATATCCGGATTGTTTCTGTCGGACCTAAATAAATGGCGTCTCGAGATATGGCGAAATGGCTTTCTCATTAACGCAGCCATTCTCAAGCCTGGGAGGAGGGTACACATATGGACCAGGGGAGGTTATCTGCACCTTTCCTTCATCCGCTAGATTTATCCATCTTTGGAGATATTTTGGATAGAAGGTCAGGAGATAGTCAATGAAAGCCTCATTCGGATCTGAGCTCTCCCCTCTCCATTCTCTGAGCACATCATAGTAGAACCAGAAGGTTCTCTTGATTTCTTCCCACGCATCGTTGAGATGGACTGGCATCCATTTGTCAATGTATGGCCATTTCTGTGCTTTTGTGCTCCCTCTCCTTTTTGCTTGCGAACTTTTTGAACCCACTCCTTCTTTTCTGCTCTTCTTCAACCTTCTTTTCTCGATCCTTTGGTACACGAAATGAATAATGACTTTCTTTGCTTGTTCAATCTGGAGTGTTTTCAGAGCGCTTCTGGTATTGAAGACTTTCTTCTTTGGCTCGACTTCAGAATCTTCAATACCCAGTATCAATTTCCTCTGAACTGGCCTAGAAGTCTTTGCTCTTTTGCCCTCAGGCTCTTCCATCACCACAGCCTTTCTCTTGATGGGCAATTCAGCACCAGCTAGGCTTGTACCAATCCTTCCTCTACCACTCAGTTTCTCTACAGCAACTTCCTGCATTGTTTCCTCTGAAACCTGAGTGTAGACTGGCTTCTCCACCTCTTTGAACTTAAGCTTCTCAGTGGCTTCTATATCCTTCATGGCTTCGTCAATTATCTTCGTTTCAGCATCTTTAACAACCTTGCCCTTCAGAGTATGTTCCAATAATTCCCTGAGATCAGCTCCAGGTCTTTCCCCCTTCTTGGAACCATACTCTGGCAGAAGCCTGGAGAGTGTTGTGTCCATATGGTATTGTTCTTTACTGACACTCCGCACCTCCCCTGCCATCTGATCTTTCTCCTCCTCGAGCCTTCTGAGGTGGTTCTTCGCCACAGAGAATTCTTCAAACAGATGAGCAAATTGGCTTGAGAGAGCTTCCTTGAACATATCTGTCATCTTGGTCATGAGCATTGAGCTCATTTCCTCAACAGCGTTCTTCACTAGCATCTCACTCTTCTCTACCAATTTTGCTTCTATGGGTCTGCTCCTGATGCTTCTGCTTCAGCTCTGAATTAAGTTCAGCCTTGACCCCCTCCATCTTTTCTTCTAATTTTCCTTCCATGGAGGTCAGCTTGTCTGTCAGAGTATCCTGAAGCAGCACCAGTTCTGAAGAAGAACTCAAGTTCTCAATCTTCTGAGTTTAGTTGGCCAATGCCTCTTCGATCTGAGCAACTTTGGTCAGGATCGGCTCAACCTTCTCTAGCTTTACCATCAGTGGGGTGAAATTAATCTCAGGAGTATATCTGATCAGCTGTGACTCCTAAGTTGGCTGTTCATCCTGAGTCTCAGTGTGAACCTGAGCTTCAGTTTGAACTGGGGCTTCAGACTCAGTCTGAGTCTGGGATTCACCCTGAACTTATGTGTCCACCTGAGCCTCAGTCTGCATATCAGACATTACAGAGTTAAAGGTAGGAACTTCAGTAATCCTGGCATATTTATCAATAGTGCCAAAAGTTACCGGAAGGCTAACTTCAGTCTGAGGATGTTCGACAGCAGTCTGATCAGCATCAGTTGAGTCTTTTTCCTTCTGAGATTGACTCTCATCATCCCCTTGTTGGTCCCCATCCTGAGATTTGTCAATGGAGCTCGGGGCACCAACTTCAGTAGCTTTCCTCTCAGCAACCTTCCTCTTCACCAGCTCATCAAAATCAGAAATTTTCATCCTGAGCTTGGTTTTTCTGAACCCTGAGAATTCAGTGAGAAAAGTTGTCTCCTCGTTCCACCAGTCTTCCCCTTTGAATGAAGCAATGTTAAGCATCTCTGGAAGAGTCTGGTTGAGGATGTGGACCGTTGACCTCAATCTGAAGAAGATGTCTTGGAGGTCAGGGAATGAGCTCAATTCAGGGTAGCGGTCAAGAATGAACCGTTCCCCCTTGCTTCGCCATTCGGTCTCTTCAGCTTCACCTTTCTTGAGCATCGGGCTCTCAGGTTCAGTTAGAAACTCTGCTGAAAGATCGACGAACAGCTCATTCAGGAGCTCATCAAAATTCATCGGCTCCTGAGGCTCAGCAAACTCTGAGGTTTGGGCAGGCAGCTCCTCAGTTTGAATCTGACTTGGTTCTGAGGTCTGAGCTGGCTCCTCCTCAGTGGGAATTTTAGTTTGCTCTTAGAACTGAGCAGGCACTTCCTCAGCAGGAATTTGAGCATCTTCTGCGGTCTGAGCCGGCACTTCCTCAGAAGGAATCTGTACTTTTTCTGAGGTCTGAGGTCTGAGGTCCTTGGAATATTTCCTGAGAAAACTTATCAGAACTGAGCGATATCTCAAGAACCTCAGAGAAGACTTGCTCCTCAGTTTGATCATGTGCCTTTGAGATAGCCTGAGCCAATACAAGTAAAGGCGATTTCTGAGCAGTTTGGCTCTCAGGCTGAATCTCCTCAGTCTCACTTTCCTCATCATCATCAGTGAGAACCACCATCCTTTTGCGCTTAGGAGCAAGGGTTTTCTACTTCTTCAATTTCTCACCCTGCTCCTTCTTGGCATCCAACAAAACCTTCCCCCTGGTTTTGTTGGCTTTCTTCAGCAGCAGCCGCAATTGGTGATTCCACTTTCTTCTCTTTCTTTCCCTTGATTGTCCTCTTTGAAGCAATGGGTTTGAACATTATTTTGGACTTAGGGAATGGAGTAGATTTGATGAAGATATCCTCCTCCTCTCGGCACATCTCCAAAATAAAGGTTATTTTGGTGGCGTGGAGGATTCTGCCTTTGATAGATATTGCCCCATCCTTCTCCCTTTTTATGACCTTGGCTTGCTCACTCACCACCTGGATTAGATATTTCAACCAGTTGAACTCCTTGGTGGGTGAGTCCTCAATTGCCGCCATTAGTCGGAGTTTGGGAGTGCTGATCTCCTCGAAGCTTCCAAATCGACTCATGATGCACTTTCCAACAATATCCATCAATACTCTGTACTTCGACTTCAGATGCCGTTTATGCAGAGTGGCTTCAAACTTAACAGGATTCTCAACAATCCCATCAAGATACTCTTGCTCCCTTCCCAACATATACAATGAGGGGTCATCTCCCCTATCGCACAACTCAAATACGTCGTTTAAGTTCTTAGGGACAATGTAGAGCTCTCGAACAAAATCCACATACTTCATCGATTGTTCAAGATGAGAAACAGAAATCTCTGACTCTATACAATCATTGTCATTTATTTCCAAATTAGCGACAAACTCTATTACCTCGGGAGTATACTCTGCCTCCGGTCGATTTGCGACGAGGTTCGTCAGTTTTGCCAATCGGATTAAATGGAGCGCCTCTTCTTCGTGCTTGGCATTGGTGGTACTCTCCAAGGAAACCACGTACTCATACCATGGCTTATTTGTCTCGGCTAATTTTTTGAACATGGTAGGAGCCATTTGAGATTTGAAGATTTAGGGTTTTGAGCGATGAAGTTTTTCTGGGTAAAAGGGATTTATTTGCAGAGGGTTTTTGGGAACGAAGGGTTTCAATAAAATTTGGCTTGAATGACTTTCAAAGGATTAAATAGCTCGAGATCGTGGGAAGTCATACCGGTTTGGTGAAAAAGCAACGGTTAAGATTAATCCACGATTAATCAGGTATGCGAAAGGTCGATCCCCAAAAAGTAAGCCGCCATTTTAACTTCATTGGTGATTAAATGTAACAGAGCATTTAATGACTGTTGACCTTCTTAGGAATTTCAAAGATCCCGCCCAAAAACATTCCTCAGGTGTTTTTTATTTATTGCGAATGATTACTGAGTTTCACTTAGGCAATAAATGAGTCGCATGAGTCATTACTTCTTCGGACTAATTTCCTCTATCGGTCTTTCTTCTTGACCTTGATATCTTGACCTTGATAAAATGTCGATGATGATACCGAGAATTCTTGAATGGGTTCAAGATAATTCTCGAGAAAACTTCTCTTGAAAATCTTGACCTTGATCAACAAATTCAATCGATAGTTTCGAAATCTTGAGACTCAAGATTCGATCAATTTTCGATTTTTTCTCGAGTTTCTCGATGAATTCGAGAAAACTTCATTCATCTTCCAAAATGACATTAAATTTTTTCAGATTTTGATATCTTCATTATACACCTAGATCCAACATCCCTAATACCCATTTGGATAGTTCCTACAAGGAAATCTTTTGATCCAACCCTTTAAAAGGTTTAGTCAAGATATAAACATCTCATTTATCTGCGGGTGCCTCGATATGAATTTTCTCCATGGACTTTTGAATTTTTCTTTGGTTCGGGCCTTTTGTCATTTTTTAGCTTTTTGTCGACATGATCTCGATGAAGTTCCTTCTAGGCAAGTGGGGTTAATTCTCTGAATTTGGGTTCAAGGACTTGGTCTCTTCGATTGAAATTCATCTTCCAACAATGACATCTCGGTGTAGATCTTTTTTTCATTCTTAATGAGGCTTTGATTGCATCTCAAATCTTCTTCTAATGATATCTTCATTCGATTCGGTGCCCTTTTACATTTTACGAAAAAGCAGATTAGATCTGTGGTACCCATTTGGTATAGGGTCCTACAAGGTTAGCTGTACCTTTTGGAATCCAAATCTGCCTAACAACTCTAATCACTTTAGAGTGGCTGATCTGTCTTCCATAAACATCTACATACACATTTATCACTCTGGGTGCCTTAGCAGTTTCCAGTGTATGAGTGCTAGCTTTAGCATGAACATGGACTTTTGAATTTTTCTTTGGTTCAGGCCTTTTGTTCATTTGCTTTAGCTTTTGTGCAGCTGGTCTGAATCTTTGTTGACTCGGGTTCAGGTAACCTTTACCCTTAGGCAAGTGGGGTTCAGGTTGCCTGTACTGAAATTTGGGTCTTTCAGTATACTGAGGACTTGGTCTCTTCAGTTGAGAATGTCTCTGCTGAGTGTTTCTCTTCTGAAGATTCCTATGATGGTTCAGTGTAGATCCTTTCAGGTTTGCATTCTTAGCCTGAGGCTTTGAAGTACTTGCCTGAAATTTTCTAACTGAGTGCTCAGGTTTTCTAGCCTTCTCCTGAGGTTTAGGCTTTCCTACCTGATCATTCAGTTTTACTGGAACCATAGGTCATTTTCCCTTGTCTACAACCTTGGGAATTTCTTCAGTTTGAAGTGTAGGTGCCACTGGTTTTACAAAGATTGTCTTCTTGCTACTTGATGCAGCATTCAGATGACCTTGTGAGGTTCCCCCTGGTATGTATCCCAATCCAGATTTTATAGTGACAGATCTTTGGTAACTCTGAATATCATCTATTACTTTAGATGCAGTATTCAATAGAGTTAGCTTCTTCTGTGCACTATTGTTGGTCCCGAAAAACCCAATTTAAAACTCGTAAAATCTCAATGGGAGGTGACTTAAAAAATTTTCCGAATGTGTTATGCAGATTTGCTAAAGTATGCATGACAGTTAATATGAAAGCAAATAAGAACACACGTATTTTTATAGTGGTTCGGACAACTCATCCTACATCCACTCTTCCCTTCATGGGGCACCAACTTAACCAACAGATGTTTACCGAGTTCTCACTCAAACGGGACTTATCACCCTCTAAGGGATCGCCTACCCTCCCTTTCGGGATTGTTTAGATGTTTACCGAGTTCTCACTCAAATGGGACTTATCACCCTCACGGGATCACCTACCCTCCCTTTCGGGATTGCTAGATGTTTACCGAGTTCACACTCACCTACAAACTTAACCGACTGATTTGGGTAAGGTTTGTTTGGTTTCCAACTAGGTTGAGATTTTTCCTTACATTTGTTTAGCCTCAATGCTAAGGATGGAAAAATCTCTCTAAGCTTAGGATATAGCGTATGTGCTTAGATCTAGGGTAGAACACTTTTGAATATATGTGTGTATTTCTTGCTCTGTGTTCTATGAATGGAGTTGCTTGAATATTTGGCTTTAATTTCACTTTGCAGATCCTCCATTATCTTCTTTTTGAAGATAGTGCAATGTATTTATAGTGTGGATTTAAATATTACCGTTGGAAAGTAATATTCAAATCCATACTAATAACTTCCGACTTTTTCTTTGTCCTTTTGCACTTTTCCTCAGACTTTATGTCACATCAATATGTGTGTTGTCTTCTTATTATTTGCTTGCTTTTGTGTTTAACGGATCCGACGTCATTTCGTCCGACATCGTTCATCTCTTCCGATTCGGGTTCTCGATTCGTATGCGTGATTCGTCCGCAGAAATTTGGTCTTTAAAATCTGGTTCTGCATAAATTGTGGTCTCTCGATCGACAAGACAAAGCAGATCGACAAGACAACATCAGTCAATGAGATCTGGTCAATCAGATCCGGTCAATCAGATCCGTCATCGGTCAAGATCGTCACCAGATTGACGGTCAAGAAGATCAGTCAATCGACTGGGGTCAAGAACATCAAGTCACCAGATCCGGTCAAGAAAGATCAGTCAATCAGATCAGTCACCAGATCGGTCAAGAAGATCAGTCACCAGACTGGTCGCTCAATTTATCAGTCAATGCGTCTCGTCCACAGATCGGTCACCAGATCCGTCAAGAACATCGGATCATCGGTCGGTCACTTTCATGGTCACCAGATCTGGTCACCAGATCGGTCACCAGATCAGTCACCAGATCTGGTCAAGAAGATCGGTCACCAGATCTGGTCAAGAACATCGGTCGGTGGTCATCACCATCTCGTCACCATCCGTCAGATTGCGCTGATCAAAGACATCAGTCAGATTCGTCAAACCGTGACAAGATCTTTGATCGATTCTTACAGATCAAGATTCTTCTTAAAAAATCGGTATGTTTCTTCTTGTTCACTCATCGGTTTACTTTCGGAACTCATCCAACTCATCTGATCTCGATCGACCTAAATCTGCTGACCTCGTCGATCTCGATCATCTTCCTCTGATTTTGTGAGTTCCCCCTCAATTTGTTCTCTCGTTCCCCCTCAACTTGTTATCTTTAGATTATCTTAAATAACACAAGTTGATAATGTTTTGGCATAATTAATCAAAACTAAAATATCCCAACAACTATCCTCACATTTCTGTAGAGTTTCATGCTTCTCGGAGAGGTCATTGAACTTAGTTACGATCAAATTTGAATCTCAAATGGATTGGATTTCTCTAGCTTTTTCAGTTAGGGTCACTATCAACTTCTCTTTCTCTGAGAGTTGTACTTTCCGAACATCCAGTTCATCAGTAGCTCCCATTAATTGAGAAGTGATTTCAGTATTGCTAGAGTCTTTCCATTTTAGATTTTCAGCTTTCAGTTCTTTATTCTGCTCTTGAGTTTTATTTAGCAGTTCTTGTAAAACAGCATAGTCCTTCATCAGATTCTCAAAAGAATTCATCTGGTCAAAATGACTGTTTTCAGTGGAACTTGATAACTCTTGTGCTAGTGTAGGAGCAACAACAGAGAAAGAAGAGTTTACCTCCTCAATGGCCATCAGACAGATGTCATCACTTTCCTTTGTCGAGAATATTTCATCCGAAGAGCTAGATCCTCCCTCGAATGTTCTTCTTACGCAACTATGGCCTTTTTGCTAGAGAACTTCTTGTCTCTTTTAGCTTGCCTTTCTCTTCTCTCCTTAGCTTTTCGGATCACGGACAATCATCTTTGGAAGTGACCTTTCTTTTGGCAATTATAGCATATGTTGGCATCATCATCCTGATCACTTTCTTCTTTGGACTTGGAGTCCTTCTTTCTGGATGAAGACCCTTCAGCTTTCAGGTCCTTCTTCTTCTCAGTTGATCTGTCCTCAGGTTTCTTCTGGTACCTGTGATTCCTGTAATAGTTTTTGTATTTTCCATATCGACTATTAAGTCTTTCAAACCTCCTTGCCATCGGTCTTTAGCTTATCCTCAAGCTCATCCCGATTTTTTAGCAAGGGAGTTCTCGAACTCTCTAGTTTTTCTGAGTTTTATCTTTGGCTTTAAAAGCCACATTTTTACTAGATGATGAATCATCTTTGCTGTCAGCCTTTTTGGATTTCTTATCAATTACGAACTCATAGGCCTTCAGCTCAGAGAAGACTTGTTGGTATGGCATTGAATTAATGTTTTTGGTGTTTTCAATCACCACTGCATGTATATCCCATTTCTTAGAAAGACCTCTAAGAATTTTCAATGCAACTTCTCTCTGTGGATATTTCTTACCAAGTGCATTTAGATCATTCATAATGCTAGTGAATCTGACTTCCAATTTGTCTATAGATTCACCTTCATCCATTTCAAAACTATCAAACTTTCCAATTGCAACTGAAAGTTTGTTTTCTTTGATATGATTTGTGCCTTGGCACATTCTGACTAGTGTATCCCAAATTTCTTTTTGCGATTATTACAGTGAGAGATCATTCCCATCACACCATCATCAATTGTACTGTATAGTGTGTCTTTAGCAATATAGTCTAGATTGACTAACTTCCTCTCCTCAGGAGTCAGTTGGTCATCAGACTTAGGAAATTCTGCTCTAGGATCGTTTCTCTCATTTTCTGTTCCTCTGGGATTCACCACAGTAAATTGGAATGGCCCTTTAGAGACCACTCTCCACATTCGTTCATGTTTAGAATCTGGTGTGCTGCATTCTCGATCTCCATAAATCATAGTTCTCCACCGAGAACATGGGAAGTTTCTTAGAAGACATTTTATCCGAGTCTTTTTACGAATTGAACCAAATAAGATCAGTTCAGATAGACCACAAGTATTTTAGCAAATAAAACTTAGGTCAACAAAGCAGGTGGTCAAGTTGAACCACAGCTCTGATACCACTTGTTGGTCCCGGTGCAAATGAGTCTTACACGTGTATGGGGGGGATACACGTGTTCAGTGTTTTTAAAACTTTTCTTACTGAGGTCAGCTTGGGTCAGGTTGTCCTGATGATTTGGTCCTGAGAAGCACAAATCGCTCTGAGTCAAAGTCTATATGAGGCGGTGATCTGGTCGCTTTCGAGATACCTCGAGATAATCCCAACCCGAGTCCCGAGTTTTTAGAGATCTGAGTTGCTTGGATCGGGATAACTAACTTCTTGAACCCTCGGAAGAGTAAGTTCGGTTTGGTAACTATCTCTGTTCTAGCTACTCGGATGTCTTGGAATGGTTGGCCCTTAGTTTATACTCATTTTAAACTTTTCTTTGAAAACCTTCCTTTAATGGAATAGTGATTAGGTTGTGATTCAATTATATGCAACTTTTCGATTGGATTGATTCCAACTGAAATATCGGTGAAAATATGCTTTCGAGAATATATACCTTGATTAAGCAAAGCAAAAGCGAAAAGCAAAGAACACAACAGATTATAGTGGTTCGAGGAGACTCAGCTCTCCTACGTCCACTCTCACGATCTCTTGAGAGAAATTCACTAATCACTTCCTTGAGCTTTTCGACTACCTCATGGTTTACTTACTCAACTTCGCCCTGAGTTTTTCGACTATACATAGTTTACTTACTCAACCCGACCTTGACCTTTCTGACTACCTCTGTAGTTTACTTACTCAACTCACACAAGCTTTCAGACTACCTCTGTAGCTTACTAACTTCTCCTCTAGAGCTTTCTGACTACCACAATGTAGTTTACTCACTCTTTACAACTCCAATCTCACCAACAATCACACTCAAACTACCTTACAAAGGGTTTGGGGTTTCTTGGTTGGTTTCCAACTAGGATGAGATATCCTTTACAATAAAGAACAATGCAAAGGCTAGGATATCTCGACTAAGCTTTGGATATATCTTATCAAGCTAGGCTTAGTGGAATGAGCTCTCTTCGATTTAAAGCACTTGGGAAATTCTCAGTTTTTCGAGTGCTTCAACTTGCAATAATAAGTTTGAGCTCTTGAGTTGCTTACAAATTTCCCGTAACCTTTCAATGTAGAAGGTCACAAGTATTTATAGGCATACACAAAGGTCACTCTTGAAAAACTATCCGTTGGAGAGATATCTCCTAGAGTTTCCTCTTATGGTGTGTGAGAAACGGCTATATTTAGGGTTTGACACTCCCTAACACGTTTTAGGCAATAGCCTTTCATGTAGCCAGTCTTCACTTTTTGCAGTCTGGAACTTAGTACTTCTGACATCTTTTCAGTGACCTGTCGTTGTCAGTGTCAGTATGGTACAGTGCTGTCTTCCTCTTTTTGACTTTTGTCTCCAGTTAAAGGTAGACAACTCGACGGCTCTTTTGGTTACAATCTCTGAGTGATATAACTTTAACAACACTTTGTCTTAGTTCCTTTTGTCTGCATTTGAATGTCTTGGCAAATATCTATTTTTCAAAGGAATCGTGATCTTCTCAGTATTGCATCCTTCAGATAGATATGTTCAGTGCCTCGGAACATATATGTTTATACTGAGCATTTAGTACATTCTTGACTCTTGATGAATTCTTTGTGCCTTGATATTCTTGATCTTGATTCTTGATCTTACGTGTCTTGAGTCTTGAGTATTCTAAATCTTGACGTCTTACGAGTCTTCATAGATATCTTGGTGATATCTTTGAGTCTTCATCTTTGAGTCTTGATTCCTCGATTTCATCTTGAGTCTTGATATCTCGATTTCATCTTGAGTCGTCGATATCTCGATTTTTATCTTTGAGTCTTGATATCTCGATTTCTCTTTGAGACTTGATTTCTTCGTTTCATTTGAAACTTCATAAACTTGATTTCATCTTTGAAACCGGTTTCTTGAAACTTCTTGAGTTCTTGAGAATCTTGAGATCCTAACACGATCTATATCTGCACGACTATACATTTTGCGAGATAACATCCTGAATACTCTAAAATTGAATCCTGACTCAACTATCAAGATTATTCTGAACATGTCATACTCAGGGGTTTTGGGATCTAATCAAAATCATATCTTTATTAAATTCATCTCCCAACACTATCCGTTGGAAGATATAGCTCCATGAGTTTCCTCTTATGGTGTGTGATGAACGGCTATATTTAGGGTTTGAGACTCCAAAGACGCGTTTTGGGTAAGCTGATTTTCATGTAGCTGATCATCACTTTTTCTGATCTAGAACTTAGTACTTGACATCTTTTGATTGACCTATCATTCGAGTGTCGATAATGTACATTGATGTCTTCTTCTTTTTTACTTTTGTCTCGGTTAAAGGTAGACAACCTCAAGCGGCTCTTTTTGGTTACATCTCGGTGATATAACCTTAACAACACTTTGTCTTAGTTCCTTTTGTCTGCATGAGAATGTCTTGGGCAATATCTATTTTTCTAAGGAATCGCGTTTTTCTCAGTATTGAATCCTTCAGATAGATATTTTCAATTGCCTCGAAACATTAAGTTTATACTGAGCATTCAATACATTCTTGAGTCTTGATAATTCTTGTGCCTTCCGGTATCCTTGATCTTGATCTTGATCTTACGTCTTACTGCGTCTTGAGTCTTACGAGTCTTTGAGTCTTACGAGTCTTGATGTCTTCGAGTCTTGATGTCTTACGAGTCTTGAGGTCTTACGAGTCTTCACGGATATATTGGTGATATCTTTGAGTCTTTCTTTTTTGAGTCTTGATATCTCGATTTCCACAGTGAGTCTTCAATATCTCAGTTTCATACTGAAACTTCAGAAACTTCAGTTTCATACTGAAACTTTAGTTTCTTGAAACTTTCTTGAGTCTTTGAACCTATCCTGATCTATATTTGCTGACTATACATTTTGCAGATAACATCCTGAACACTCTAAAACTGAATCCTGACTCAACTATCAAGATTATCCTGAACATGTCATACTCAGGGGTTTTGGGATCTAATCAAAATCTCTCTTTATTAAATTCATCTCCCAACAATTTTTTTTTGATGATGCAAAACCTATCTTGTTTACAACATACTTAACCTATACTCGGGGTTTTGGTTTATCCTATTACAAGATTGGTTTATCTCCAACAATTTCATAAACAGAGAATCTCCTAACAATTTCTTAAACAGAGAATCTCCAAACAGTTAATCTCAGAGACAACAAACAGGCATATCAAAATTAAAGACATGTAAATTAAGATAATGAGATATTATCTTTTGAGCATAAATGATAAGGTTTCATTGATGTTTGGTAGACAGTTACAAGTTACAATGAATCTTATCTATCAAAATCAAAAAAAAAAAAAAAAAGATAAAGGATTACAAGAAGTTGATCTTGATCTTCTTTCTTTTGAGGTTGATCTTGATTCGATTTTCCACCTCATCAGTAGGCACCTCAAGGTTGAACATCCCATAGTATCTTACAGCATCTCTTTCTTTAATGATATCGATTTTTCAAGGCCCCACCCACGTCTTCAATTTCTTGGCACTTCATTTCAAGGTTGAACATCCTTGTTGGGATTATACTAAAAAGTATCTTTTTCTTTGTATATAACACTTATTCTTTGAAATAAATTGTTTATCATCGATGCTTTAAATATGATTGAATGTTATAGATATTTCTTACCCATTTGTTCAATAATTAAATGCGTGTTATTACAATGTAGTTAATTTGGTGATAAATGGATCAAAGAAGATTAAATTAAAGTCCATTAACTAAAAAGTCCATTCACGACCTAGATGGAAATGAACAACCATCGCAAAAGGTTTGGTGTAAGGTATTGGTTTGTCTTGACCAAGAGATTACACTAGTGCATGATCACCTGAATGTTGAGGATAAATTCTTTGAATCGAACAAAAGAATTAGACCTGTTCGTTATTTTTTAACTTTAGGATCACGTGGGATTGGTAACTATTGCTTTGACTTATCATGGGTAGCGAATTAGAGATTCAATATTTTTTATCTTGGGCAATATTATTGGTCACATGTGATTGCTAAGATTTAATCTGAAGAATCGTGTGCAAATGCGCTTTCGATTTGCCCCCTTGGGAGGTTCATAAGTTTTATCATACCAAATCTTGCAAGTGGAATTAGTTTCCGGTATGGATAATAATGTTGAACCGTTTCTCGACCAAGGACAAAAGATATTAATTAACGGAAAGCTATTATTTGATTGGCTTGAATTAATTAATGGGCTAGATAATCTTAAACATGGGAAATAATGACCGGAGCCATATTGGTGTAATATGGGTTAAGATGGATAGTTCAATATTAATTATGTAGTGGGATTAATTAATATTTATGGGCTTGAATTATATTGTGGCTCAATATTAGATATTCAAGATCCATTAGAAGGTCCAATCTTAATTCTCCTAAAGGCCCCCTGAGTAGCCCAACATATAGTCCAATAACTGAAAAGGTGATTAAAATAAAATAAATATTGTTGCTTATATTTCCTCTAAATTTTGAAATTTATGGATAAAAGAGGGAGAAAGATTTTCTTTGAATTTTGTTATGGAATGAAGATATGTATTCTTGGAATACAAGGTTATCTCATTAAATTCAAGAAATCTCCCACTTGGTTATTCATAAGGGATATTTCGAAATTTTTGAAAATAGAGGGCAAGAAAGATTTTCTTAATTTTCTTGAAAAGATATTATGGAAGATATGTATTTCTTGAAATACAAGAATATCTCATAAATTCAAGAAGATCCAAATCTTGAAATCTTGCACTCCAAATTTTCGAAAATTCCATATATTGAGGAGGTGGGATTTTTGTGGAATATTTTAATTATGGGAAAAAGAATATAAGGGATATATTCAAGATTTCTTGGTGACCAAGAAAAGTCTTTTCCCACATTGAAATATCACTAAAATTTCGACCACTCCCTCTCCTATAAATAGGGGATGATTAGTTCATTCCCAAGTACAATTCCATGTGCTGGAAATATTAGCAAATCCACAAAGGTGGTGCAACAAAGTTTATTTTTTCCTTTTGTTATTTGTTCGACGAGTGTCCTTCCACCGGATAGTTGAGCAAGGGCTAAGGAAATACTTGGGAAGTCCTTTTAGTTAGTCCGTCCGACCAAAGTCACTGTCATCCCGAGATGTACGTTCACGTAAACCCGTAGATTCCGCATGCGTAGGTTTTACGTGGCTTTTTATATGCATGATATGTTGTTGCAATTATTATTTGAATTAATATAGGATTAATTCATGCTAGTAATAATTAATGAAATAAATTTGTATTTAAATATTCACCCCGAATAGATCTGTGCAACTCATTCCCCAACACACCTTCCCTTCATTCGCAAGATTGATCCATCCTTGAAGGTATTTTGGATAGAAGGTCAGGAGATAGTCAATGAACGCCTCATTGGGATCTGAGCTTTCTCCCCTCCAAAAGGTTCTCTTGATTTCTTCCCACGCATCGTTGAGCTGGATTGGCATCCATTTGTCAATATACGGCCATTTCTGTGCTTGTGTTGTCCCTCTTCTCTTGCTCGCGAACCTCTTGAAACCACTCCTTCTTTTCTGCTCTTCTTCCATCTTCTTTCTGATCACTGGAACTCCAGAGACAGAAGCAGCAGTTTTCTTTACTTGCTCAATTTGGAGTGACTTCAGAGCACTTCTAGTGTTGAAGTCCTTCTTCTGGGGCACTTCCTCAGACTCTTCAATATCCTGAATCAGCTTTCTCTGAACTGGCTTAGAAGCCTTAGTTCTTTTGCCCTTAGGCTCCTCGAATGGCACAGCTTTTCTTTAAATTGGCATTTCAGCTCCAGCTTGGCTAGTTCCAACTCTTCTACCACTTAGTTTCTCTGTAGCAACTTCTTGCATTGTTTCCTCTGAAACCTGAGTGTAGATTGGCTTCTCCACCTTCTTAAACTTGACTTCTCGATTGGCCTCTATCTCCTTCATGAAACCCGGCAACGATTTTCTTTTCGGCTTCCTTGATCGTCTTGCCTTTGAGTTTGATCAATAATTTCTGAGATAAGATAAGGGTCTTTCCCCTTCTTGGATCCATACTACGGTAGAAGCTGGAGAGTGTTGTGTCCATGTGATATTGTTCTTCTTGACACTCCGCACCTCCCCCTGCTGGCTGATCTGCTCTCCTCCCGAGGCCTTCTAAGGTGTTTCTTTGCCACTGAGAATTCTTCAGACATATGAGCAAATTGGCTAGAGAGAGCTTCCTTGAACATGTCTGTCATCTTGGCCATGAGCATTGAGCTCATCTCCTTCACTAGCATCTCATTCTTCTCTGCCAATTTAGCTTCTAGAGATTCAGTCTGCTCCTGATGCCTTTGCTTCAGCTCTTCATTAAGTTCAGCTTTGACCCCCTCCATCTTTTCTTCTAACTTTCCTTCCATGGAGGTCAGCTTCTCAGTCATATAGTTCTGAAGTTGCACCAGTTCTGAAGAAGAACTCAAGCTTTCAATCTTCTTAACCTAGTTGGCCAATACCTCCTCGATCTGAGCAACTTTGGTCAGGATTGGCTCAACCTTCTCCAACTTTTCAATCACCGGGGTGAGATCAATCTCAGGAGCATATCTGATCTGCTGTGTCTCCTGAGCTGGTTGTTCATCCTGAGTCTCAGTCTGAACCTGAGCTTCAGTCTGAACTGGGGCTTCACCCTGAGCTTGGGTGTCCACCTGAGCCTCAGTCTACATATCAGACATTACAGATTTAAAGATAGGTACTTCAGTAATCCTGGCATAATTGTTAATAGTGTCAAAAGTTACCTGAAGGCTAACCCGATCGAGGATGTTAAACAATGACCTCTTGACATCGGTTTGGTCTTTCTCCTTCTGAGATTGACCCTCATCATCCCCTTGTTGGTCCCCATCCTGAGATTTGTCTTTAGAGCTCGGGGCACCAACTTCCGCATCCTTCCTCTCAGCCACTTTTCTCTTAACCAACTCATCAAAGTCAGACGTTTTCATTCTGAGCTTGGTTTTCCTGAATCCTGAGAATTCAGTGAGCAGAGTTGTTTCCTCGTTCCACCAGTCTTCGCCTCTGAATGAAGCTATGTTGAGCATTTCTGGAAGAGTCTGGTTGAGGATGAAGACCGTTGACCTCAATCTGAAGAAGATGTCTTGGAGGTCAGGGAATGAGCTAAGCTCAGGGTAGCGGTCAAGAATGAACCGTTCCCCATTGCTTTGCCATTCGGTCTCTTCATCTTCACCATTCTCGAGCATCGGGCTCTCGGGTTGATGAGAAGTGCATTGAAGGATCGAGTAAAAAGATCACTTTCGAGGAGCTCATCAAAGTTCATCGGCTCGAGGCTCAAAGCAAATTCGAGGGTTAGGCGGCGGCTCCTCGATGCGAATCGACTTGGTTCTGAGGTCGGTGGTGCCTCCTCGATGGGAATTCGGTTTGCTCACGAGGTGCGAGTGGGCATTTCCTCGGCGGGAATCTGAGCATCTTTGCGCGGTCTGGCCGCACTTCCTCAGAAGGAATCTGAACTTTCTCTGAGGTCTGAGGTCCTTGGAATATTTCTTGAGATAACTTGTCTGAACTTAATGACGTCTCAAGAACCTCAGAGAAGACTTGCTCCTCAGTTTGATCATGTGCCTTTGAGATAGCCTGAGCCAATACATGTAAGGGCGATTTCTGAGCAGTTTGGCTCTCAGGTTGAATCTCCTCAGCCTCACTTTCCTCCTCATCATCAGTGAGAACCACCATTCTCTTGCGCTTTGGAGCCAGGGTCTTCTTCTTCAATTTTTCACCCTGCTCCTTCTTGGCCTCCAACAAAGCCTTCCCCCTGACTTGTTGGGTTTCTTCAGTAGCACCACCAACTGGTGATTCCACTTTCTTCTCTTTCTTCCCTTTGATGGTCCTCTTTGCAGCAATGGGCTTGAACATTACTTTGGACTTAGGGAAAGCAGTTGAGTTGGCAAAGATATCCTCCTCCTCTCGACACATTTCCAAAATAAAAGCTATTTTGGTGGTATGGAGGATCTTACCTTTGATAAAAATTGAGTCATCCTCCTCTTTTATGACCTTGGCTTGCTCACTCACCACCTTGATCAGATACTTCAGCCAGTTGAAATCCTTGGTGGGTGAGTCCTCATTCGCCGCCATCAATCGGAGTTTGGGAGTGCTAATCTGCTCAAAACTCCCTGATCGACTCATTATGCACTTACTCACAATATCCATCAACACTCTGTATTTTGGCCTCAAATGCCGCTTATGTAAGGTAGCCTCAAATTTAACAGGATTCTCAGTAATCCTATCAAGATATTCTTGCTCTCGACCTAACATTTACAAAGTGGGATCATCTCCCCTATCGCACAACTCAAAAACATCGTTTAGATTTTTAGGGACTAAGTACAATTCCCGAACAAAATCTACATACTTCGATGTATGCTCTAAATGCGAAACAGAAATCTTGGACTCAATATTATCATCCTCATCTATTTCCATATTAGAGACGAACTCTATTACCTCTCGCGAAAATTCCGCCTCCGGTCGGTTTGCGACGAGGTTTGTCAGTTTTGCCAATCTAATCAAATGAAGCGCCTCTTCTTCATTTTGGCGTTGGAAGTACTCTCCAGAGATACAACGTACTCATACCAAGGTTTATTGGTTTTGGCCAATTTATCGTAAATGGTATAAGTCATTTTGAAGAAATTGAAGGTTAGGGTTTCGGAGTGATAAAGATTTCTGGGCAAAGGGAATTTTATTTGCAGAGTGATTTGGGAATTAGGGTTTAATAAAAAATGGCTTGAATTGGCTTCTCAAGGAATATATAGACCGATTTGTGGGAATTTGTATCGGTTTGGTGAGAATCAACGGTTAAGATTAATCCACGATTAATCGGGTATGCGAAAGGACTCTCACGAAAAGTAAGCCGCCATCTTAACCTCATTGGTGAATAAAAGCAACAGAGAATTTAATGATTGTTGACCTTCTTTGGAATTTCAAAGGTCCCGCCCAAAAACATTCTTCAGGTGTTTTGTATTTATTGCAAATGATTACTGAGTTTCACTTAAGCAATAAATGAGTTGCATGAGTCATTACCTCTTCAGACTAATTTTCCTATCAGTCTTACTGAGTATTGACCTTGATAAAATGTCATGATCTTGATCTTGAAAAGGGTTGATAATCAAGAAATCTTGAGTTCCGAGACATCCGAGTTTCGAGACTTCGAAGATTTTATTTTATCACGAGTTTTCAAGTAGAATTCTGAGAAAACTTCATGCATCTGAAAACCTTAGATTTTACTGTATACACCTGGATCCAACATCCCTAATTCAACTGATAGTTCCTGAAATCTTGATTTAGCCAAAGGTTTAGTCAAGATATCAGCTCTCTGCTTATCAGTATGAATTTTCTCCATCCTAATGTCCTTTTTCTCGACATGATCTCTGATGAAGTGATGTCTGATATCCACATGTTTGCATCTGGTGTGCAATACCGGATTTTGTGAAACAGCAATAGCACTATTATTATCACAAAATATGGGTACTTCATTGGCTACAACTTTATAATCCCTTAATTGTTGTCTGAGCCAAAGAATCGAACCACAATGACTTCCTGCGACCATGTATTGACTTCGATAATCTTGGTTGCTCTTGAGGTATGTTTCTTTGAAAACCAAGATATCAGCTTACTTCCAAGAAATTGACAAGTTCCTGTAGTGGACTTCCTGTCAAATCTACAACTTCCATAATCAGCATCTGAATAACTAGTTAATTCAAGGTTATCATCAGCTGGATACCACAATCCTCTATTCACTGTGCCCTTAAGATACTTCAGTATCTTTTTGGCAGCCTCCATGTGACTAGCCTTAGGATTAGCTTGGTATCTTGTACATATCCCAACAGCAAATGTTATATACGGCCTACTTGCTGTGAGATAGAGCAATGATCCAATGATCCCTCTATAATCAGTGTGACTTACTGATTTGCCTTCAGGATCAGGATCCATCTTGTAGTTAGTATTCATGGGAATCCTAACTGCATTGCAATTCTGTACACCATATTTGGCAATCAGATCTCTGGTGTACTTTGTTTGGTTGATGAAGATTTCTTCCTTTGATTGTTTCACTTGAAGACCTAGAAAGAAATTCATCTCCCCCATCATAGACATCTCAAACTTTCCTTTCATCAGTGTAGAAAACTTTTCACACAATTGATGATTTGGAGATCCAAAAATGATGTCATCAACATATATCTGAACTAGTAAGATATCTTCCCCATCTTCTATCTGAACAAAGTTCTATCAACAGTTCCTTTGACAAAACCGTGGTAAGAAGAAAGCGAGAAAGAGTATCATACCATGCTCTTGGTGGTTGCTTAAGACCATACAAGGCTTTTTCTCGAGCACTGTAAACTTGGTTATTCTGGTGCGAAACCGGAGGTTGTTCCACATAAACCTCTTCTTTAAGCACACCGCAGATTTAAATGCACTCTTCACATCCATTTGATAGATCGTGAACTTCATGTGGGCGGCATATGCAAGAAACAATCGATGGCTTCTAGTCTTGCAACAGTGCAAAGGTTTCATCATAATCCAAGCCTTCTTCTTGGGAATAACCTTGTGCAACTAGCCTTGCCTTGTTTCTTACAATGTTGTTGTTCTCATCTCTTTTATTCTTAAATACCCACTTGGTTCCAATAACATTGTGCCTTTCGGTGTCTATCCACTAGCTCCCATACTTCATTCCTTGAGAATTGATTCAGCTCTTCTTGCATAGCAATAATCCAAAAAGAATCTTGTAGAGCTTCTTCAATCTCGAAGAGGCTCTTTCTCGATAGGAAGCGGCCGAGAATAGTGCACTCTCTCCATGGAACCTTCTTGTTTTAACACCTTGGTTAGATTACCCACAATCGACTTGTAGGATGACTATCTAACCAACTTCTTCTAGATGTTCCCCTTCAAGAATATCCTCAACATTTGAAATGTTAGGTTGAGTTAGTTCAATAAACTCGGGGAACAACGAGAAAAGAGAAAGGAATCATCTTCCCGGGGAAATTCTATTGAGAACATTATCGATGACATTTGTTCCCCTTTGGTTGATAGATTCGAGAATTTGCCTCATTTGTGACCACATCTTCATTGGCATCACATACCCGAGTCCGGCGGTGTCTGTTCAGATTGGTCACCTTTGGTGTGTTGGCTTTCTGAGTCTCACCATCCACGAGTTCCATCCTGAACTTCCTTATGCGAGTCGAGTCACTTCATTCATAGAAGGTGGTGACTTCTTCTTTTTCGAGTTGATGGATGATTTGTCATTCTTTTCGAGGGCTTAATCTGGTGATTCTCTTGGTCAGATCTTCCTGTTTCTTCTGAACACAAGTAGATTCATCAAAAACAACATGAGTTGTTTCCTCCACAATAAGAGTCCTACAGTTGTAAACTCTAAAGGCTTTACTAACTTCAGAAAATCCTACGAATATTCCTTCATCAGCTTTGCTATCAAATGTTTTCAACTGATCTTTACCATTATTGTGTATGAAACACTTGCAACCAAACACACGAAAGAAAGAAACAAGAGGCTTCCTTTCATTCCAAATCTCGTATGGTGTTTTGCCTTGACTCTTGGTCAGCATGAATCTGTTTTGTGAATAGCATGCAGTGTTGACAGCTTCAGCCCAAAATCTTTTAGGAATCTCAGCTTCAGCTATCATGGTCCTTGCAACTTCTTTTAAGGTCATGTTCCTTCTTTCAGCAACACCATTTGTTGAGGGGTCCTTGCAGCTGATGTTTTATGAGTAATTCCATTTGCTGCACAATAATCAGATATAATATGGTTTATAAATTCAGTTCCTTTGTCAGATCTTATTTTGACCACACTCAGATTTTTCTCAATACTGAGCCTTTTCAGTAACTCAGGCAGCTTTATCTGAGTCTCCTTCTTACTGAGTAAGAATATGACCCAAGTATATCTTGAGTAGTCATCAACTACTACGAGTGTATATTTCCTGCCATTAGTGCTCACTGGTGTTACTGGACCAAAAAGATCCATATGCAACAACTGAAGTATTCTCTCAGTAGAAACATCTACTTTGCTTTTAAATGATGCTTTAACTTGTTTTCCTTTTTGGCACGCATCACAAACATGTTCCTTACTGAACACTTCATTTGGCAACCCTCTCACAAGAGCTAATCTTGCAAGTTTATTCAGGGTTTTGAAATTCAGGTGATTCATTCTTTTATGACATAACCAACTGGTATCTGTGGAACTTTTTGCAACCAAACATGTATCTTTAGGAGTTGAACTCCAATCAGCAAGATACACATTTCCTTTTCTTGTACCAGTCATTAATATTTTCTGTGAAATATCATCTTTCACATAACATAAGTTCTTAGAGAACTCAACATTAAAACCCTTATCACAGAACTCAACATTAAAACCCTTATCACAGAACTCAACATTAAAACCCTTATCACATAAGTTCGAAAAACTGAAGATGCTGCCCAACGAGACCATCAACGAGCTCGATGGAAGGATTACTATGTCAGTAAATAAGCTACGGGAACTTGGTAGAGAGATGTCAGACAAAGATATCAACTACAAGATCTTAAGATCTCTCACCAAGAAATGGGACATGAAAGTCACGGTAATCAAGGATTGCCAAGACATTTCAAAGATGAAGCCGAGTAGCTTGTTCCTAAGCCTTAAAGCTCACGAGTTTGACTTAATCGAAAGAGGACAAGCAGATGAAGACGAGACGCCCGCTGAAGCCTCAACGTCCAAATCAGTTGCGTTTAAAGCAACTAGCAGTAGATCGAAGGCCACTGAACCTGTTGGAAACATAATAAGTCAGCAGAGCAGACGCTTCGCTATCAGAAACTTAAAAATCAAATATTCAACTTGGTAAGTATCGAAGATTCTATAAAGATTATCAACATAGCCGAGGAAGAGATAGGAGATCAGCTAACAGATCTCCAGAAAGAACCAGATCTGATGATCGAAGAGATCACAGAGAAGAAAAGAAAAGAGATAATCTGACTGATGAGAGAAGAGATAGCAGATCCGATGAAGGAGTTCAGACATTATCGAAAAAGGAAGTCACCGATAGATCCTCTGAGACGGAGTGACTCACACGGGAAGAAAAGGTTACGTGGATCAAGGAGCGTGCTTCAACCGTGGAGAAACCAAGACACTACAAAGTAGCAGACCGCCTGCACCGACGCCAAAAGAAAGGGAAGAAAAGCGAAACGTAAGAGAGCAACGTTATAGGGATGAAAAAGCCATGGTAGGCGACACATCCGGAATTGATGATTCTATCGCCCTCTCGAGGATTCGGGTACTCATCTATAGAAGATTTCGTCGATAAGCGGTGATGTTGACTTCTATGAGAATGAAGATCGATATTCTCTTCGGATGACGATGAGATCGCGATGGCCAAGGAGGACCAATCGAGGTAACCTCCAAACCTTCGCTTTGTGCGCTTTCACACTATTATTATTAAAGACACCTTTGGAGAGATTGACTGCTTGACTCTACTCGAGCAATTGCTTGATGATCTCTCCAATGAAGTAGACACTTATGCTATAGTGAGGCGAGAATGACAAGCTAAGGATCGAAATAATCGACTTGTTAAAGAGAACGATCTCGATAAAACTCTTGAACTTAAATCTCTTTGAAACCGCTCGAGAAGGTAATCGAGGAACTTAACATTCGAAAGTTAAATCTTCGATCGGGAGAAGCGGATCAAAGATCGCCTAGCAATCAACAAAAACAATGTTCGATGACTTCAAAATCCTTCAAGCTAAATTTGATGAGCTATTAAGACTACATGAGAGTCTAAAATCTTCCGAGGATAGTTTTCTTGCAAAGAAAATAGAAGTTTTCACAAAATCATCTAAAACTGTTCAAGATATGAACGCCTATTTTCGAACAACGACTAACAAGAAGGGACTTGGGTATGAGAACCCCTCCACATCCTCAAAAGCCCCATTTGATTCACTTCAAAAGGGTGTAATCAAACGAGTTTCTGACAAAGATACACTAAAAGCTAAACTTGTATCCGGTAAGGGAAAAAGACACATTGAGCAAGTAAAGGCGGTGCCCTAATCGAAGGGAGGCGAAATGGACCCCTAATCGGTAAAGCATCACCGAGGAATCAACAGAAGAACCCGATTCTTACGAAGAGACCTCAACCTGATCAACAGATTAGGTATCAGAAAAGACAACCTGTAAAAGGGAAGTCTAATCTGAGACCCAATCAAGGTCAGCTGCCGAATAAGCACGCTATAGGTAAACTGCAAAAACCACCTATGCCAAAAAGATATGAATCTTTTGATGGTAGCAGTCGTACCTACCCCTATAATGTAAAAACCTAGGGTCACTTTTTGAGCGCCTTTGGATGAAAAAAGAAGACAAACAGAAAAGATAAATCCCAAGTCTTCTAAGTGACCCAAGGTTCACACTAATAATCATACTAATCAGAAAGCATATAAAGAGACGTATGATTATGTTGATAGGTATGGGAGACAAATCAAGCCTTCTGATCTAACTGATCTCAATAGAAGTGCCCCGTTTGTATGGATCCCCAAAACCAATCCTAACCCCTCAGGACCCAATCCAAAAGGGGTACCTAAAGCCTGATTTGGCTGCAGGTTCGCGTGGGTCTGGCCAACAAAGGAGGTGTGCAAGCAACTATCTGGTACATCGATAGTGGATGCTCAAGGCACATGACTGGAAGCAAACATCTCCTTAGCTCCTACATAGAACAAAAGGGCCCGCGTGTACTCTTCGGTGATGATAACTTTGGTTTTACCAAAGGATTCGGAACCTTAGAGAATGATGATGTACAGGTCACTGGAGTCTCATATGTCGAAGGTCTAAAGCATAACCTATTATCGATTTCACAATTCTGCGACAACGGATTCAGTGTTGAGTTCTCGACTGATCAATGCACTATCAAAAATCGAGCCACTCAACAGATTTTGCTAACTGGTTCAAGGAAAGGGACGATCTACACAGCAGATTGGAACAGTTGCCCAAGAAATGCATGCCTAATTGTTAAGAGTTCCAAAAGTAGCAGTTGGCTATGGCAAAAAAGAATGAGCCATCTGAACTTTAAAACTCTTAATAAGATAGAAAGGATGTCTTTAGTGGAAGGACTTCCGAATGAAGTATTTTCTAAGGATCAGACATGTGTCGCATGTCAGAAGGGAAAATAGGTCAAAGCTTCATTCAAGGGAATCCCTGGACCGGCATCCAGCAGAGTATTGCAGCTGCTTCATATGGATCTATTTGGACCCGATTACACCGATCGATCCACAACGGACACAAAAATATACTCTGGTAATCGTGGATGACTAGTCCAAGTTTACCTGGGTTATATTCTTACATAAGAAGAATGAGATGACAACGAAGATACCCGAGCTGCTAAAGAGATTACAAAATGAAAAGGGTGTCAGTGTAGTAAAAATCAGATCAGATAAAGGTACAAAATTTCTGAACTCTTTTATTACTGATTTTTGCTCTAAGTTTGGTATCTGACATCGGACATCACCGCAAGAACGCCACAGCGGAATGGAGTAGCGAGCGGAGAAAGCAGAACACTCAAAAAGCTGCTGCTTGCACTATGTTGGTTGAACATGCAATACCAAAGCCGTTTTAAGCGGAAAATTATCAACTTTGCATGCCATACTCAAAACAGATGTCTTCTGACTAAGGCTCACTACAAAACACCCTATGAACTATGGAAGGGCAGAAAACCTTGTGTTTCTTACTTCCATGTTTTTGGGTGTAAGTGTTTCATACACAACAATGGGAAGAGTCAGATGAAGACTTTTGAGGCCAAGTCAGATGAGGGTATATTCTTAGGATATTCCTCATCTAGCAAGGCTTTCAGGGTTTACAACAGGCGAACCCTAGTTGTGGAAGAAACACCCCATGTAGTCTTTGATGAAACATCTTCTGAACAAGAGAAATCTGCCTCAGAACAAGAAGTACCTGATGCTCAGAAAATGGATCAGCTAACGATCAAGGAAAAAGGATCAGAACTCGTAACAGTATACATTTCAGATCTAGTTGATTCACCAGGTCAATCAGATCCTAAGGTACGAAAATTTGTCGATGAAGAAGCTGGTACAGCTGAGACAGTATCAATTGAACCATCCGGTTCATGGGGGAACACCTGAAGTTCCCACGAATAGACAACAGCACATGATGAGTCCAACATCAGCTGAGACATGTTCTTATCAAGTGGATCATAACTCTGCACCACTCACAATCGCTAGTAATGAACCTTTATCAGAAATGGATGATGTTCTCCAAACCGACGCATAAATCGAGCAGGAAGGACTGGATAACCCGGTCATCCAACCGATCGATCATCGGAGACCCATCGATAGAGTTAAAACTAGACATCGATTGGTGAAAGTGTCATGTATTGCGATTATTTATCTATGAAGGAACCAACAACATGAGAGGAAGCTCTACAAGACGCGCAAAATTTGGATTCTAGCCATGCGAGGAGAGCCGAGCGATTCGAGAGAAATCAAGTTTGGGAAGGCGGTGGATGGACCAACTCATCAAGGCGTAATTGGCACAAAGTGGGTTTTCAAGAACAAAGAGATGAGAAAAATGTCATAACGGGAATAAGGCAAGACTTGTTGCTAAGGGGTATTCCAATCGAAGGAGTTGATTATGATGAGACCTTTGCACCGATCGCTCGCCTTTAAAAGCCATTATTCAATTTTACGGCATATGCTTCCCGCAGAGGGTTCAACGTGTATCGGATGGACGTAAAGAGTGCATTCTTAAAAGCGGGGTACTAGCGAGAGGAAGTTTATGTCGAACAACCTCGGGCTTTGAAAAGGGCAACCAAGTGTACCGTTTAAGAAAAGCTCTTTATGGAGTGAAACAAGCTCCTCGAGCTTGGTATGATACACTCTCTCAGTTCTTGATAAACAGTGGGTTCACTAAAGGAACCTTTGGATAGAACCTTATTCGAGAATAGAAGATGGAGAAGATATTATGATGGTTGATTTACGTGGACAACATCATCTTGGATCTCTAACAAGAGTCTATGTGAAAGATTGACAAGTCGATGCAAGGGAAGTTCGAGATGTCCATGATGGGTCGGATGAGTTACTTTCTGGGTCTACAAGTTAAACAAAGTACAGAAGGGATATTCATCTACCAGGCAAAGTACACTAGGAGTTTACTGGCTAAGTTTGGAGTTCAAAACTGTAAGGAAGCCAGAATTCATATGTTGTTTGGATTCAAGATGGATCGAGATGAGGATGGTCGAAAACCAATCAAAAAAGAATATAGGGCTCTCATTGGATCTTTACTATACGATTTGCCCGGACCGGATATCACTTTTTGCGGTGGGTGTATGTGTGGATTTCGAAGCAAATCAATGCAAAGCCACCTAGAAGCGACTAAAGCGGATTCTTAAGTATCTGAAGGGATAGTAAACCTTGGTTTATTTTACCCATCGGATGATAATCTAGAGCTTAGTGGGTATTCGATTACGATTATGGAGGTTGCAAGATTGATGGAAGTCAACCTCGGGAACATGTCGATTTTAGGAAATAAAACCGATCTCGTGGTTTTCAAAAAGCGGACATCGATTGCGACATCTACTCTTGAAGCGAGAATATATGGGGTTGCAGAAGTCATTGCTCCCAATTGCTCCGCTTAGTCGGCGGTGAGGATTATAACATTGTAGCTAAGAATGTACCTATATTACGTGGCGATGATAATAGTCTTTATTGTAATCACTCGAGAATCTGTTCTACATACAAGATGCAAGCATGTGGATGTGGACACCATTTTATAAGAGATCATGTTGAAAAGAAGAATATCAGAATGGAAAAGATTCATACTGATATACAGAAAACTGATATGAGAAGGCGATCAGATGAATCAGTTGAGTTTGGTATCTCAACTGATCAGAAGATCAGTCAAGGAACTGATATGAGAAGGCGATCAGATTTACGGATTATCAGATATAAGGAATCGATCGTAATTATGGATTATCGATTAAAGGCCGTCGGATTAAAGGATTATCTGATTAAATCAGTTTGGTTATTTCACACTTTGTAAGTCGATTAAGCTGATAATTCAACAAGCAAGGATTCACAAGATTAAAGCTTACATCGCGTAAGAAAACAGGAAATTTACACAACAATGGAATAATAGAAATTTTCATTGATAAAGACCCGAAGGTCAGATTTACATTACAAGTTACAAGTACAAAAGGACCCGGAGGTCAGAACATAAACCCTAAACCGAAAACCCTAAGCCAAACCCTAGAAGAGGGGGAGAGAGAGAGATTTTAAGATCTGATGCTCCCATTTTCCCCCACTTAACAGGTGTGTGAAGGCTTTGAAATAATCCTATAGCCACCCTCAGAGCTTCGGAGTTAGGAGCGAGAGCGGCGTTGAAAGGATTTCTAAGCCAGGAGCCCTTAGACCTGAAATCAATGGGCTCTCCAGCTATTAAATGGAACACAAGTGCCAAGAAAGTGATGCAAAGATCATATGGGCACATGTGTTACATGCAAAAATTGAGTTTGATATATGAAGATCAGCTATTGTCTGATCTAGACCGTGTACCAAACTCATATTTTATATCAGACTGAGTTTGTTGATGTTAATTCGGTCATCTCGATAGACACACAAGGTGCATACGGTTAGGAGAAGTGTCTTCTCAGTTGCGATTGCAGATCCGCCGCCTTGGTGGTAGAGAAGCTTTGCAATGATTGTATGTGTAATCTTTGATGACGACGAAAGCAGTAATAAGGGACACACAGGGTTGATTTGAGAAGCTGAAATCATTGAAAAAGGGGTAAAGGTGTTTTTGCGGAAGTTTCACCGGAAATAAGGGTTCACCAGAATGCATGATTTTACAAAGAAGATAAGTATGGTGAATGGGTTATGTTGTGTAAATCATTGGTCCAATTTATAGAGGCCAAGCAAGGGTGAAGATGCAAATTTGATTTCTCAAAGTCTTTTAGAGAAATCTGCATCACAAGGACAGCGTGTAGGAAACACGCGACTGATAATTGGATAAATTTGCGGTGATTTGACATTACGAAGTATCCAGACTACTATTACACATGTCAAATCATGCCGACTTAGGGAATCGAGACTACTATTCAATTCTTCAAGAACTAAGTTTTGGCGGTAACACTTATCCCAAGAATTGGCTTGGTCTGAGTAAAATCAAATTAGGTCAACTGAAATCTGATTAGATAAGAGACTGATCAGATGAGGAAGATCAGTTGAGCTTGATACCTCAACAAATCAGATATATCAGTCAATAAGAAATCAGAAATAACAGTTGAAGGGGGAACTTCAACTGACCGAGGAGGATTAGAAAAGGGAAATCAGACGCAAAGTGAAGCGGATCAGTTGAAAAGGACAGTTGGGAAATTATAAGGATTAGGCAGAAATCTAAGTTCAACAAGTGGAATCAACAACTACAAGTGGTATTGACTGATTACAATATCAGTCAACCAGATACGCTTTTTTATTTCCTTGTTTACTGCTTACTTATCTGATTTTATCTGATAATATTTGCCTTATTGTACACATTACTTTTGTGACGTATTTCCTGCAAATTATTTAATGCGGACGTGGGGTACTTGTATTAATTGCCACAAAATGTGCTTTTAAATCCAAAAGGCAATCGTACGTGCTTTTCCTGACCACACGATCAAAACCGTTCAATCTGGATCGTTTAACCTTTTCAAACGGTTGATCTTCCAATCTCGTTTTTCCCTCCTCCTCCTTATAAGGTTCATCAAACCCTACCAGATTTTTCTTATTCTCAAAAACTTGCGATTTATTCTCTGAAAACTCAAAATTACCTTTCTTTGATTCAAAGTGTTTTCTTGTGATTCAAACTTATCTTCCGAAAAACAGAATCTGGTAATTTCTGGTTATTTGATGTTTTTCTTTTCTAAAATCCATTGATCACATAGATTATGTCTATATATGTTATCCTGCGATATGCCTTATCTTTTCTTGATATTCGTATGTGTTTATCGATTACTAGGCCTGAGAATAGGTCTGATAATCAATACATGATATCTTTATGATTATGCACAATTTTAATTGAGTCTATCTTGCTGTAGATGGCCACTCACGGAATGGGAAAGATTATGTGCAACTATCTTTGATCTAGCAACAAAGATTGTCGATGACAAATTTATGCGATGATTTGGTATTTACGGGATCGAGAATCCATGGAAGTTGAACAAATTACGAAGAAATGAGATCTTGAAAAATTATGTCTTTGCTCTTAACGCAATCGGTGATGCAAAGATGAAGCACTCAATTCTTAAGGAATTTGAAGGTGGATACGGACAACCACGAGATGGCCGATTTCTTGAGTTAGCGGAGAGAGATCGGTGTCGAATCTTGATATATCTAAATGCATTGACTTGCTAAAAGGAAGAATCTTACTGCTCACTCTGAGGAGAATGAAGATGGTGATCGAAACGAACTCTTTCAAAGGTGACAAACATCGGACCGCTTGGTTTTGTCGGACCCTATGTTAAAAAGGAAATACCGATTGTTGTTTGACATCTTGTCAAAAACAATCATGGGTATTTCGTTAAATTGAATGCTCTAACATCCGTAAAATTGTACAACATGGGCTGCGATAATCAATGAAGCCAAGAATATCAATTGGCATGGCTTCACGAAGGCCATTCTGCTCCAAGAACATGAAAAATTTTGGAGTTAATGAGCGGAGGCGAGTCTATCTCAAGAAGAGGATCGACAATCTCAACAAGGTTGCAGGTTATACGAAAGTCAAAATGCCAAATGCGAATGGGATCGAGAATGGACTGAAGTCCTACAAGGCCTTCCTCACAACCACTTGACCATATATGGGCCACCGATGATGATATCGCCCACCCCTCCAAAGGTGAAGAAAGGAAAAACCAAGGAGCAAAAACACGCCTACACGATGCTCCCCAAAAGAAAAAAGAAAACCGGTGAAGGCTCGGGGAGAAGAGGCCGAAGAAGGCAAAACAGGGCCTCCATGACTCTTTTTCGGAAGACGAGTCGATGAAGAAGGAGTGCGAGCAACCGATGAGCCCACGTAAATCGGCCCGAAAAAATCGGACGGTGAGGCTTCTCAAGTTGAGAGCTCGCGGAGAACATTACGAGGGAAGAGCAAGAGGCGAACGATCTCCTTCTCCTCAATCTCGAAGTGATTCACCGCTTTCGGACTTCCGGCTCTTGAGCATATTTCTCCTTCTCTTCCACTGCCCTTGAACACGCCAGTTCATCGGTTCGCGAACGGAAAAAGATCTTCTTTGTAGAGCCGGGACGTAATTGCTTCTACTGCAGAACCTCTGCGGAGTTCAACCAATCACCCAACTTCCGCCTACTCAAGAACCACGAGAACCCTCTACATCTCATCAACAGGAATCTGGTCGATCCGAACAAATAATTCTGAGTCCAGATCATCAAGACCATCAAGGGAAAATGGTCGTAATGCAAATTGAAGCGAGATATTGATGAGATGTATCCAGCTGGTAGCCCATCCTGTTATTAGAGAGGAAGTTATGGAGATCCTCTTTGGAAAGGTCTCGGTTAAAGAGCTTCTCCGGATTTTTATGATGATTATAGAGCGGATGGGAGGTCTTTGATGAATTTGCGATTTTGATTTCGATATGAAGAAATCGCTCAAGTAGGATCACCGGTGAAAGTGATAAGCGCTAAATCAATCAAAGCTCGATCCACGTGATTTGGGATGATTGAACAAGGTGATTTGGAGCTGGCCAAGAAGCTCTGGGCGAGATGTTCCTATGAAGGATGGGGAGGCTTAGATGATAGTGAATTGCAGTTCATGACCAACCTTTGAGGCGTATAAACAAGCGAAAAAGAGATCGGGTGACTCAAAACATTCCTACAACTCACATCACCGCTGATCAACTTTAGGAGATCAGATCATGTTTCAAAGATCTCCTGAAAGAAGAAGTTGAGGGAGTGTTGGCTAATCAACTTAGCAACACAATAACTGATCAGAGGCAAATTGGCCTCAAAGAAATAACGGATCAACGAGAATTGGCTATTTCCCAGATTGAGGCAATCAAAGATCAGTTCTCTCAAACTGTGACCAACTTTATTCTTTGAGTTTAAAAAGTCAGTTGATGACAAGCTAGTTCAGGTTGATCAACAACAAGTTTCTTTTCTGATGCTCACTGAAAAGCTAGAATTGAATGAAGAGAAACTTGACAAACTAATCCTTACCCTCTATACTGCCGTGGAATCTGTCAAGACTGAGCTGATCTCGAAGATTCAAAATCTAACTGCTCATGCTCAACATTTATCTGTTGAAGATCTCAACAAGGCGATATCAGTCAGCTTTGGATCTCTGACTTCCCACCTCACTGCTCTTTTTGATCAAACCAAAAAGGGGGAAGGACAGATTGAGAAACCAGGTGACACTATCGTAACAATGAAGACCTGATTCAGACAGTTGAATCCTATGGACAAAGACTAGACCATCTGGATCTTTTTGCTAACGAAATTTCTGAAAAGATGGAAAAGTCAAAGGCAAGAAAGGTAGCTGCGGGTGCTGGGACATCACAACTTGTACCAGTCACTCAAACTAAGAAAGTCACAAGAAGCACAACTAGCCAAATTCAGGCCGATAAGAAACTGGCTGAGAACCATCCCAAAGAGCGATTCTGTCAAGAAGCCCGAATTAGTGAAGAAGAAAGAAGGGCAGAAAAATTGGCAGAGGCAGAAGATCTGAAGAAGAAATACAGATCGAGGGCGAAGAAAGGAAAAGTTGGAAAATCTGGACAGAACCTCAGCTGCCAGAAGAGTTGATGAGATCATTCCAAAAACTGCTGCACACGCTGATAGGTTTGAGGAATGGAATAAGATCAGAAGTGAATGGCTTCTGGATGCTTTTGTTCTAGATCTTGTTCCACACGAAGAATCTCCAGATGCAGAATTCCTCAACTGGTTGGAAAACAAATATCCAGATTTTCTGAAGTATCTGGAAAATGAGGCCAAAATAATCAATGTAAAAATATCTCGCCAAGAGTATGATGTGTTGGATTACTCGAAGAAGGCAGATGGCTCATTTGATAGTGGCATTTCGAGAGGTTCTATTTTGACATCCGAGCAAAAAGCGCGATAATCGATCCTCGCCAGATCAATGATGTCAAATGGAAACTATACGGATTTTCAACATCCTCAAGATCAAAGAGAAATGCGGAAGGATACAAGCCTAAAGAGTGAATAATCAGAAGACTTCTCAGGATCAGCTGTTTTTAAATTCAAACTTTTCTGATGTAATATGTAATCGACAAATCTAATGAAAGAAAAGTTTATTTTCTGATCCTAAGACAAAATCTCATTGTCTTCTGATTATGTGCTCTTTACTGTTCTATATTTATCAACTGTGATTGGTTTCTCAAAGTGTTTTGGTTTCATCAAAAAGGGGGAAATTGTTGGGAAATTTAGAGTTTTGATGAAAGTTCTAAAACACATGTAATAGGACCAGTCAGACCTGTTAGTTGACTGATGTTTTTATTACCGTTTATAGAATAACAGTTGATAATTATTGTATAGAACAACTGATGTAGAAGATAGGTCACATATTGAGGGGGAACCTCAATATGTATAGGTCAGATCTGAAGATCCAAAGAAAACGGTGATATCCCGGGCGGAAAGGCAAAGAAGGGAGAAGATCGGATCGATCGATCAAGTCGATATCTCATTTGAAGTCATGAAGCTCAATTTGAAGACTTGAAGATCGGATGACTTCGAGGAAGATCGAGACGGAAGACCTACATCGGTACCGAGTCCGCTAGTTGAAGCTAAGACAACCGCACCGAAGACTCTATCGTAGATCGATCGGTTTTGATCGACAAAGTCACTCACCAGTGTCGATGTTTCACCAAATCATCGTCGATGATCCGAACAAGAAGAATGTCAAGCTTAGTTGGTAGAACAACACCGAAAAAGTGCTTACGTTGACCAATAAGAACAAGACACGTATGATCGGAGCCAAACAATTACGGGATTTGGTCTTTGCTTTCTCTAACGGCTATAAAAGACACTATTCACGCTTTTGGCCATGCCGTTCCTGAAGCACGTCACATCAATCCTGCAAGTCTACCAAATATAGCCTGAAATTCAAATTGCTCTCCAACGGCTCTTTGATTTCGAGGTCTATATATATGGGATTACACTTCAGAGTGAAGACACGGAAACTATCAAGAAGCTCAAGTTATAATCGATTTTTCGCACGAAGAACACGAACTTGAAGATTATTTTCTAAGTGTTCATCCCATAAGTTCTTTACGTAAATATTTTCATCTAGCTGATAGGCTACTTAAAAACTAGAAAAGATTTCAAAGTTGGAACCAAAACAATCTTACTCAAACCCAAAGTTAGGTTAAGTTGTTTAGCAAGATTTCAGACTAGGGTTTCTAGTTCTGATTTCTGGGATCGGTTGAGTGAGAACTCTTTAAATATCTGTTGGTGTCTTTGTGTTGGACTAACACAAAAATCTAAGTCCGATTGGTTTAGTTGGTGCCCCTTGTGATAGGGAAGAGTGGACGTAGGATTTGGTTTGTCGAACCACTATAAATCTTGTGTGCTTTTTACCGCTTTGATTAATGCTTTTACACAATCGCACACAACTATTAAAGATGCATACATATTCTAAGTTAAGATCAGCTAGCACCAAGCTTCTGATCTGATCAAGTTTGACACTTTAGTCAACTGGTTAAAAGACTGACTTTGGAATCTGATTTATTAAAACTGGTTTTTCACACGGGTAAAACTTAGCTTCCGTGACAAATCGATTAAACCGATAGATACCGAACTGATCTGCCTTCAGACGATTAGTAAGTTAGATATCAGTCCAAACTGATTCACTTGCACTCTGACAAGGCTAACTTCCATCACACCTGATCTGCACAAAAAGTTTTCAGAAGTCTATTCACCCCTCCCCTCTAGACTTCTGCCCTCACAAAACCCGTTCGGGACCTACACTGAGTCTTTTAAGAATTCAGTAAATAAGATCTGTTCAGATAGACCACAAGTATTTTAGCAAATAAGACTTTGGTCAACAAAGCAGGTGGTCAAGTTGAACCACTGCTCTGATACCACTTGTTGGTCCCGGTGTAAATGAGTGTTACACGTGTATGGGGGGGAATACACGTGTTCAGTGTTTTTAAAACTTTTCTTTACTAAGGTCAGCTTGGGTCAGGTTGTCCTGATGATTTGGTCCTGAGAAGCACAAATCGCTATGAGTCAAAGTCTACCTGAGACAGTGATCCTGAGCTGCTTTCAGATACCTCAGATAATCCCAATCGATCCTCGAAGCCAGAGATCTGAAGTGCTTGGATCGGATAACTAACTTATGAACCCTCGAAAGAGTAAGCTCGGTTTGGTAACTATATGTTGTTCTAGCTACTCGGATGTGCGGAATGGTTGGCCCTTAGTTTATACTCGTTTTAAGCTTTTTAAAAAAACCTTCCTTTTAATGGAGCGATGATTAAGGGCCGTGATTGGTTGGATGCAACTTGAAGGTGGATTGATTCCAATCGAATATCGGTGAAAAAAATGCTTTCGGTTTAAAGATATGCAGCAGTTAATCAAAGCAAAATGAAAGCAAAGAACACAAACAAGTTATAGTGGTTCGGAGACTCGAGCTCCTCGTCCACTCTCCCGATCACCGAGAGAAATTCACTAATCACTTCCTAGGGCTTTCTGACTACCTCTGTAGTTTACTAACCTTTCTATTTTGAGCTTTATGACTACCTCTGTAGTTTACTAACTCAAAACACACACAAGCTTTCTGTCTATCCAAGATAGATTACTCACTTCTCATCCTGACTACCTCCTTGTAGTTTACTAACTCTTTACAACTCCAATCTCACCAACAATCACACTCAAACTACCTTACAAAGGGTTTGGGGTTTCTTGGTTGGTTTCCAACTAGGATGAGATATCCTTTACAATAAGAACAATGCAAAGGCTAGGATATCTCGACTAAGCTTTGGATATATCTTATCAAGCTAGGCTTAGTGAAATGAGCTCTCTTCGAAATAAAGCACTTGGGAAATTCTTGGTTTTTCGAGTGCTTCAACTTGCAATAATAAGTTTGAGCTCTTGAGTTGCTTACAAATTTCCCGTAACCTTCAATGTAGAGGGTCACAAGTATTTATAGGCATACACCAAGGTCATTCTTGAAAAACTATCCGTTGGAAGAGATAGCTCCATGAGTTTCCTCTTATGGTGTGTGATGAACGGCTATATTTAGGGTTTGAGACTCCCCAGCACGTTTTAGGTAAGCTACTTTTCATGTAGTTGGTCATCACTTTTTGCAGTCTGGAACTTAGTACTTCTGACATATTTTCAGTGACTTGTCGCTGTCAGTGTCAGTAATGTACAGTGCTGTCTTCTTCTTTTTTACTTTTGTCTCCAGTTAAAGGTAGACAACCTCAACGGCTCTTTTTGGTTACATCTCTGAGTGATATAACCTTAACAACACTTTGTCTTAGTTCCTTTTGTCTGCATGAAAATGTCTTGGGCAATATCTATTTTTCTAAGGAATCGCATTTTTCTCAGTATTAAATCCTTCAGATAGATATTTTTAGTGCCTCGGAACATTCAGGTTTATACTGAGCATTCAGTACATTGCTGAGTCTTCAGTAATTACTATGCCTTCAGTATCCTTCAGTCTTCAGTCTTCTATCTTCTGCGTCTTCAGGGTCTTCAGAGTCTTCTGAGTCTTCAGTGTCTTCTGAGTCTTCAGTGTCTTCTGAGTCTTCAGGGTCTTCTAAGTCTTCACAGATATACTGACTGATATACTGAGCCTTCATGCTGAGTCTTCAGTTTCTCACTGAGTCTTCAGTATCTCAGTTTCACACTGAGTCTTCAATATCTCAGTTTCAAACTGAAACTTCAGAAACTTCAGTTTCATACTGAAACTTCAGTTTCTTCAGAAACTTACTGAGTCTTCAGAACCTATCCTGATCTATATCTGCTGACTATACATTTTGCAGATAACATCCTGAACACTATAAAACTGAATCCTGACTCAACTATCAAGATTATCCTGAACATGTCATACTCAGGGGTTTTGGGATCTAATCAAAATCTCTCTTTATTAAATTCATCTCCCAACAACATCTATAGTTTTCATGATGAGGTGTCTAGCAACAGTATCCAGATTAGAAAATTTTCTCTCATCTGTATCCATCAGAGAGGGACTCTTTCTGATTCTTGCTCCAACTGGTTGCGTAGGATCTCGTCCTGCTTCAGCTGGGTTAAAGTGATAGATGATAATTGGTCCTATCTCAAGAATCTCATCCATTATGTTACTGATCACTCCCAGATGATCTCTCATGTCTATGGACCAATCTGCATACTCATCAACAGAAAACATGGGTAGATTATGATGCATACCTGAGGTGTTATCCATGCTTGTGGTGATTTTGAAAGAATATGAGTTTTGAAAACGGTTTTCAAAGATCAGTTCAAGCGACCACAAATGTTCTTCCTTAAGAACCAATGATATTCAAAGCCAGTGGTCGGAAGAACCACTGCTCTAATACCACTTGTAGGTCCCGAACGCGTTTCAGTGAGGGTTAAAGTCTAGAGGGGAGGGGTGAATAGACTTTAAAAACTTTTCGTGGATCAGATGTGATTTACACGTTTATCTAATCAGAGTGCGAAGTGGATCAGTTTGGACTGATATACGACTTACTGATCTGACAGGTAAATCAGTTTGGCATCTATCAGTTTAACTGATAGTGCGGAAGATTAGTTAACTCGTGTGAAAACCAGTTTTACCCAACTAAAGATTCTGACCAATCTGGTTTGAATCAGATAACTAAAGTGTTAAGCTGATTAGATCAGTAGCTTGATGCTAGTCTAATCCTGGTACAGAATATGCATGCAGATAACAAGAGTAGTGTGCAAGTATGTGTAAAGCAGATTAAAGGCACACAGATTTATAGTGGTTCGGACAACTTGTCCTACGTCCACTCTTCCCTATCAGCAGGGGCACCAACTTAACCAGCTGGACTTAGTTTAATGTGTTAGTCCAACACAATACAACCAACAGATATTTAACGAGTTCTCACTCAACCGATCCCAGAAATCTAATCTAGAAACCCTAGATAGAAATCCTGCTATAACAAACTTAACCTAACAATGTTTAGGTAAGAAATGTTTTGTTCCAACTGGAATACTATCCTACCTTCTAAGTAGCCAAGAGTTAGAGGATGAGTATTCTTCCTAAGAACTAAGGGATGAACACTTAAGAATAAATCTTCGATTTGGTGTTCTTTACGCGGAAATTGCTTGAGCTTGAGCTTGATGATAATTTCCGTAACCTTACCATGAAGGTTTGATCCTTTATTTATAGGCACGAAATTGAACTAGCCGTTGGAGAGCAATTCGAATTTCGGTCTATTTTAGGTAGTTCTGCAGATGGATTTGACGTGCTCCAGGAGCGGCATGGTCGAAAGCATGCAAGCTTGTCCTTTCTAGCCGTTTACACTGAACCACCATTCTGCAGACTGTCAGAACTCCGTACGTGTGTTGTCGACTCCTCATTGGTTATCAAGTACGATTCGCAGCACTTGAATACGCAACAAGGTTGACATTCTTCTTGTCTGAACACTTGTCTCGTACTAGGTAACATTGAAGTAGTCACCTGATGGAGCTGACACAGATCAGTTCGAACACTGATCTGTCTTCCTAATTTAGGTTATCTGTTCGTAAGTTGTCTTAGCACAACTTACTGACCTTTTCTTGTTGTTATCTGATGTAGGTCTTCTGGTCTTGATGTCTTTACTCTTCTGCTCATCTGATTTTCAGCTTATCTGCTTAGATCTTCATCATCTGATCTTCAAGTTAGCTGATCTTCTGATCTTACAAGACTTAACCTATACATATTGAGTTCCCCCTCAATATGTGACCTATCTGTTACTTCAGCTGTCTACACACTTCAGCTGGTCATCTTATCTGCTATCTAAATCATCAGTCAGCTAACAGGTCTGACTGGTCCTATTACATTATCTGTTTTGGAACTTCCATTGAAACTACAAATTTCCCAACATCCTTCCACCTTCCATGCATCAGACAAGTGCATGTGAACTTCAATAATGGAGAAATAGATAATGAATTTTGTCAGGTGATATGACTCATCACTATTTTGCTTAATGGAGTATGTTTTTCTTTTTCAATAAAGAGAAGCATGATAACAAAATAGACTACTTAATGGATATGACACAACTTTAATAAAGAGGAGTAAATGAGAATGAAAATTACAAACACTCAATTTCATTAAAATCATACAAATTATAAACCTTACATAACAATAATTAAAAATACATAATGTAAATTACATGATAATAAATAACATTGACTAACAATTAAAAAATGCAATTAAACGGAGTTTCATTTCTTCTTCTTCCGGGGACAAGTGATCTTTCTCCAAAAATGTCTTCAAAATAGAGTTCTTCATCTTTTCTCTCTCCAAATCAATTCTCTCTTTTCCAAGTTTACTTATCACTTCAACTTCAGCATCTTTAGTGAGTCTCAATACGCACCGACTTCACTGGTCCTCGATCTTTTTGAGCTGCCACCACTTTCTTCATTTTCCTTGTTGTCTTCAGCACTAAGACGTGTTGAATCGCGATCTAAATTTATTTTCCACTTGGGATGTTTACACATAACTTCATTAAATACATGCAAGTCCTAAAACTTTGGGTCATCTGCTGAGTAAATTGATTGAGCTTCTCTCTCAATATGTTGGTGGTTCATTCCGCTTCTTTGACAATCATATGCTTCGTTATAAGCGGCAACCCATTTGCTGGCACTTGTACTAAGTTGATTATAACAACCTATTAATGAATCTCTATTTCTTGCATTTATCTCCCCTGAATTTTCTTTTCGAGCTTCTTCATATAATTTTTTAATTAGTGCCCGCAGTGAGCCAGTCTTTTGATTTTTGCTACATATTTTATCTTCACTAGTGAAAATCCAAGGTGACATTAAGGCTACATCTTCTTTCACAGAAAAAGTAGCTTCTCCCACCTTTAAATTTGTATCTTTGAACAAATTGCGAGAAATATTTTGTGATGTTTGGACATATGTTCAAAACTAGGAATTTGGTTCAAATTCGAGGAAAATTAAGAGCTTGGATAATCTTCTGGATAAAAAAAAAGATTGAAATTTTGAATAATTTTGGGAGTTTGGATAATTTGGGGAGCTAAAGAAATAATTTGGATGATTTGGATCCATGATAACAATGATAAAAATTATAACGAGAAAAGAAAGAATATGAGGTTGTGATTCAAAATGTATCAATATTGATATCTATTTATAGAGGAAAAAAGTTATGAATTTTGATATAATTTTTTTTATATAGATAATATGTTGAAACATAAAATTTCATAATTATCTAATAAATATTATGATAGCCAATTGTAATGGGACATGTAATGTAGCAAAACTTATCAGACAAATATATTGAAAACTGTGCCAATTCTAGTTCGCAATACCAAACCGTTCATCCGATTTTGCTTGAATTTTTATTTATTTATTTATTTATTTCTTCTTGTTACGAGTTGTTCACATGGCCTTGCGATAAACTTAGTCTTAGGCTCCATTTGGATGGAGGGATTTAGACCTACGAATTTATAAATCCATTGTCAAATCTTTTGTGGTTTCTGGATGCAAAATGAAACTTATGGATTTATAAATCCTTCTTTTGAAATTCATTGATTTCAAATCCATGGATTTTGAGATCTTAAATTTTACATATAAATGAGAGGATTTACAAATCTATTCCCAATTAGTGTCATTTGATAAATCCTCTCAAACTCAACTCTCTCTTCTCTTGTGTTTTTTGCAAAATTATTATTATTTATTTTAATAGTATATTTTTTTAAGGAGATGTTTTTCCTTTTTTTTTATTATTTTTTAAAAGTAATTTATTTTAATTTTTCAAAAAAAATAATTGAAAAAATGTATATATATTTTTAGAGATGTAAGAGCTGTCATTTTATAAATAATGAATAAAAAATAAAATTTTATTAATTTTATTAATTTTTCGAATCAATGGATTCGATAAATCATTTCATAAATCCAAATCCAAACTACTGATTTGAAATCCATGAATTTATAAATGAATTCAATTCAATTCAATTCAATTTAAATTCATCATCAAATGAAATCCCTCCATCCAAACGGAACGTTAGAATATTTTGAGGGAGTAACTTTTGTACCTTTAAGTTTTTTGTACAAGTTGAATAATGCAGCAGTATCTTAGATCTGATCAAAGATCATGGCTCCTTGCAAGTGAAAAAGGTAACTGGTCCACCTGACTTTTCCTATGAAGCCAGTTACAAGAAATTGCCTAATTACTGTAAACTATGTTTTCAAATGGGCAAAGGTATGCTGGTATAGTGATATACATCTTAATTTATACTGCCAGGCAACTAATAGTACTGTAAACTATGTTTTCAAATGGGAAAAGGTATGCTGATACAGTGATATACATCTTAATTTATACTGCCAGGCAACTAATAGATAAGGAGGATGTTTCATATTAAATTATGCACCAAAACGAAAATATACTGTTCCAACAAAACCTTAGCAAAAAGCTTAAACATACTACAACAGTCACCTGAAATTGTAGAACAATACGACAGCGACAGGAGTGGAATTTCCTGTGTATACCATGTTTATGTATTCATTTGCTTTAAAAAGACCATACCTTCAAACAATTAAAAATTCTACTACATTTCACAGTTTCGATAACTGTGTCTACCTAAAGGCAGCAACCTCATCCTTAAATTGATTTAGCAGATCTTCAATACTCTTGGGGTTTGTATCATTGTTGTCTCTGACTCGCACAGTAACCTGGACATAAGTACATGAGAGAGTTAAAGAGGAACAACACAGCTTTTGTTGAAAAAAATCCATAACTTCTCAGCAAAATTACAATATGAACAAGAGTCCCTACGGTACACATTAAATATATGGAATATAAGCTATGCATCAGTTGCACCGGGTAACTCAAATGCATTTTAAAATGGTATATTTATTGTTCTACTAGAAGAATTAGTTTGTCATTATTAGCTGTTTTCATTGAACGGTAATAGCTATTTTCATTAAACAGCAACAATTGCACAGTGCAACAAGTGCACCAATTACTCTACATGTATTGGAAGCATTGGAACACTATTTGTAACAGAGGATTCCTCCACACTCGAGCACTTTGTCTAGCAATATTTGGCTAGAGCCATAAATTTCATGATATTGTACAGCTGTCTATATGGGCAATTTAGCATTGGTATTCTCGAAAATAATTACTGATGTGGATAATATGAGCCAAATATATGATCTAAGAGGTGGTCAAATCAAAGAAACAGAAAAAACACAGTTCTTAACAGCATATACTACAATATTATGTACCAACCTCCCCACTTCGAACTTCTGTCTCGCCGACAACCAATATATAGTTGTACTGTGCCATTTGAGCTTCTCGTACCTAGAATCATCCATAACCAACCACTTAGCATAGACCATAATAATCAGGCTTACAGAAAATCTGTAGATGATTACAAAATTTTATATAAATGGCGATGATGACGACGATGACGACAATGAGCCTTACACAAAAAATGAATTTCATTTGGTTTATATGGATTCAAAGATCAAGTGTACGAAAATAAAAAGAATATCTACAACTTTACAACTACCAAAGTGTCCAACACACTAAATCAGTTGGCTCAGGTTTGCGACACTCAAGTAGCCATGAGATGAATATTAACTGCATAAGCCATATGATCTTCAAGATTAGTAGGAAATAGAGAAAGTATGTTTATTTAAAACTCAACACAGGAGAGCCACGGAACCATAGTATCATTGGACGACTACCAAGTCCAAAAGTCAAACTGAAAACTGAAAACTAAAAAAAATAAAGAACATAGAAGCCTGGAATAGGCAAAATTAAACTGATTAATTTACTGGTACTTCCTAAAATAAAATATTGGTGCAGCAGTATGATGATGAAAATAGCGAGTAGATATATCCATACCTTTTTATTAATCGTCCTGTCAGTTGTGTCAACATCGACAAAGAACCCCGCATCTTGAATGCGATCCCTTACCTAAGTTTAACACAATATGCCATTTAAGGAAGCTGAGGAAAAGTATTCAGGGTAATAAAATTGTCAACAGACCAAAATAATAATATAAGAGCTATCTTCCATCAGCATTATTTAAGTCAGTACATGTGGGACGTTTAAAATGACAGTGTGACGAAGATAGCATACAATGATGAGGCTAAAAGAAGTGTAAACACTTTCCGTCTGTGTAATGCTATTATAAGATCTCTACTGGAACAATGTTCTCTAGGTAACCTAATGCAAATACCTTACCTATTTGTCGCAAACATCACAAGATAGAAAACAGCAAGTACGCTTCAGCTCATGAACTTAGCCTATGAAACATTAGTAAGGAGCTAGTCGTCTCGTTCCATATAAGATAAGGACGAGATATGAGCCAAGAGTCGGTCTTTTGAGTAAAGGAAAACCGAGCGCTTATAGTAATTATATTACGGGTGTAAGTTGGTTGGTTTCTACGGTCTGAAAATCAAAGTACTAAACCATCTCTCCGGTTTGAAAATTTATGAAACCATAATCAAACATACAATATATCTAGGGTTGGCTATACATTTATCTAACCTTGCTGATTATATATATGACTTTGATATGGAGCCAATAGGGAGTTCCTTATAGAGCCCAATACATATATATTATATATACATATATATTATATATACATATATATATATATATATATATATATTTATATATAAAACAGATTCAGGTTGGGTTGATTTATATTGGATTTTTATCCTATTAAACCGCAGCGGTGGAAACCAAACCAAAAAATTGATTAACTAATCTTTTGTACTGAACCGAAACCAGCCAATATAAGTACAAAATATTGGTTTTTTCGTTTGGTTGAATTTAGTTTAGATTGGTCGGGTTGAGAGTTCTTTTGTACTGCCTGTACATCATGCAAAATAAATAAATAAACAAATAAGATAATAAGCAACTATTGTATGAGTTTTAGGGTTTACTCATACGTCAGAGACCCTTATAAAAACACAACTGTGGCATACCGTCCGTCCAAAGCATAACAAATCTAAAAAAGCAGTAAGGAGATGGATTCATATACAAAGGCAAACATAGTATTAACCAACCTGTAATGCATATTGCTGGGATTTGTCAGAAACAGGGCATACTATTGCTTGGCGTGGACTAAGCCAAAATGGCCATTTCCCTTTGTAGTGCTCCAAAAGAATGGCAAACATTCGTTCAACAGAGCCAAGAATGGCTCGATGAATCATTACAGGCCTTTCCCTCTTGGTTTCATCTTCTGCTGAGTAAGACAGGTTGAAACGAGCAGGCAGTTGGAAGTCCAGCTGAAACAGTAAAATAATGGACAAATGATCAATACTTTCAGACAATAAAAACCAGAACATTTCTAAGCAATTAAGATAGAAAGTGACAACTTATATTCTCATGAGTGCCTTAGGGTATGTCTGTTTTTGGGATTTCCCCATCAAGACGTGGGATGTCATGTCCCCCGTCAAAATCCGGATTTCAAAATACGACCACATTCACCCCTGGAGAACCTAGTGACCCGTACACAATTTTTTTTTTTTTAATAGTGACCCGTACACAATTGATTTGACATAAAGTTTTTCCAATAATAATAATTTTAATACTATAATGGTAATAATCCTGTCAAAAAAAAATACTATAATGGTAATAATACTTTACCACTCATACACTCGATTTGACATAAAATTTCTCCAATAATAGTATAACAATACCACATAATCTACTATTTATTGTCTTACACATTTGATTTGACATAAAGTTATATCGAACCCAACTAAAAATCTCAAAAAACACATACTATCACCATTCATCATGATTTTGAAATCTTAGCTTTCACCATCTAGGTTTCCACCATCCACCATAATCCCAAAAAAAAAAAAAAAACCACCCTTGAGGTTGGTGGTGTAGGCTTTGGCCTTACGAGTGTGCTCTTCTCTAGGTTTCAGGTTCAAAACCCCCTAGGTGCGACCAATTCTTGAGATGGGTCAGTCCATACAGAGCAAAGCTCTGGCTTTATTTGGGGCCCCCCTAGTGGAAGGTGGGATTGGTCCCCCGGATTAGCCGGTCCTTGGGCCGGATACCGAGTCATAAAAAAAATACCCTTAAGGCCACGAGCATCCCAAAACTGTCTGAATACATGGTAGGTTCCGTAAAGTCCTTTCTTTTCTTTTAGTACAATGGTTTTTTTGAAAATTTTATTTAATTCATGACCATTTCTTCTATCCTTAATCCTTCTCGATAATCAATTATTTAAAGGAGAAACAGAATAGATTACGATCAAATTCTAAATCCTGAATGTTAGACAATTCTACCTTTGGTTTGAGGCAGCTACTAGGCTATAAGGGAAGAAACCTTGTCTAGATCCTTCATTTAATTATTCACTTGCATGATTTTAAAAATAAAAGGGAAATTAGTATTAAAAACTAACCTGCAATGTTGCACACTGAAATTTTCTTTTCATTGCATCAGAAACACTGATGTCAATTTTTGGCCCGTAAAATGCTCCATCACCTTCATTTATCTAATTGAGTATTTGAAATCAGTTCTATAAAAAAACGACTTGACAATTATATAAACATGAAAACAATTAAAAGTAAGAAGTGTCCTCCTGGAAATCAATTCTTAGAATGAATTATAATTTAAAGTTTTCAATGCAGTCATGAGTAACTAACCTCCCAGGGCTTCCCAAACTCGTTTAGTGCCTCTTCTAGAGCAGCTTCAGCCCTCTGCCATGTTTCTATTTCTCCAAGATATTTCTCCGGTCTCTACAAGACATCAAACATCATATATTAACTTTTTTTCTTCCTCAATAGCCAAAACCCTTCAAGTTTGTCCACAATACAACCATTATTATTAAGTTCTCTTTTATCCTCTTATATATCTAATATTTTACGTACATTTCTATATTTTGAAGAGAAGTCATGTTAGAACATTATCATATAAACAAACAATCTCAAAAAGTAACACATGTATTCCAGTCTTTGCAAGTAAAACATGAATTAGCAGAGATGCAAGCTAAGGTCAGAACAGAATGGTATTTCAATTAAGAAGAGTACAAATTCATACTAGCATTTAAGAAGGCAACCTTGAAAAGTATCACATGTGTTCCTGTCTTTGCAACTATAAAACAAATTACAACAGCAGCACAACACGCAAGCAAATATCAGAAAAGGAAGGCAGGTCCAAAATTCATACCGTGGATAACTTCAGGTCAAAAGTGAAGCCAAATATTTTGTAAACATGACTGACGAACTCTAACACACCCTTGACTTCATCTTTAATCTGTAGAGTTGAGATAAGATCAAACAAAAAAGTGTGGGTATAACAAAAAAATCTAGGAGAGAACCAGAAAATTCATCCTACCTGGGACTCCCTACAGAAGATATGAGCATCATCCTGTACCAAGATTCTATCATCAGATGCATCTTAATTTCAATGAGTCACAGAGCAAAATGATTGCATTTTTATATAATCACAGATGTAGTAAACTGTATAAAGGTAAATTTTACAGCAGAAAGTACAAAATAAACCAAGGACCTAACTAGCTATTAGGGATCCATTAAAAATGAAAGGAACATAAATTTGGCCACAAAACAAAACAAGCGCATGGTTTATTAAAATGACCATCATTTTTATCTCTTCTTCCATCAGTTCATAGTATGATCTTAATTATACCTGCTGAAATCTCCTCACACGGGTCAACCCAGTAAGTGCACCACTTGCTTCATTCCGGTGCAAGACCCCAAAATCAGCCAGGCGAATTGGAAGTTCTGGAAAATGGTACAAATGTTAACTTTCATGAGTCATCGAAAAGAAATACTACAGTAAACATCAGTATTGTGAAAGTGTCCATCACGTAATGCAATTTTTATCTAAGATGCAAACAGTGAGCATATTCAGCCCGAGAAAATAACTTGCCATGAGGGAAAAAGTTGACATTTACAAAGTCAATGAAAGGATACACACTATGCATAAGCCATAAGGTTGATGAAATCTACCATATAATGGGTCATGGTACACTAAAAGACAGAACTAAGGCCGATGATTCTATACTATTCAAAAGGATGCAAAAGGCTTCAGTTGATCCCTGGGAAAAGAACAACCAGACTCACCTCTATATGAACGGACTCTATGATCAAATATTAAACAATGACCAGGGCAGTTCATTGGCTTGAGCCCAAATTCTTGTTCCTCTACCTGCAGTAGAATCAGAAAAAAAAAATCACTAGATCAAAGCTGATAAGCACAATTAAGAGTTTAACCCTAAATAACCATTTAAGGATAGCATTACGAAAACAAATACTTAATATTGTGTAATTAATCTTGCTAATAACATGACCTTACCTTAAACACAAACATGTTCTCCTTGTAGTTTGCAGCATGACCAGATGTTTCCCAGAGCTGCATATTGTACATGTTTGGAGTCCACACCTGCAGGAATCAAGCAACGGTTAGTAATGAAGTGGTAACTTGTGTAGGACATTCAAATGCATACTCAGCAGTATATTTCTTTTACCTCTTCGTAACCTCTTTTCCAGTACTGACTTTTTATAAATTCCAGCAACTTGTTGCAAACGCGAGCACCATGAGGTAGGAAGAAACAACTTCCTGGGCTAAGTTCCGTACAAGATATCTACCTAGAATCAGGAATTCCTTTGAAAAACGTCAACTAAGTTCTAACTAAAACTCTTACCTCAGTGGGTGGAAAAAGAAGAGCTCTTGCTTTTTTGTAAGTTCTCTATGGTCATATTTCTTGGCTTCTTCCAGCATGGCCAAATATTCCTGCAGGGATTAACATCGAATACATCAAGAGCCATTGGCGATGCTAAATAACATACATCAACTACTTAAAATGTAACAAACACAAAAAGCAATCAACCTTCAAACGTTTTTGGTCTGGATAAGATATGCCATATACCCTCTGCAAGCTTTCACGGTCTTTATTTCCACGCCAATATGCTGATGAGGCCTAGTGATACAGAATTAAAAGAAATTAATGTCTGCCTTGACTGCATAAGTTTTAGCAGAGACCTAACCTTCAAACAGCTAAATGCTTTCACGAAAGATGTATTTGGTATGTGAGGTCCACGACATAGGTCAACCAAAGGACCACATCGGTACACTGTGATCGTTTTGTCCTCAGGTAAATCTTTGATAATTTCAACCTAATGAAAACAGGGAGAAGATAAAATAAATAAGCCATAAACATAAATTCAAGAGTAAATTACTTAGAGGTGCAAGATTTGGAAACTCTTTACTCTTAAGTGCAAGAAAATTAAAACATCACTCCTAGGTGCAAAGTACCACTTGAAAAACCCAAATTGCCCTTCCATTACTTAGAGTTCCTTTTTATCAGTTTTTTTTATTTCTCGCAATTACTTACTCTCTCTCTCCTCACTACACACTCTCTTTCTCCTCACTTGGAATACGCCGGCATCTGCGCCGTGATGTCGGCGACACTCACCGTGTTCCCGCATCGATGACGGTACCACCACAGACAACACCAACAGCGTCGGTTTGGAAGTGGTTTCACCAGGCGAGGAATTGAGGGGCATGGAGAGGGAGTCAGGGATGCGGAAGTCACGTGCGCGGAGGAACTTGAGCAAAACGACGTCAGCGCAGGGGTCGGTGGGGGATAGGAGTGGGATGCCCCAGATTGAGAGGGTGGGGGTGGTGGAGAAGGCGTGTTTGAGTTGTTTGAGGGATTTTAGTTGGGAGTGTTAGAGGTGGGAGGTGACTTAGGTGTCTTCTTTGAAGGATGGGGAACACGGGGACATTAGGGATGCGATGAAGGTGGGTTTTTTGTTGAAGGGGTTTGGGGAGGATTCTAGGGTTTGTTGAGGGGAGAGAGGGAATGTGGCGTCCATATGCAAAGAGTGTGTGTGTGTGGGGGTGGGGGGGAGTTTATGGGTGGATTTGTATTTTTTTAGATGAGATTTGATATCTTACTCATATATTGGTTCTTATTTGCTGGAAACAATGAGAAATTTTTTGTTTGGATTCAGGTCAGACTGATGTAGAGGTTTTCTGGGCTTTTCTTAGATTGAGAAAATGTTTGTACAGGTTCATAAATTTATGCATATGTTCATAAATTTATGAACTGGTGCATCATTTTCTTGCATATGTTCATAAATTTGTGGATTTGTGCATGTCGAAGATATGTAAATTTTTGGACTTAGAAGATGATAAGTAAATTTTTGGATTTAGATATGTAAATTTTTGTTATTTTTTTTATTTTAGATATGAAAATTTTCAAAGTGTAAATGAAATAAAGATGAAAATATATTCCTATTTTTGAAAAAAAACAACAAATAAAAATTGGAGATGAATGTATATCTTCGTATTTTATGTTATCAACCCCATAAGGGAATTACGAACATCATAAAATAAGAGATGGAGGTGGTATTTTGGTGGGGTGAGATGTGATGTGGTGTAAAGGGGATGTGGAAAAGTAAGAATAGTAGTGTCCTTTTACTCTATTCTTGCACCTGTAGTAATATAGGATTTTTCTTGCACCTAATAGTAATAGTTAGGTGTATTTTGCACCTTAGAGTGAGCCACTCTAAATTTAATACATATATTTCATTTTCAGTTTTGCACTGAGCAGGATGATGAGGATGACTTTGATGTGGATGAGCATGAGAACCAGACGATTAATTGCTTTGCAACATTTAATTCCTTTTTTCTTTTTTTTCTTTTTTTGCATTAATGCAATCTAACTTCACAACTTCTTAGTCTTCATTTCATGTCTAATTATGTTGCGATGTTCAGTAGTTGCCTTTTGGCATTATTATGCTTACGTTGTAACGCGCATTGAATTTTATTTTAGGACAATACGTGTCAAATATGCCATATATTAGTATAAATATATAATGTTTAGTGAAAATGTACGAGAGCCTTGCACCTTTGTGTGCCATGTGCCCTTAACAACTACGGGATAAAGAAAGTAAATTTGTATAATTACCTTGAACTGATTATCTGAAAATATTTCAAGGGCTTGTTCTCTTGTGACTTCAATGCGCTCAAAAGGTTGTTTTTCCTAATGAACAAGGTAGGAGTAATAGAACAATCAAAATCAGGCTGAAAATTAAGAAATAAACATACAGACACAAACATATGGGGTAAAGGGGGAGAAGTGGCTTATTTGTCATAATCATATATCCCAATACCAACTCCTGAGAAACTAAGAACATAAATTTAAATTGGTAATATTACTAGGAAGAATGTATGTCACGGCATGAAGCGAAGCAGGCACCAAATATACTGAAATAAAAACTTAAAAAGAGTATAAAAAGAGCCATACATCAACAGCTTTCTTGGCAGCGGCTTCAATCTGTTTAAAGTGATCTTCGTTCAAACCCAAATCACCATAAAATGCATCATAATAGAAGCCCTAAAATCATATAGTCAGTTCAACATTCGAAAACTGATTTAATACAAGAAAAACACCTTCAACGTAAAAGGCAACTGAGAGATTAAGAAAGTGACACCAAACATTAGCAAATTAATTTCTACTTAAAAATTTCGAAGACAAGTTCCACTAGCACCATCTGTAATAGAAAACCATCACTCTGAGAGAGAAAAGAGAAAAAAGAAGACAAGCAAGAAGTTTGAAATTCACCTCGCCTCTAGTGGTGCAAGGGCCGATGCATAATCTACATCCATATGTCTGCTCTAACGACTGGAAAAACCCAAACCAATTAAATAGTTAATAATCGTTAATATGAGAAAAATTCACAACTTCACTAAGACTTACTTCTCCAAGAATGTGAGCACTCGAATGCCAAAAAGTATCACGGCCTTCATCAGTATCAAAAGTAAACAGCTTAAGATTGCAATCATCTTCCAACGGCCGATTCATATCCCACAAAACCTCATTCACCTTTGAAATCAGTGCATTCGAGGCTAAGCTCTTGGATATCTCCTTAGCGACATCAAGAGGAGTAGTGTTCCACTTCTTACCTTCCTTCACTTTCCCATCCTGCAATGTAATCCTATTTTCCAAAAAAGTGAAACAAAAATTAACAACTCGTTCTTAACAAATGCAGAAAACAGAACAGGCGAGTCAATTACCGAATCGGTTCAGGAGAAAGCGCGAGGCGTGCGAGAGTCTGTTCGTTTTGAATGGATTGAAAAAGCGCGATGCGTTTGGGGATGATAGTTTGAAGATATGCTTCGTCTTTGGTGTACGCTGGTGGAGCGGAGCTTGAATTAGGCTTAGCCTTAGTGCCTGCATCTGATTTCCCCATCGGAAAATAAAAACGGCGGCAGAGAGATGTAGGACGGCGGATTGATAAGGAGATGCGACGCCAGAAGTGCATAAAATGGAGTGGAGTCTGGCCGCCACTGTGCTAGAGGGTTACAGAGGTTTGACATCAAAGATTTACAAAATCATCCTTAAATTTTAATTTAATTCCAAAATACACCCCATATCCATTTGTTTCCCGCTGCTCGCAAATTGGGCCACTCGCGATATTGAAGTTGGGGCCGCCCCAAATTTTCATTTCGGCCTGTCTAATTTTATTTGTCCACGGCTTTAAATTAGCAAAATTTAAAAATAAAAATACTACTCATTCCACAAATAAAAAACCAATTTTTAAGTGGAGAAAAAATAATTTTAAAGGATATTCAATAAATTTTGGAAGAACAGTATTTTTATTATAACATGAAAAATAATATTTAAGTGGTATTCGAATTTTTTTCTTCAATGGAAATGTCAAATTGCAACTATAACAAAGAAAATTAGAAATGTTAGGTGTACTAGGGCCCAATTGGTTTGTGCCCATCAAGCCCGTTTGACCAATAGGTTCGTCAAATAGGCTCCGAGTTTTTTTAGTATAATTTTTAAGTTCAAATAGTACTTATTTTCGGGCTAGTTGGGCCCAAATTTTTTATATTGTCCATGCATAAATAAAGTTTTTCAAAATTGTGATATTCGAGCTTCTTACTACTCATTTGACCAATATATTTCATATCTCGTGTGGATTACATATTAGCAGTATATCTTATTTGTGATTTTATGTTATTATATCTTTCATTTAAATTGCTTTTAAAGATTGAATTATTATTATGTTGTTGATGGACCTTATAAGAATTTAAGTGAATCGAGTAGATATATCTATAACTATATAATACACATATATATCATCATTTTTGTTTTTTCGCCCTTTTTCCTCCACCGTTAGATCTTCATCAACAATTGATCTCAGTCGTACAATTTTTACACAATTTATTCATAGTAGTTTAGATTAATAATTAATGGAATTAATATCCTCTTTGTTACTTGCTTATTTCGGAGCAAAATTTTGGTTCTCCCACCTATTTAAAGAGAATTTCACACTCCATTTTTTTCAAACCTCATTAGTATTATTTTCTTTTTTTTTTTTTTGTATTAGGAATTAAATTCTCTCTTTTTTTTTTTGACAATTCTTAGAGAATGATGTAATGTTAGGAATTTTATCAATTTTATATGATACTAATGAGATTGAAACCGAGAGTGTACCTATTTTCAAGTCAATTGTTTATCTCAAAGACATTTCAAGTCAATTGTTTATCTTAACGACATTGACGATGTTCAATTTGTATATGGTGAACTGTGTGGATCCTCTAAAGAAGCTGAAGGAAACTTCTTCATAAAATGAGTAACATTTTGAACGCTAGGTGTGAGACATAGAAGATGAACACCAGATCAATTCATCTGTGCCACTTTTTTATGTTTCAATATTATTCCATTTAATTTCTGGATATTTAACACATGGACCCAGGATTACGTGGAACGTTACATATTTTTACCCACTTCATGTATCATCTAGACTATGCAACATAGAGTGAAATACCATATTTAAAACAAATAATATCGTTCGGATGAACACCACCTTAACACTCGTATAAAATAGTCCTATAATAAGACGGAATATTATTTAAGCATATCACATTTTAAAAGGATAAATGTCAATTTATGCTAATTTATAATATATCTCATGTATGAAACTTCTCATAGAGTCTTTGTTTTTTAATAAGGTTCTAAATTTTATATTTTAATAAAATATTTAGTGTAATAAATTATATTAACTATTGTTTTACTAAAATAATTAATCCTATAAATCCAGTTGCAATTAATGTTACAAAATTTTGTCATGTAAAATAAGTGTTTGGCACAAACACTTTTGTGCACATTTTAGTTCACGATAACAATATCACTTGACATAAAATATATCTAATACTACTTAGTTTATATAGTAGTATTATTTTATACACATAGAAATACATTCAAAAATAGTATTCAAATATTATTTTATTCAAAATATTATGTTGTGTAAGAGCTTTTAATTTTTACAATTGATTATGAATTTTCACATTATTACAATTTTATCACATGTCTATTTTAATTTCGACAAAGTCTCATGTGTAATTGGTGCACGGATTTAAGATCTGTACACTCACCCCAACCCTACTCATGTATCTACAGAACATGTTTAATATATTCAATGGGTCAAATATTTTTTTAAAATGAATCATTCTGTTGAATGAGTGCACGGTGCACTTAGGTGCATAAGAGACTCACTCTTTAAATTGAACATAACATATTAATTTCAAGATAACATGTTAGATCATGCAACAATGTATGAAACTGAAAAGAAGAAATAAAGTGACTTTATAAATAGCTAAATACTCTCACAATCACAAGTTATATTATCCCCCAAATTTTATCAAACTAGAACCACCCATTATAGAATCGTCTATTCTTAAAATTTTAACAGTAATCGTCTTTTTTTTTTTAATGACAAAACGTACTCATATACGGTCTCATGCATGATGTGGAGTGCAATTTAGCACAATCAACATTCACTCCTGCCAAAGTATTTAAGTGTCAATTGACAAATTACACTCCGTCTCACCGTGAGACGGTCTCATTCACGCAAGTGTGCCTCTTTTTTTATAGTCGTTTCCATGGTCAATTAATTTCTTAGTGCTAGCTCTAATTAAGGCTAATCACAATTTGAACCAGTGTTTTCATAACCGAACCGGTGATCGAACCGGACAGATCACCGGTCAGCGGTTCAACCGGTCGGACCGGTTCAACCGGCGGTTCAACCGTTTAAATGATTTATGTGTATTTTTTTTTTTTTACTATTTTTTTAAATGACTAATTCATCAATGGACTTATAATATAAATATTTAAATTTAATTAATTAAACTTGAACCATAAAAATAATATAAACGTGAAAAGATTTGTCCCACATCGAATAAGTATTAGAAGAAATGTAAAATGAAGTTATATAAAAGGGAGATGAGGTAGATTTTATGGATCTCCTATCCCACATCGAATAAGTATTAAAAAAGATGTGAGACGGAGTAATATAAAAGGTGGATCTCACATCCCACATTGAATAAATATTAAGAATGATGTGAGATTGAGTAATATAAAAGGGAGTGGAGGTGGATCTAAATTCAACATAAACCTCCTATCCCACATTGAATAATTACTAAAAATATGTGAGATAGAGTAATATAAAAGGGGTGGGGGTCTAGATCCTTACTCATAAGAAAGATTAGTTAAAAATTAATTGGTATTAAAAATAATAATTTTTTTTACCTAAATAATTATTAGTTTAAATTTTTTTTAAAAAAAGTTTAAAAATAAAATAAAAAACCGGTCAGAACCGGCCAAAATCGGTTCGAGATGATCAACCAGTTTAACCTATAACCGGTTCGAGATGATAAAAGGTATTAGCTGACAATTGTAACCGGTATCACTAATGGAATGTCGTCTCTCGTAAACACATCCAAAGGTATTAGTTGACTATTGTAATCGGTTTCACTAATAGAATGTCATCTCTCGTAAACACATCCATCCATAGGTATTAGTTGACTATTTTAATTGGTATCACTAATAGTAGATGGTCTCTCATAAACACATCCAATGGTATTAGTTGACTATTTTAATTTGTATCACTAATGGTAGATGGTCTCTCGTAAACACATCCAAAGGTATTAGTTGACTATTGTAATTGGTATCACTAATGGAATGTCGTCTCTCATAAACACATTCAAAGATATTAGTTGACTATTGTAATCGGTATCACTAATGGAATGTCATCTCTCTAAACACATCCAAAGGTATTAGTTGACTATTGTAATCGGTATCACTAATGGAATGTCGTCTCTCGTAAACACATCTAAAGGTATTAGTTGACTATTGTAATCGATATCACTAATGGAATGTCGTTTCTCGTAAACACATCCAAACGTATTAGTTGACTATTGTAATCAGTATCACTAATGGAATGTCGTCTCTCGAAAACACATCCAAAGGTATTAGTTGACTATTTTAATTGGTATCACTAATGGTAGATGGTCTCTCGTAAAAACATCCAAAGGTATTAATTGACTATTGTAATAGGTATCACTAATGGTAGATGGTCTCACTTAAACACATCCAAAGATATTAGTTGACTATTGTAATCGGTATCACTAATGAAAGTCATCTCTCATAAACACATCCAAAGGTATGAGTTGACTATTGTAATCGGTATCACTAATCGAATGTCGTCTCTCGTAAATACATCCAAAGGTATTAGTTGACTATTGTAATCGGTATCACTAACGGAATGTCGTCTCTCAAAAACACATCCAAAGGTATTAGTTGACTATTTTAATTGGTATCACTAATGGTAGATGGTCTCTCGTAAACACATCCAAAGGTATTAATTGACAATTGTAATAGGTATCACTAATGGTAGATGGTCTCACTTAAACACATCCAAAGATATTAGTTGACTATTGTAATCGGTATCACTAATAAAAGTCATCTCTCGTGAACACATCCAAAGCTATTAGTTGACTATTGTAATCGGTATCACTAATTGAATGTCGTCTCTCGTAAACACATACAAAGGTTTTAGTTGACTATTGTAATAGGTATCACTAATGGTAGATGGTCTCTAGTAAACAAATCCAAAGATATTAGTTGACTATTGTAATCAGTATCACTAATGGAACGTTGTCTCTCGTAAACACATCGAAAGGTATTAGTAGACTATTGTAATCGGTATCACTAATCGAATGTCATCTCTCATAAGCACATCCAAAGTTATTAGTTGACTATTATAATCGTTATCACTAATGGAATGTCGTCTCTCGTAAACACATCCAAAGGTATTAGTTGACTATTTTAATTGGTATCACTAATGGTAGATGATCTCTCGTAAACACATCCAAAGGTATTAGTTGACTATAGTAATAGGTATCACTAATGGTAGATGGTCTTTCGTAAACACATCCAAAGGTATTAGTTGACTATTGTAATCTGTATCACTAATGGAATATCGTCTCTCGTAAATACATCCAAATGTATTAGTTGACTATTGTAATCGATATCACTAATGAAATGTCGTCTCTCGTAAAACATCCAAAGGTATTAGCTGACTATTATAATCGGTATCACTTATGGAATGTCGTCTCTCGTAAACACATCCAAAGGTATTAGTTGACTATTGTAATCGGTTTCACTAATAGAATGTCATCTCTCGTAAACACATCCATCCAAAGGTATTAGTTGACTATTTTAATTGGTATCACTAATGGTAGATGGTCTCTCGTAAATACATCCAATGGTATTAGTTGACTATTTTAATTGGTATCACTAATGGTAGATGGTCTCTCGTAAACACATCCAAAGGTATTAGTTGACTATTGTAATTGGTATCACTAATGGAATGTCGTCTCTCATAAACACATCTAAAGCTATTAGTTGACTATTGTAATCGATATCACTAATGGAATGTCATCTCTCTAAACACATCCAAAGGTATTAGTTGACTATTGTTGGGAGATGAATTTTAATAAAGATTTATGATTTTGATTAGATCCACAAAACCCCTGAGTATGACATGTTCAGAATGATCTTGATATTTGAGTCAGGATTCAGTTTTTAAAATATTCAGGATGTTATCTGCAGAATGTATAGTCAGCAGATATAGTTCAGGATAGTTACTAAAGACTCGATGGGATCTTGAGTAAATCAAGACTCGGGAGAAGACTTCAAAGACATCACCAAGATAAACTACAAAGATTCAAAAGACCCTGAAAATTCAGGAGACCCTGAAGACTCAGAAGACCCTGAAGACTCAGAAGACTCTGAAGACACAAAGACTGAAGACTGAGGAACTAAAGATCAAAAATATCAAGGCCTGAGAATTATCAGAGAATCAATGAGGTAATTGAATGCTCAATTATGAACCGGAATGTTCCGAGGCAATTGAATATATCTATCGAAGGATGCAACATCGAGAAGATCGCGATTCCTTAGAAAGTTAGATATCCGCCAAGACATTCAAATGCGCATAAAAAGGAACTAAGTCGAAGTGTTGTTAAGGATATATCAAACTCAGGGTTTGTAACCAAAAAGAGCCGTTGAAGGTGTTTACCTTTAACTGGAGACAAAAGTCAAAAAGAGGAAGACAACACTGTACCATACTGACACTGACAGTGACAGGTCTCTGAAAAAAGGATGTCAGATGTACAAAAGTTCTAGACTGCAAAAAGTGAAGACAAGCTACATGAAAGGCTATTGCCTTGGAAGTGTTAGGGAGTTTCAAACCCTAAATATAGCCGTTTCACACACCACAAGAGGGAACTCACGAAGCTGTCTCTCCAACGGATAGTTTTCAAGAGTGACCTTGGTGTATGCCTATAAATACTGGTGACCCTCTACATTGTAAGGTTACGGGAAATTTATACGCAACTTAAGAGCTCAAGCCTATTCTTGTAAAAGTTAAAAGCACTCGAAAAACTTAGAATTTCCCAAGTGCTTCAATATTGAAGAGAGCTCACTATACTAAGCCTAGCTTGATAAGAATTATCCAAAGCTTAGTCGAGATATCCTAACCCTTTGCATTGTGCTTCATTGTAAAGGATATCTCATCCTAGTTGGAAACCAACCAAGAAACCCCAAACCCTTGTGAAGGTAGTTGGAGTGTGTTTGTTGGTGAGAAGTGTTGTAAAGAGTTAGTAAACTACGCGGAGTAGTCAGAAAACTCTAGAGGAGAAGTTAGTAAGCTACAGGGGTAGTCTGAAAGCTTGTGTGTGATTGAGTAAGTAAACTACGGAGGTAGTCAGAAAGCTCAAGGTCGGGTTGAGTAAGTAAACTACGTGGAGTAGTCAGAAAACTCAGGGCCGAGTTGAGTAAGTAAACTACGAGGTAGTCAGAAAGCTCAGAAGTTGATAGTGAATTTCTCTGAAGAGTCGGAGAGAGTGGACGTAGGAGCTTGAGTCTCTGAACCACTATAATTGTTGTGTTCTTTATTGCTTTCCTTATCGTGCTTATACATTTGCATTGACTTGATTTTGAAAGCATACTTTTTCATCGATATTGGTTGGAATCAATCCTTTGAAGTTGCATAAGTGAATCAAACCTAATCACTATTTCATAAAGTATAAACTAAGGGCCAACCATTACAGACAATCGAGTAGCTAGAACAGATAGTTACCAAACCTGAACTCTTTCTTCGAGGGTTCAATAAGTTAGTTATCCGATCCAAGCAACTCAGGATCTTTTGACACTCGAGGACTCGGTTGGGATTATCTCGAGGTTTCGAAAATTTCGGGATCCTTTGTCTCAAGAGAGACTTTGACTCAGAGCGATCTGTGCTTCTCAGAACCTAATCTTCAGGATTATCTGACCCAACCTGACCTCAGTAAGAAAAAGTTTTAAAAACACTGAACACGTGTATTCCCCCCCATACACGTGTAAGACTCGTTTGCACCGGGACCAACAAGTGGTATCGAGAGCGTTGGTTCAACTTGACCACTGGCTTTGTGTTGACCAAAGTTTTATTTTCAAAAATACTTGTGGTCTATCTGAACTGATCTTATTTGCTGAAACCTTTTATTTTTCAAGAGATCAGAAAAATGTCTTCAAAAAAAACTTCCCATGTTCTTAGTGGAGAACTATGACCTATGGAGACTGAGAATGCAGGCTCATCTGTATTCCAAACATGAGCATATGTGGAGAGTGGTCTCTCAAGGACCATTCCAGGCCATCAGTAGTGAATCCTGGAGGAATGAAGATGAGAGAATTGATCCTAGAAAGAATTTCCTAAGTCCGATGACCAACCCGACTCTCGAGGAGAGAAAGTTAGTCAATCTAGACTACATTGCAAAAAGACACACTATACAACACAATTGATGATGGTGTGATGGGAATGATCTCTCACCGTAATATCTTGCTAAAGAGATTTGGGATACACTATTTGTTATGTGCCCAAGGCACGAGATCATATAAAAGAAAACAAACTTTCAAAGGGCAATTGGAAAGTTTCGGTTTTGAAATGGATGATGGTGAATCAATAGACAAACCTGGAAGTCGATTCACTAAGCATCATGAATGATCTAAATGCACTTGGAAAGAAATACCCACAGAGAGAGAAGTTGCATTGAAAATTCTTAGAGGTCTATCTAAGAAATGGGATATTCATGCAGTGGTGATTGAAAACACCAAGAATATTAACTCAATGCCTTACCAACAAGTCTTCTCTGAGCTGAAAGCCTATGAATTTGTAATTGATAAGAAATCCAAAAAAGGCCGACAAAGAAAGATGATTCTTCATCGAGTAAGAATGTGGCCTTAAAAGCCAAAGATAAAACTCAGAAAACTAGAGAGTTCGAGAACCCCATGCCAAAAATCGGGGATGAGCTTGAGGAAAAGCTAAAGATCGATGGCAAGAAGGTTTGATAGACTCAATAGTAGATTTGGAAAATACAAAAGCTATTACAGGAACCACAGGTACCAGAAGAAACCTGAGGACAGATCAACTGAGAAGAAGAAATACCTGAAAGCTGAAGGATCGTCATCCAAAAGAAAGGACTCCAAGTCCAAAGAAGGACATGATCAGGATGATGATGCCAACAGATGCTATAACTGCCAGAAGAAAGGTCACTTCCAGTATGATTGTCCAGATTTGAGTGCTAAGGAGAGAAGAGAAAGGCAAACTATAAGAGACCGGAAGTTCTCAAGCAAAAAAGGCCATGGTTGCGAGAAAGAAGAACACTCTGAGGAGGGATCTAGCTCTTCAGATGAGATATTCTCAGACAGTGAAAGTGATGACATATGTCTGATGGCCATTGAGGAGGTAAACTCTTATTTCTCCGTTGTTGCTCCTACACTAGCACAAGAGTTTTCTAGTTCCACTGAAAACAGTCATTTTGACCTGATGGATTCTTTCGAGAATCTGATGAAGGACTATGTTGTTTTGCAAGGACTACTAAATCAAACTCAAGAGCAGAATAAGGAACTGAAAGCTGAAAATCTAAAATGGAAAGACTCTAGCAATATTGAAGTCACTTCTCAATTAATGGGAGCTACTGATGAATTGGATGTTCTGAAAGTACAACTCTCAGAGAAAGAGAAGAATTGATAATGTCCCTAATCGAAAAAGCTAGAGAAATCCATCAAGAGATTGAAGAAATCGTAATCGAAGTTCAATGACCTCTCTGAGAAGCATAAAACTCTACAGAACTGTGAGGATAGTGCACAGAAGAAGTTAACTCTATTGAATAATGCATCTAATGTAATAGATGAAATTCAGAGTTACCAGAGATCTGTGACTATAAAATCTGGATTGGGATATATTCCAAGGGGAACCTCACATGGTCATCTAAATGCTGCGTCAAGTAGCAAGAAGACTATATTTGTAAAACCAGTGGCACCTACACTTCAAACGGAAGAAATGCCCAAGGTTGTAGACAAGGGAAAAGGACCTATGGTCTCAGTAAAACTGAATGATCAGGTTAGAAAGCCCAAACCTCAGGTGAAGGCAAGAAAACCGAGAAAATCGATTGAAAGTTTCGAGCAAGTACTTCAAAGCCTCGGGCTAAGAATGCAAACTGAAAGGCTCCACATGAACCATCGGAGGAATCCTCGGATGAGAAACACTTCGCAGAGACATTCTCAATGAAGAGACCAAGTCCTCATTATCTTTGAAAGACCAGATTTCAAAGATGCATAACCTGAACCTCACTTGCCTAAGGGTAAAGGTTATCGAACCCGAGTCATCAAAGATTTAGACCACCGCACAAAAAGCCTAAGCATCTCGAATGTAAGGCTTGAACCAAAGAAGAACTCTAAGGCACATGTTCATGCTAAAGCTAGCACACATATCTGTAAAATCGCTAAGGCACCCAGAGTAGTGGATGTATATGTTGATGTTTATGGAAGACAAATTAGCCACTCTAAAGTGATTAGAGTTGTCGCATGATTTGGATTCGAAAAGGTACAACTAACCTCGTAGGACCCTACACAAAATGGGTACCTAAGAATTGATCTATTTTTCGGGGAGGAAAACCGGGGCACTAAGTTGATGAAAGATCACATGGCAATCGATGAGCGAGAGATGAAAAAAGCTCCCGATGTATGGTATCTTGACACGGATGCTCAAGACATATGACAGATTCAAGAAGATGCTTTCAATGACTATGTTGAACAAAAGGCCCACAGATCACTTTTGGAGATAACTCAAGGGATCGATCAAGGATATGGAACTTTGGAAGTCGACTTCGTTCATATCCATGGTGTTTCATATGTATCTGGATTGAAGCATAACTTGCTGTCAATTAGCCAATTATGTGATAAAGGTTTCAATGTTGAGTTCTCCAAGAACTTATGCTTTGTGAAAGATGATACATCATGTAAAGTATTCTTGTTGGTACAAGAAAAGGGAATGTGTATCTTTTGGCGATTGGAGTTCAACTCCTAAAGATACATGTTTAATTGCTAAAAGTTCCACAGATACCCGGTTGGTTATGGCATAAAAGAATGAATCGACTAAACTTCAAAACCCTGAACAAGCTTGCAAGATTAGCTCTTGTGAGAGGGTTGCCTAATGAAGTGTTCAGTAAGGAACACATTTGTGATGCATGCCAGAAAGGAAAACAAGTCAAAGCATCATTTAAAAGCAAAGTAGAAGTTTCTACTGAGAGAATACTTCAGCTTTTGCATATGGATCTGTTTGGTCCTATAACACCTGTGAGCACTAATGACATGAAATACACATTGGTAGTAGTTGATGACTACTCAAGATATACTTGGGTCATATTCTTACTCAGTAAGAAAGAGACTCAGATAAAGCTGCCAGAATTACTGAAAAGGCTCAGTAATGAGAAAAATCTGAGTGTGGTCAAAATCAGATCTGACAAAGGAACTGAGTTTATAAATCATATCATTTCTGATTATTGTGCAGCAAATGGAATTCTACATGAAACATCAGCTGCAAGGACCCCTCAACAAAATGGTGTTGCTGAAAGAAGGAACAGAACTCTGAAAGAAGCTGCAAGGACAATGATAGCTGAAGCTGATATTCCTAAAAGATTTTGAAATTTGCCATCAACTTTGCATGCTACTCTCGAGAATAGATCCATGCCGACAAAAAAGTCAAGGCAAAACGCCTTTATGAGCTTTGGAATGAAAGGAAGCCTCTTGTTTCTTTTTCTTTTCGTGTGTTTTGTTTGCAAGTGTTTCATACACAATAATGGTAAAGATCGGGTTGAAAACATTTGATAGTAAAAGTGATGAAGGAATATTCTTAGGATATTCGAAGTTAGTAAAAACTTCGAGTTTACAACTGTAGGACTCTTATTGTGGAGGAAACACCTCATGTTGTTTTTGATGAATCTGTTTGTGTTCAGAAGAAACAGGAACATGATGCAAATGAACTGACAAAGAGGATCACCAGATTAAGCCTGAAACAGAAAGATAAATCATCCACTGAACCTGAAAAGAAGAAGTCAGTCATTATCTATGATTGGAGTGACTCAGACTCAGATAAAGAAGTTCAGGATGGAAATCAGGATGGTGAGACCCAGGAAAACCAACACTCCAAAGGTGACCAATCACGAGCAGACACCGGTTCGGACTTCAGTGCGTGATGCCAATGAAGATGTGGTCACGGTGAGGCAAATTCTCGAATCTATCAACCAAAGGGGAACAAATGTCTCGACAATGTTTCGAATAAGATTTCCACGAGGAAGATGATTCCCTTTCTCCTGTTTTGTTGTTCCCTGAGTTTGCTGATTTAACTGAACCTAACATTTCAAATGTTGAGGATACCATTGAAGGGGGAACATCAAGAAGGAAATGGTTAGATAGCCATCCTACAAACCAGATTGTGGGTGATCTAACTGAAGGTGTTAAGACTAGAAGGTTCCATGGAGAGAGTGCACTATTCTGCTGCTTCCTATCAAAGAAAAAACCCATCGAGATTGGTGAAGCTCTACAAGATTCTCCTTTGGATTCTTGCCATGCAAGATGAAATTTGAATCAATTCTCGAGGAATGAAGTATAGGAGCTAGTAGATAGACCGGAAAAGGCACAATGTCATTGGAACCAAGTGGGTTTTCAAGAACAAAAGAGATGAAAACAACAACATTGTGAGAAACAAGGCAAATTTAGTTGACAAGGTTATTCCCAAGAAGAAGGCTTGGATTATGATGAAACCTTTACACCTGTTGCAAGAAGACTAGAAGCCATCGATTGTTTCTTGCATATCTTTGCCCACATGAAGTTCATCTATCGGATGGATGTGAAAAGTGCATTTCGAAGCGGCGTGCTTAAAGAAGAGGTTTATGTGGAACAACCTCCGGTTTCAAACCGAATGACCAAGTTTACAGGCTAAGAAAAAAGCTATGTATGGTCTTAAGAAAGCACCCGAGCATGGTATGATACTATTTCTCGGTTTCTTCTTGACCATGGTTTTGTCAAAGGAGGCTGTTGATAGAACTCTGTGGGGGGGATAGAGGATGGGGAAGATATTTTACTAGTTCGGATATATGTTGATGACATCATTTTTGGATCTCAAACCATCATTTGTGTGAAAAGTTTTCAACAAATGATGAAAGGCAAGTTTGAGATGTCAATGATGGGAGAGATGAATTTCTTTCTAGGACTTCAAGTGAAACAATCAAAGGAATGAATATTCATCAACCGTGCAAAAGTACACCGTAGATCCGATTGCCAAATATGGTGTACAAAATTGCAATCTGATTAGAATTCCCATGAATACTAACTACAAGATGGATCCTGATTCTGAAGGCAAATCAGTAAGTCATACTGATTATAGAGGAATCATTAGATCATTGCTCTATCTCATAGCAAGTAGGCCGGATATAACATTTGATGTTGGGATATGTGCAAGATACCAAGCTAATCCTAAAATTTAGTCACATGGATCTTTGCCAAAAAGATCTTGAAATATCTTAAGGGCACAAGTGAATAGAGGATTATGGTATCCATCTGATGATAACCTAGAGTTAAGTGGTTACTCAGATGCTGATTATGGAGGATGCAGAATTGATAGGAAGTCCACGTCAGGAACTTGTCAATTTCTAGGAAGCAAACTGATATCTTGGTTTTCGAAGAAACAAACCTCAGTAGCAACAAGTACTCACCGAAATTTGAATATATGGTCTGCGAGGAAAGCTTCGTGCAGTGGCATGTATTCTTTAGCTCGGACAACAATTGAGGGATTATAAAGTTGTAGCCAATGAAGTACCAATATTTTGTGACAATAATAGTGCCATTGCTATTTCACAAAACCCCAGATTGCACACCGGATGCAAGCATGTGGATATCGGACATCACTTCATCGAGAGATCATGTCGAGAAGAAGGACATAAGGATGGAGAAAATTCATATTGATAAGCAGAGAGCTGATATCTTGACTAAACCTTTGGCGGAATCAAGATTTCAAGAACTTTCAGTTGAATTAGGGATGCTAAAACCAGGTGTTTAGAGTAAAATCTGAAAAAAATTTGAAGGTTTTCAGATGCATGAAGTTTTCTTAGAATCCTTCTGAGAAGCTCAGGATAAAATGGAAATCTTTGAATCGAGTCTCGAAAACTCAAGAAAGATATCTTGAACCAATTCAAGATTTTCGATATTATAATCGACATTTTATCAAGATCAAGACGAAAGAAGACCGATAGAGGGAAATTGGTCTGAAGAAGTAATGACTCATGCGATCCATTTATTGCTCAAGTAAATTCAGTAATCATTCGCAATAAATATAAAAACACCTGAGGAATGTTTTTTTTTGCGGGATTGTTTTAAATTCCGAAGAAGGTCAACAGTCATTTAATGCTCTGCTACATTAATGACCAATGAGGATGTTTTGGCGGCTTACTTTTCGGAGATCGTCGTTTCGTATACCTGATTAATCGGAAATTAATCTCAACCGTTGTTACTCACCTAACCAACACGATTCCCCATGATCTCAAGGCTATATAAACCCCAATCAGCCATTCAAGCCAAAATTTTATCAAACCCTTCCTTTTCAAATCCTCTGAAATTAAAAAATCCCTTTGCATTTAAATTCGCCAAACCCCTAAAAAGCTTCTCTTCTTCAATCAAACTCTAAAATGACTCAACCCCCTGTTAGAGATTAGCCGAAACCAACAAGCCGTGGTACGAGTTCGTTTGTCTCACTAGAAAGCACAACCAACTCAAAGCCGTAAGAGGAGGCTGCGATATGATTCGACTGGCTAAACTCACCCAACTAGTCGCAAACCGACCAGACCAGGAGTTTACGAAAGAGGTAATCAAATTCATCTATAACTTGAAAATAGATGAAGAGGGCTGTATGCATTCTAAGTTAATTGTATCACACTTAGAGCAGTCATCCAAATACGTCGATTTTGAGAGGGATCTGTATATTGTTCTGAAAAGTCTGAATGATGTTTTTGAGCTCTGTGATAGAGGAGAGGATCCTACGACGTATATGTCAGGAAGAGAGCAGGAGTACTTAGATAGGATTGCGGAGAATCCTGTTAAGTTTGAGGCGACACTGCATAAAAGGCACCTGAAGCCACAATATCGTGTGTTGATGGATATTGTGAGCAAGTGCATCATGAGTCTTGCGGGGAGTTTTGAGCAGATAAGTACCCCGAAGCTCAGATTGATGGCGGCGATAGAAGCTTCACCCACCACAGATTTCAACCGGGTTGAAATTCCGATCCAGACGGTGAGTGAAAGGGACCAAAGTTTTGAGGAAGATTGACGGGCGATCTCAATCAAAGGCAAGATCCACCATGCCACCAAAATTGCTTACATTTTGGAGATGTGCAGAGAGGAGGAGGATATCTTCGCCAATTCGACCCCATTTCCTAAATCCAAAATTCTCCTTAAACCCATTGCTGCAAAGAGGCAGGTCATCAGGGGGAAGAGAGAAAAGAAGGTAGAATCACCTTCTGCAGCTGCTGAAAAAGAAACCCAACAAACTAGGGGGAAGGTGTTGTTGGAGGCAAAGATGGAGCAGGGAGCAAAGATGATGAAACAGAAGAATCTTGCTCCAAAACGCAGAAGATTGGTGGTTCTCACCGATGAAGATGAAAGTGATCCCAAGAGATTGAATCGAGGGCCAAACTTTCGAGTTCACCATTACAAGTGTTGGCTCGGGTTATCTCCGGACACGGGGATCGACCGAGGAGGAAGGTGTCTTTTCCGAGGTGCTCAAACATCGCCAAGATGTATAAAATTTCTCGTGAAATTTTCAAAGAGCTCAGACCTCGAGAGATGCCTACCTCGGTGTGCGAGGCTCGAACGTAAGAGCTGGACGAGTCGATCGAAGATGTGCAAGCTCGGACTAACGAGCCAACTCGGACTAAAGCGAGGATATACGATTCAGCCTCAGAACCCACTCGGATGCAAACCGAGGACTCCGACCGCACAAACTTCGGGGATCTTTGTTGAGACTCGGGAGCGAGAATATTCTTGATGAGCTCTGAGTGATCTACTTCTTGATCCCTTAGCGTAAACTTCAAATGAACCGAGAGGCGAGATGGAAGAAAGGCGAGGTGAAGAAGAAGGAAAGTGGAGGAGCAAGGGAACGGTTCATACTTGACCGATACTGAGCTCGGCTCATATCGACCGCAAGATATTTTCTTGATTAAGGACAATCAGATTTATCCTCAATCGGACTCGCCCCGAGATGCTTGATATTCTTTGCTTAGAGGGAAGACGGGTGGAATGAGAGGAGACCTTCGGCCCGACTTCTCGGGGTTCGGAAGGATATGACAAAGCTCAAGATTTGGAGATGGGGACCAACGGGGAGATGTTGAGAAGCGCGGCGGAGATTGAAAATGGAGACTTCATTCCGATCAACTCGGATCTGGATCAACATCAGAATGTTGATAGTACTCTTCAGACTGAGGCGCAGCTGGAGACTGGAGCTCAGAATGAAGCTGGAGCTCAAGATGATCAGACAGCACAGGAGGTGCAGAAGATTCCTGAGATTGATCTCACTCCCCTGATAGAGAAACTTGAGAAGGTTGAGCCAATAATGATCAAGATTGATCAGATGGAAGAAACATTGGCCAATCAAGCTCAAAAGATGGACGGTCTTAGTCACTCTTCAGAACTGGTGCAAATTCAAAACACTCTAACCACCCAGATGACCTCCATGGAAGGAAAGCTAAATGAGAAGCTGGAGGGAGTCAAGGCTGAGTTAAGTGATGAACTGAAGCAGAAACACCAGGAAAGTTCTGATTTCCTAGAGGTGAAACTGGCAGAAAAGAATGAGGTGCTAATCAAGTCTGCTGTTGAGGAAATGAGCTCAATGCTCATGACCAAGATGACAGAGATGTTCAAAGAAGCACTCTCTGGCTAGTTTGCTCACTTATCTGAAGAATTTTCTGTGGCCAAGAACCATCTAAGGAATTTGGAAGATTTAACAAGATCGAGATAGCGAGGAGAAGTTATTTGTGTAAGCAAAGAGCAATATCACATGGACACAACACTCTCCAGGCTTCTTTTAAATTACGGTGCCAAGAAGGGGGAAAGGAAGCTGAAGATCTCAGAAAGTTCATGGCACGTACTTTGGAGAAGAAGGCTCAGAAAGATGCTGAAATGTATAATCTAGCAAAAGCCTTTAAAGAAGTTTGAACTCTTGAGAAGTTGAAGTTATTTCGGTAGAAAAAGCCTATCTACACTGAAGTTTCGAAAGCAAGCTATGCTTGATGTTGCAAGAGAGAAACCGAAAAGCTAGAGCAAAGGTTGGAACAAGCCAAAGTTGTCGCCGAATCGCTTATGAAGAGGAAAGCCTTGGACGTTGTTCAACCTCAGAAGCAAACGCAAAAAGGCTTCTAAGCCAATCCAGAGAAAACTGATTCTGGATGATGAAGAAACAGAACAACCAGTGGAATCTGAGTCTCAACCTCAGAAGAAAGTCTTCAACACGAGAAATGCTCAAGACACTCCAAGAAGAACAAGCTAAGAAAGTCGCCGCTTTCGGTCTCCGAACGCCCTGTGGATCGAAGGAAGATAGACGAAGAGCAGAAGCGAAGGAGTGATTTCAGGAAGTTTGCGAGCAAGAGGAAAGGAACATCAAAAACACTAAAGTGGCCCCACGTTGATAAATGGATGCCTATCAAACTCAACGATATGTGGGAAGAAGTCAAGAGGACCTTCTGGTTCAATTATGATGTTCTCGAGGGAATGGAGAGGGAAAGCTCGGATCGTAATGAAGCTTTCATTGAATACCTTCTTATCTTCTATCCAAAGTATCTACAGAGCTGGATTAACTTTGCGGATGAAGGAGAAGTACAGATAGTAGTCCCTGGTCCATATTCCTATCCACCTCCAAAACTTGATAATGGCTTGGTGAATGAGAAGGCCATTACTCAAGAGATCTTTCGATATCTTTGGTCATTGGGTTTAACAGAAAAAATCCGGACATCATCAAGGAAAGAAATGAGTCAAGAAGAGATTTTTCGGAATGTTTGACCCGGAGGTGCCCGCTGATGAAGTTGAGAATGAAGCAAACCGAAAGCGAAGAAAGATCAAGAGCCAAAATCGTAAGATCAAGACTCAGAAGATTTTGTAATCTTTAAACTTTGTCTTTTTGATTTTGTTGATAAACTCATTGTAATATGTAACGGGATACCAATCATCAATGAAGATTTATCATTATACTCAAAAGATAATATCTCATTATCTTATTTACATGTATTTTATTTTGATATGCCTGAATGAATGTCTCTGAACTGATTGTATGATTGATAAGGGAGAAATTGTTTAAGTATTTGGTAATGAACTAGTTAAAGAGATTCATTACTGAAGAAATTGTTGAATGATTAAACTGTTGAGAAACTCTGAAATTGTTGAGAGATTCTCTGATTTAAGAAATTGTTGGGAGACAACCAATCTTGTAATAGGATAAACTGAAACCTGAGTATAGGTTATTTGTTTGTAACAAGATAGGTTTTGGCATCATCAAAAAGGGGGAAATTGTTGGGAGATGAATTTTAATAAAGATTTATGATTTTGATTAGATCCCAAAACCCCTGAGTATGACATGTTCAGAATGATCTTGATAGTTGAGTCAGGATCCGTTTTTAGAAATATTCAGGATGTTATCTGCAGAATGTATAGTCGGCAGATATAGTTCGAGATAATTCATGAAGACTCAAGAGGATATTGAGTAATCAAGACTCAATGAGAAGACTCAAAGACATTAGTCAGTATAAACTACAAAGATTCAGAAGACCCTGAAAATTCAGGAGACCCTGAAGACTCAGAAGACTCTGAAGACACAAAGACTAAAGACTGAGGAACTAAAGATCAAAAATACTGAAGGCACAGTAATTACTGTAGAATCAGTGAGGTACTGAATGCTCAGTATGAACCGGAATGTTCCGAGGTACTGAATATATCTATCCGAAGGATGCAACATCGGAAGATCGCGATTCCTTAGAAAGTTAGATATCTGCCAAGACATTCAAATGCAGACAAAAGGAACTAAGTTAGAAGTGTTGTTAAGGTTATATCAAACTCAGGGTTTGTAACCAAAAAGAGCCGTTGAAGGTGTTTACCTTTAACTGGAGACAAAAGTCAAAAAGAGGAAGACAAACACTTTGTACCATACCGATTAATCGACGGTGACATGTCTCTCGAAAAAAAGGATGTCAGATGTACAAAAGTTCCAGACTGCAAAAAGTGAAGACCGGCTACATGAAAGGCTATTGCCTAGGAAGTGTTAGGGAGTTTCAAACCCTAAATATAGCCGTTTCACACACCACAAGAGGGAACTCAAGAAGCTGTCTCTCCAACGGATAGTTTTCAAGAGTGACCTTGGTGTATGCCTATAAATACTGGTGACCCTCTACATTGTAAGTTCGGGAAATTTATACATAACTTAAGAGCTCAAGCCTATTCTTGTAAAAGTTAAAAGCACTCGAAAAACTTAGAATTTCCCAAGTGCTTCAATATTGAAGAGAGCTCACTATACTAAGCCTAGCTTGATAAGAATTATCCAAAGCTTAGTCGAGATATCCTAACCCTTTGCATTGTGCTTCATTGTAAAGGATATCTCATCATAGTTGAAACCAACCAAGAAACCCCAAACCCTTGTGAAGGTAGTTGGAGTGTGTTTGTTGGTGAGAAGTGTTGTAAAGAGTTAGTAAAACTATGCGGAGTAGTCGAAAACTCTAGAGGAGAAGTTAGTAAGCTGCTGAGGGGTAGTCCGAAAGCTTGTGTGTGATTGAGTAAGTAAACTACTGAGGAGGTAGTCGTAAAGCTCAAGGTCGGGTTGAGTAAGTAAACCACGTGGAGTAGTCGTAAAACTTCGGTACGAGTTGAGTAAGTAAACCACGAGGTAGTCGTAAAGCTCGAAGTTGATAGTGAATTTCTCTTAAGAGTCGGAGAGAGTGGACGTAGGAGCTTGAGTCTCTCGAACCACTATAATTCTTTGTGTTCTTTATTGCTTTCCTTATCCGTGCTTATCTGTTGCATTGACTTGATTTTGAAAGCATACTTTTCAATCGATATTCGGGTTGGAATCAATCCAATTGAAGTTGCATAAGTGAATCACAACCTAATCACTATTTCATAAAGGGAAGGTTTTACGCAAAGCTTAAAATGAGTATAAACTAAGGGCCAACCATTCAAGACAATCGAGTATTTAGAACAGATAGTTACCAAACCGAACGCACTCTTACGAGGGTTGAAGAAGTTAGTTATCCGATCCAAGCAACTCAGGATCTCGACTTCTTCGAGGACTCGGTTGGGATTATCTCGAGGTTTTTAAAGTTACCTCGGGATCACCGTCTCAAGAGACTTTGACTCGGAGCGATCGCGGCTTCTCGTAACCTAATCTTGAGGATTATCTGACCCAAGCTGACCTCAGTAAGAAAAAGTTTTAAAAACACTGAACACGTGTATTCCCCCCCCCCATACACGTGTAAGACTCGTTTGCACCGGGACCAACAACTATTGTAATCGGTATCACTAATGGAATGTCGTCTCTCGTAAAAAAATCCAAAGGTATTAGTTGACTATTGTAATCGGTATCACTAATGGAATGTCGTCTCTCGCAAACACATCCAAACTTATTAGTTGACTATTGTAATCAGTATCACTAATGGAATGTCGTCTCTCGAAAACACATCCAAAGGTATTAGTTGACTATTTTAATTGGTATCACTAATGGTAGATGGTCTCTCGTAAACACATCCAAGGTTTTAGTTGACTATTGTAATCGGTATCACTAATAGAATGTCGTCTCTCGTAAACACATCCAAAGGTATTAGTTGACTATTGTCATTGGTTACACTAATAGAATGTCATCTCTCGTAAACACATCCATCTAAAGGTACTAGTTGACTATTTTAATTGGTATCACTAATGGTAGATGGTCTCTCGTAAACACATCCATAGGTATTAGTTGACTATTGTAATCGGTATCACTAATGGAATGTTATCTCTCGTGAACACATCCAAAGCTATTAGTTGACTATTGTAATCGGTATCACTAATTGAATGCCGTCTCTTGTAAACACATACAAAGGTATTAGTTGACTATTGTAATAGGTATCACTAATGGTAGATGATCTCTCGTAAACATATCCAAAGGTATTAGTTGACTATTGTAATCTGTATCACTAATGGAATGTCGTCTCTCGTAAACACATCCAAAGGTATTAGTTGACCGATTTAACCTATAAACCGGTTCTTAGGGGGTGTCCGGACCGGTTCTGGGTCTGGTTCCCGGTTCAACTGGTTGAACCGGCCGGTCTGGTCCGGTTTTGAAATCATTGATTTGAACAATCATCCGATGTTAAACAATAATTTTAAAAAGTTTGAGATGATCATTATTCGTAACTAGTTAGTTTATTAGGTCAATGTATCCTGTAGTACTTTAAAAAAAAAAAAAAAAGGTATCCGTTATACAAATTATGTTCAACTACGTACATTCCCAAATCTCACTAAAATCGGATTACATCAAGCCAAAAGTAAATCAACATGCAAAAAGATTTAAATTTTTAGAGCCTGGCCAGTATCATTATTTTTTTAGAACTGGTCTGAACTCTAAATACTAATTAATACTGACTCTAATAGAAGTATAAATTAAAGGTAAGCCAAACCAAATGGGGGGTGAAAAACCATTTCTGGATCGCTTTCTTTTCTTCTCATGATTAAGTCCTGTTGGGAAAAGGTAAGCTGCAACAAAATTTTACCCTTAATCACCATCAATATAATGTATACACTCCACGTTGTGGAGAAAAAATGTTTTTTGGTCCCATAATTATCTTAAAATCGTTTTTTGTCCCAAAAAAATTAACTTTTCAGTTTTGGTCCTATAACTATCTCGATTGTCCAATTTTAGTCCCATTTTTGCCAAAAAACATAAAATCGTCTTTTTTTATCATACACAAGTCACATGCCGGTTAAAATTGGGGTTTTCCGAGCTCGTAGTTGACTTGGACATTAAAAATTCATTTTTTTCGCACTTGGGAAATATTTTCTTGTTCTTTCTATTTTTTTTTAGAAAAATGAACTTTTCTTTTAATAGTTAATGTCCATATCAGATATGAGCTCGGAAACCCGCATTTTTAACCGATACATGACTTGCGCATAACTGAAAATGATAAAATTTTCTGTTTTTCGATAAAAATGGGACCAAAATTGGACAATCGAGATAGTTAGAGAACCAAAATTGGATAGTTAAATTTTTTGGGACAAAAAACGGATTGCAGGAAAGTTATGGGACCAAAAATCTTTTTTTCTCCCACATTGTGTGAAATAGAATATTACAAAAACCCTAATATACTCTTCAATTTTATTTTTTCTATATACTCTCCCTCCAGTTTAAAATATACATACATATTAAGAAAATAAGTATCCTTTTATCTTTTCGGCTATAATATATGCTAGGGCTCCACGTATTTTAAGAGTATTCATTACAACAAAGAAAATAAAAAAATTGGCTACATAACTTTCCAATTAATATAAATATGTCCTTAAATAGTAAGAATTGTATACGATTTGTCTACCTATTTTTCTAATTGTGTACGCACTTTCATTCGTCAAAATTATCTACAAACAAATCGAGAATTTGAGTCATGAAGATGAATACATGATTAGAAAAATATGTAGGCAACTCGTAAGCAATTACTTTTATTGAAAATTTTGTAGCCATGTTGAAAAGATTGTAGTAATTTATATTCAAAGGTGCAAACGTTAAGCCATCTAATTTCCACATGATATGATAGATCAAAACGTGATTTAATCATAATCTATAACCATATAATACATCTACGAATTTCCGTATTAGTTTTTCAACTCTTTTTTCTGGGTCGTTGGATCTTCATCAATCGATCTCGACCCTTCATTTTTCCCCCAATTTAATCATAGTAGTTTTGACAATTAAATTAATGATATTAATTCCTCTTTATTACTTGCTTGATTGAAAAATAATAATTCTATTAATATGTATTGAATAATATATCATTTGAGTAATCTTTGCATTAGTTTTCTCTTAATTCTAAATCAACATCATCTTTTTGTGTATAAATTGTTCCTCAAACTCCACATATCCATCTCATCAAAATAATTTTGAAATCCTTCATCTTCAAGCCATTTTAGGTGAGTGATTATAAAGTGTGAGTATTGTTATTATGTATTCATTCATATATTGTTTATATAATACATTTTTTTATATAATGCTATTATTTAATCATTATTTATAATTTAACCGTGATTGTTTGAATTGGATGATGTATTCCTTATAATGCAAATAGTCATTATGTGAATTTTTATTATTACGTATTTGGTTCATGATTCTTTTGTCATTATTTTTAATGGATCAAATTATTGTAACAATTCACTTTAAGGTTATCCTCACTGAATTGTTGCATAAACTGAATCTTCCTGCGGCAACATATTCCACTGATAGAGAATGTGTTGATCATCGTCCAATTTTCAATTCACATGTTAATATCAAGTTTAATAACATTGAACACATTATAGATGACAAATATGCTACCAGTAGATTAGAGGCCAAGAATAGTGCTCTATATATGAAACAATTCATCATCTTATGAATAATTTCAATGTCAAGATAATTGACATTAATGGACGTGAACTTGAACATATGAAGAATGAAATCCGCCGTTCATATTTTTAGTTATGAGCAGAATAAGAGTGACAACTAAGATTCAACTAACATTTTTATTGATTTTTTATTTTTTACCTTTTTTATTTATTGTTTATCTAATGTTTGATGTAATTTCAAGTTATATTTTATTTCGATGGTGTAACACCCCGTCCCAGTTTTAATAAGAATAATAAAAGAAACGAGTTTAATAAAAAAATATATGATTTAAGGATTATTCGAATGATTTTAGAGCGTATATGTTTGCAAAAGGTTTTTATTTTTAGAGAATCTGACGAAAGACTTTTCAGAACCGAGCACTCCTAAAGACTATAACGGAATATTTAATTAGGGTTTAATCATAATATATTAAATAAAAATATTTAATATCAAATTAAAGAAAGAAAATTTAATATTTCAACGAATTAGGATTTTCGATTTAAAAATCGAAAATCTGATGAATAATAAATCTCATGACGGAAAAAATCTACTGCAATCTAACTAAATTAGAATTTTTGAATAACTTTAAGAAAAAATGAAGTTTTAATTAAATTATTAAATAAATAATTTTCATCTCGGAACGTGACGATTTAATCGCTAAAATTTCTAAACAATTAATTCTAGCGAAGCCACGAATTTTAATTAACGAAATTACAAATTTGCAGTACAGATATGGGGTGAATTTAATACCGAGTAGTAATAAGCACCACGCTAAAATATCTTCTTAAAACTTCTTCAGCCACAAAAAAATACTTGGTCAAAAACTAACCACACGCAAGTTAACTATCCCAAATAACATTAAACACACAAAATTAAAGATTTTTCCTCTCTTTCCAAGCAACACCTAGCATCTTCATCCTCCTATAAATACCTCTGTTTTTCTTCATAAATTCATCACTCCAAACCAAAACGCGGAAGCGCTGCCCATTTTGATTACCAACTCATATGAAACCAGAAATGCCCAAGCTCCTCTCTTTGCTTTCTACATAAAACAACAACAAGAAAACGTAAGAGAGTTTTCTCCAAGAATCGAACCATCTTCCTCCATCTATAAACAGAAGCTGCTCTACGCCTCGATCAGTCAACGAACCTCTGGAAACCAAATATTGTTTGAGTCCATCCAAAATCCAGACGAAAACTACAAAGGTTGTGATTTCGACCTTTGTGTATTAGTTGTGTTCTTATTTCTTTGCTATTTTTGTTATGGGGTGTATGTTGGTGAAATCTGTAGAAATAAACTTCTTATATGTTGGTTGAAGAGCATACTTCATGCTCGTATTTTTTATTTTAAAAAATTGTACCGTTATGCTGCCGAAATTTACGCTCAAATATGTCAAGTTGAAACGTCAAAATTATGCTCGACTGTTTTTCGGCTACGCCGTTGGGGGCCTGTTTTTATTGAAAATTTATGTTTAAAAACACCTATGTGCTCCCTTATATGTGTATTACATGTTCGTAGTCTCGTTGTTTAATTTCACTATCGTTACGCTGCCCGTTTTTACACTCGAATATGGTCTCTCAAAACTGAAATTTCTGAAAACACTGTTGCTCAAAATTATAACTACAAACTTCAAAAAATCATATCTTGAGATTTAGAAATCATTTTGAGATGAAACTAGCGGCAAGTTAAACTTCATCGATTATCCTGTATTTGTATAAAATTTCATAATTTTTTATCGGGTAATTTCAGAGTTATGATCTTTTTCAAAAGATGCGACGTGCTGAAAACGAAAACTGGAATTTTACTTTCAACAAGAAATTGGTCTCAAGTACCTGACTTTCGTGACACTTTTAATCAATTTCCATTCATGTTTTCCCGATGACTTTTCTTGCCAATAAAGTTTTGACTACCATCTTTAAAATCCCTAAAGTTTCGTATCAATCGGATTAGCGAATCAACGGGAAACAACTCGCAAAAATGGAAGAAAATCATAAAATTTGGGACATTAACTTTCTGAAAAATGTCAAAAATGGAATTTGAAACTTCTGTAAAACTCAATGATTGGTTCAATAAATTATTTGGATGACTTTCTTTCACAAACCGTATGTGTGTTTTAATTTCCTTTTTATGCCACTTATTTGAAAGTCCTTTAGGACCTTTTGTTAAGAAATCACATGTTATTACTTTAGAGAATTTTTTCATGCACATAGACATGAACTTTGTAGAAAATCTAAAGATGTGGTCCTAAACTATAACAAGACATAAACATGCTCCTCAAAATTCATAAGATTTGGACTTGCGAATAAAGAGTTATGAATTTTTGAAGTGTATATTGTGAAACTGAAGAACAAACTGACTTATTGAATTACTGGAACTATTTTCCATACGATTCATTTTATAAAAATCATAATCAAATACTACATGCTCTTATCTGCCTAAATTATTTTATGAATTTTAATACTATATAAACAATTTTACAAAATTGTTTTATAAAACCGTGTCAAGCTGAAATTAGACCTTAAATCTTTATTCTTGCAAGTGATAATTTTGGGACATCATTAATAAACTCCAATAGCCGATTAAAGTAAAAGTTTGATAAAAGCCCACAAGTAAGGAAATCTTAAGAATGGAGTTTAACGTCCCTCGTTAAACTTATGAATAATTTACTTAAATCAAGACTAATTAATGACGAGAACATAAAAATATTGTACTAGGGGAAGTGCTGCTCAAATCAAAGCTCGGACGACCACCACCACGCTCAAACTCTCAAACCGGTTTCAAGTTTGTAACTTTTCTTAAAAGTTAACAAGGTGGGTGGACATTATTCAGATATCTGATGGTTTATATTACGATGATTGTTGGTGTATTCTGAACTCGACTAAACAAACACAAATCTATAACCAAAGAACACAAGTATATAAGAATATAAAGTTTAAAAAATAAGCTTATGATTATGATTATGATTATGATTATGATATGGTGATATGAGATATATGATAATGAAAAGGTGGCGATGGGGATTACACGTGGTAAGTCGTTACCAGTGTGGTCCAACTATAATGAAAAGGTGAAGATGGGGATTGTGTTGGAAAATAGAGGCACGTAAAACACGTAATCACATGCGCAACAAAAATTAAAGTTCACCAACAACGAACAATTAATTGCATACAGATTACAATAATCATAACGAGAAATCTTACAGTAACTCGAGAGCAGATTTTTCTACTACGGTATCCACGTAATCCCCAATTACGGACTTGCACGAATTTGCCATCGTTGAATCCCGAGACAGAATTGCTAGGAAAATCCAAACTCTAGATCTTATGGAGAAAATATGAAGTAACGTTGTTTTTTAATTCCCAAAAGCTTGTATATATAGGGAGGCCCAACTTAAATCTTAAGCTAGTCCAATTAGGAAAATAAAACCATAATCTTGAATTAAATTAATTCCTTTTAATTTAATTCCCTAAATATAAATCTCTACTTTGATTTAAATTCCTTTATATGAAAATCTCTACGATTTATTTCCATATACATTAAATCCTACAATTATATTCCAAATATAATTATTGGAAATTCTTATTTAATTAAATCCAATTTAATTAAATATTAATGATAATTAATTCTAAATTAATCTATTATTAATTACTTCTTTATAAATTAAATATTAAATCCAATTTAACATTTAATCAACCAACTATAATCCGTAAAAGGAACTAGTTGTTGTGTGACCCATAAAGCCCTCATATACGAGAAGCGATTAGTCAAACTAAAGGTCTTAATTGAACCCTAGTCAATAAATCGGATATTCTAATATATAAGGCGACGCGAGAAACATGCAACTACCTATAATCAGAACGTGGGCTATTACGATTTCCTCATTTCATTCATTTAATACTCGATTAGTCTTGAACATGGTGAAGTTCTATTCAAATAACTTAATCACTTTATCTCCAATCACTAATTGATCACTTACGTCACACTTGGCCACAAAGTCCAAGTTGACTGCGTTTACCCAACGACTTTGATCCAATTATGATGGAAGGTGAAAGATTATCTCTAAATCCACTTTGAGGAATGAATCCTTTTCGCTCAACTACCACGCACACGACTTCGTGATTTAACCCAATCCAAGCCATATCTACCCATGGAAGGGTGCAAGATCGGTCATGGTCAAAGTTCATCACTCCACACATGTCGTATGATTGACCTCAAGTCAAAAGGAGTATCGCATTGCTCCCACTAACCGAGACATCCGCAGAGACACATATAGTGGAACTACATCAAACGATTTTCGAATGGGTATACCAATACCCTCTAAGGTATTTATAAGATCCATCATGAGATACCTAGTATCTCTAGAAGCAAGTGAAATCTTACTACACTCTCTAAGAAAGATGACGCAGATCGCACACCAATCTCCATTGCATCATCAATATCCCATTCTTGATGATCCTCGATTGGGGCTATTTAAGAATCATGCTTTACTCATCTGAGTTCTCACACACTCAATGACAACAATGACTCAAGGAACACAGATAAGAATAGATGCAAACAATCAAACATAATATTCTAATTAGTGCAATGTCATATATTTAATATTAAACAAATAATAATATCAAACCAATACTGAATATTATCTGAGAATTATGTCCTTACAAAGGATTGTCTTCAGGACACTAACACTAACAATCTCCCACTTGAACTAGAGTCAATCACCTACATGCCTAACCCCTGGACCATCAAAATGTCTAGTGTGTACATGAACGCTCAAGGCCTTGGTGAAAGGATCAGCCAGATTATCCTCCGTGGGGACAAGTTCTAATCTATCTCTCCTCTAGTGATTATCTCTCTAATCAAGTGATAACGCCTCAGTACATGCTTGTTTATGTTATTGGATCTCGGTTCCTTAGTTTGCGCAACCGCACCAGTGTTGTCACAATACAACTTTATTGGACTGCTGGCACTCGGAACTATCCCTAGTTCATTTAAGAACTGCTTTATCCATACAACTTCTTTGGCAGCTTCCGCCGCAGCAACGTACTCAGCTTTGGTTGTTGAATCAGCGGTAGTATCTTGCTTGGAACTATTCCAACTAACCGCCCCACCATTGAGAACGAAGACATAACCCGACTGTGACTTGTAATCATCACAATCGGATTTGAAACTTGCGTCAGCATAACCGGTCGCGACTAGCTCTGACTGACCTCCGTAGACCAGAAAGCATTCTTTAGTACGTCTGAGGTACTTAAGAATGTTCTTGACAGCAATCCAGTGGGGTTCACCCGGATTCTGTTGGTATCTACCAGTAGTGCTGACAGCGAAGGCCACATCTGGTCTAGTACAAGTCACGGCGTACATGATGGATCCAATTGCAGATGCATATGGTATATCCTTCATGCACTGGATATTAACTTCTGTAGAAGGACAACCTTTCTTAGAGAGCTTTATCCCATGACATGTCGGTAGAGGACCTCTCTTGGAGTTCTCCATCGTAAATCGCTCCAACACCTTGTCTACGTAGGTGGACTGTGACAACCCCAACATCTTCTTGGATCTATCCCTATGGATCTTGATCCCTAAGATGTAGCAGGCTTCTCCAAGGTCCTTCATCATGTTGGTCCTTGACAGCCATTCTTTCATGGATTGCATGAGTGAGATATTGTTTCCCATAATGAGTATGTCATCGACATACACAATTATGAATACAATATTCTTCCCACAGCATTTTCGATAGACATACGGATCTTCCGAGTTTCTGACGAAGTCAAATGATTTAACAACTTCATCAAATCGGATATTCCAACTCCTAGAAGCTTGCTTCAATCCATAAATGGATCGTTTAAGCTTGCACACAAGATTAGATTTTGGTTTTGATATGAAACCTTCATGTTGAGTCATGAACACTTCCTTATCAATGTTGCCATTGAGGAAAGTTGTTTTGACATCCATCTGTCAAATCTCATAATCTAGGCGTGCTGCTATCGCAAGTAAAATTCGAATGGACTTGATCTTTGCAACTGGTGAGAAAGTTTCGTCATAGTCAATGCCTTCGCGTTGACTGTAACATTTCGCCACCAACCTAGCCTTGTAGGTTTGTACCTTGCCATTTGCATCGGTCTTCCGTTTGAAGACCCACTTGCAACCTATGGGTCTAACCCCTTTTGGCAATTCAACCAAGTCCCAAACTTGATTGAAGTATATCGAGTCCGTCTCGGATTTAATGGCTTCATGCCACTTCTTTGAGTCAACATCTAATGTTGCCTCAATGTAAGTTTTAGGTTCGTCCTTATCCGGGATCTCCACGTCATCATGCTCCTCTACGAGGAAACCATAATATTTTGTGGGTGGATTACGAACTCTAGTGGACTTACGGAGTTGTGGTTGCTCAGGTTGCACATTCTGATCGTGAAAATTTTGTGGTGCGGAGATTTCATCGTCGACCGGGGAGACCTCAAGAGCGACACTTCCGGATGCTCCTTGAGCACTTCCGGATGCCTCTTGGGCGAGAGTTTGAACTATGCTTTTCTCATTCAGCCCACTTGGAGTTCGTTGCTTGGGCAATGCAACTCCAATTATGCTCTCACTGGCTGAAAGAGGATCACTTAGTGATAAACTTCCACCATGTGAGCTGCTGAATGCTCCCACTGATTCTTTGTCATGTTGCTTTTACAAGACACCAGTCTCCTTGTTAAGTTGTGGTTCTTGAATTTCTTCAAGTTCTATCGTCTTACAGCTTTGTTCCTTGAAGGCATAGTCTTCTTCAAGGAATTTAGTCTGCCTTGAAAAAATCACTGTTTGTTTCTGAGATAGATAGAAATAATATCCTCTAGTTTCCTTAGGATATCCCACAAAATAACCCTTTTCACCTTTTGATTCCAACTTGTTAGTGAGCATTTTCTTCACAAACGCGGGGCAACCCCTTGTTCTAATGTGAGAGAAATTTGGCTTCTTGCCATGCCATAATTTGTATGGCGTATGATCAACCGATTTGGTGGAATCATATTCAGAATGTAGATTGAGGTTTGGAGTGCGTATCCCCATAAGAATGTCGGAAGGGAGGACAAACTCATCATGGACCTCACCATGTCTAACAGGGTTCGGTTTCTCCTCTCGGACACTCCATTCATTTGGGGTGTACCGGGAGGAGTCCATTGTGATTGGATTCCATGCAACTTCAAATAATCAATGAATTCATGGCTAAGATATTCTCCTCCTCGATCGGATCAAAGAGTCTTAATACTCTTACCAAGATGTTTCTCTACTTCAGCTTTGTACTCCTTGAATTTCTCAAATGATTCGGACTTGTGTTTCATTAGATACACGTACCCGAATCTAGAGAAATCGTCAGTGAAAGTTATGAAGTAGCCGAATTGACCCCTAGCTAGAGTGGGCAGTGGTCCACAAACGTCACTGTGGATCAACTCTAGAACTTCTTTGGCACGAACCCCTTTCCCAGAAAAGGGTTTATTGATCATCTTGCCCTTGAGACAGGATTCGCAATTACCATAGGACTCAAAGTCGAATGGGGTTAAGTAGTCTAACTTTCTTAACCTTGCTATCCTATTCTCATTTGCATGACCAAGCCTACAATGCCACAAGTAAGTCGGGTTTTCATGATTACTAAGTTTGAGTCGTTTGTTTTGTATATTAAGAATGTTATGTCCACAATGCAACAAATATAACCATTAGATAAAGGAGAATTTCCATACACATCACCATTAAGCGAAAAACAACAATTATTATTTGCAAAATGGAAGGAAAAACCTTCAATATCCAACATCGGAATAGAAATAATGTTGCGGGTAATAGAAGGAACAAAATAACAATTATTTAGTTCAAGTCTAAAACTAGAGGGTAAGTCTAAAACATAAACGCCAACACGTTCAGCAGTAACTCTTGCTCCATTCCCAACGTGTAGGGTGACTTCACCCGGCCTAACTGCCCTGCTATGCTTGAGACCCTGCACATTAGTACAAATGTGTGATCCACAACAGATATCTAATACCCATCAGTTAGTATCATTTGTGGATATGTTTATCTCAATAACAAACATACCTGTTCCAGTGGATGAGACACCTCGTGTCTTCTTCTCAATTGCTAGAACCTTATCAGTCCTTCTTCTAATGCCTCTTCTGCTTACAGTGGAGGCATACATCCTTGTCCACCCTATCCTTCATTTGAATTCCACCTTTGGGCTTAAGGAAGCTAGGCTTAGAGCCTTTCTTTGCCTTGCCTCTCCTCTTCTTCTTTCCTTTTGGACCAGAAGAAGTAGAGGCACTCACCATGAGTATGGGCTTCTCTTTAGCAGTGGAGGACTCAAAAGTCTTGAGCATGTTATGCAGCTCGGGTATGGTCGATTTCATCTTATTCATATTAAGGTTTACTACGAAACTCGAATATAAATTGGGAAGCGACTTAAGAATGGCATAAACAACAACGTTGGTCTTGAGCTTAATGCCCAGACGACCAAGTTTCTCGATTAGCCCTATCATCTTCAATACATGAGGAGAAACCTTCCCTCCCTCGGACAATCAACATCTAAACAGATCTCTCATCACTTCATAAATCTTAGAACGAGATTCAGAATCAAAGAGATCCTTCAGATTCTTAATCATCTCGAAGGGAAGCATCTTCTCATGCTTCCTTTGTAGCTCGGGAGTCATTCCAAATAGCATAACACACTGAGCCAGAGAAGCATCCTCTTGATGCTTCTTTTGGGCTGCAGCGTCGAACACTTCAGCCTCCTTATTACCAGCTTCAGGGGTAGCAGGGATTGGCGTGTCCAACATGTACTCAATCTTCTCTTGCCTGATCACCAAACGAATGTTTCGGTGCCAGTCGAGAAAGTTTGGCCCCAGCCAACTTGTTCGTTTCCAAAACACTTCTCAATGACAAGTTATTCATTTCAACAATCATAGAGAAATAAAATAAAACGGGAATTAAAACACATAATTCCTATGATAAATATTTAGCAATCAAAATAAACATGGTCTTTCAATTTATTTTGTCTCCATTATTTTCACATACTTAACGACCTCGTCGGAAAAGTACAAATTTATATCTAATATAAATCATAATGGACTAGGATCCACATTACTACTATCATAATCCCAGCGAGGGCTGATCATTATGACAACATAACTAGTAGGTCTCCAAACCAATTGCCAGATTGCAACTCCTAGTTTGTCGAACCTAGTTCGACTGATGTCACTTACCCTTCGTTCCCCGCGAGGGCTAGCAAAACAAAGTTAAGTTGGTTTACAACCATCAAGCGGCGATAATTTCATGTCCCTATAAAAGTCCCGTTAGATGTAGATCCGAGCAAAAGACGAGTGTCTTTAAGTACTCATTGGAATGAAGTCTCCGATTTACTTTTAGTTTCGATGGAAGACATCTTATCAAGTTAATGAGAAAACCATATTTTAGTGAGGAATGTTTTAAAAGGTGGGGTATTAATTGCTTAATCGAGATCCATGAAGTCTAAGTCATATTTGAGCAATTACGGGCCCCACCTACCCAAACATGATATACACGGACTCACAAATAATTGGGCACCGTCTACCCAAGCATTTAACACGGTCCGACATTTATTGGGCGCCGCCTACCCAAACTATTATAATGCGGACTTAAACGTTAACTAATTTAAAAAATGATTAAACAAGTTAACAATGGGTTTTTAATAAATCCTTTAAAAAAACGAATTTAAAATTCATTAAAGATTCATTTTATGATGATTAAAATTGATTAATCCAATTAATCGTCTCTGTCCAACCGAAATTTTAATCTCAGAATTATATCCAATAAAATTCCAAAATTTAATTTTTATTTATTTTAATCCTAGGGGCTCAGGTGCAATTTCTAAAATTTGCACGGGAGGGTCTGTCTCAAATCGAATTTGCAAAACAACCCTCCTACATCATCACCCAACCAAATCGAATCCAATTCGAAGTCCAAACACCAAATTAACCCAATTTCAGAATCAAAATCGCATCACAATTAATCAAATTAATTCATCAATTCAATCCAACCAAGGAACCAAAACAATCGAAGCAGTCTAGGTCCCAAATGAAGACGAACAGAGTCGACGAGGCGACACGACATGGTTTGGCCAGAGATCCGACGTGGGTCACCAATGCCACGCCTAGCGTGCGGGCAACCCGTCATCGATGCAGACGAAACGAAGGGGTAAGCGCGGTGGCGCACCCCTGGTTGATCCTTGGTTCGAAACTAGATCGACGAGCACAAGCAAGCAACGAGTTTGGCTGAGCGCCGCCATCGACTTTTTTTCAATCCGTTGATGCGGCCGCTTTGAAAAACGATCAAGACAGATGCATTTCGCCAAGCCTTAAATGCGCTCAAGAGACTAAGATCGTAAATCGAGAGAACCGGGCGATTCACCATGAATCGAGTAAGGAGAAGATCAACGCCCAAGATGGGATCGAGTGGTTCGAGTCGAGTCAGCAGTTCCACGCCGCTGAGGCGAGGGCGCGGGTTTAGCACCGCCGGGCTGGAAGCGTACAGAAGACCGCCGACAGAGGTCTAAAACGATGCATCGCTAAGGCGATGTGAAAAGCGAGAAAACCCTAATTCAGGGTCCTCGGCGAACACAAAGGGGACAAGCAAACCCGGGACAAAAAAGCAAATAAGGGGTGCGGTTGATAATAAACCGTGCCCCACTGATTTTATAAAAAAAAAAATAATTTAAAAATCAGATTTTAACGCAATTAAATAAGAGTTTGGAGCTTTGATACCACTGTTGGAAAATAGAGGCAAGTAAAACACGTAATCACATGCGCAGCGAAAATTAAAGTTCACCAACAACGAACAATTAATTGCATACAAATTACAATAGTCATAACGAGAAATCTTATAAAGAACTCAAGAGCGATTTTCTCTGCTTGAGATCCACGTAATCCCCAATTACGGACTTGCACGGATTTTCCAGCGTTGAATCCCGAGACAGATTTGCTAGGAAAATCCAAACTCTAGATCTTATGGAGAAAATATGAAGTAACGTTGTTTTTTAATTCCCAAAAGCTTCAGATGTATAGGAGGCCAAATTTTAAATCTTGTTTCAAAATTTCAATTAGGGAAATAAAACCACAATCTTGAATTAAATTAATTCCTTTTAATTTAATTCCTAAATATAAATCTCTACAGATTTAAACGCCTTTATATGAAAATCTCTACGATTTATTTCCATATACATTAAATCCTACAATTATATTCCAAATATAATTATTGGGAATTCTTATTTAATTAAATCCAATTTAATTAATATTAATAATAATTAATTCCAAATTAATCTATTATTAATTACTTCTCCATAAATTAAATATTAAATCCAATTTAACATTTAATCAACCAACTATAATCCGTAAAAGGGAACTACTTGTTGTGTGACCCATAAGGCCCTCATATCCGAAATGATTAGTCAAACTAATCTGGCCTTAATTAAACCCTAGTCAATAAATAAGACATTCTCATTATATGAGGTACGTTGCGAGAAATATGGAACTACCTGTAAATGTCCTTCATTCACGAATACTCGATTAGTCTTGAACATGATGAAGTGTCTATTCAAATAACTTAATCACTTTATTTCCAATCACTAATTGATCACTTATGTCACACTTGGCCACGAGTCCAAGTCGACGCCAAGACGGCCAACGACTTTGATCCAATTATGATGAGAACGCGAAAGTATTCTCTCTAAATCCACTTTGAGGAATGAATCCTTTTTCGCTCAACTACCACGCATACGCACTTCGTGATTTAACTCAATCCAAGTCATATCTACCCATGGAAGGGTGCAAGATCGGTCATGGTCAAAGTTCACCACCCGCACATGTCGATGCGATTGAACTCAAGTCAAAGGAGTATTGCATTACTCCCACTAACCGAGACACCCGTCAGAGACACATATAGTGGAACTACATCAAACTGCTTTCTGGATGGGTATACCAATACCCCTAAGGTATTTGTGCATCCATCATGAGATACCTAAGATCTCGTAGAAGAAGTGAGATATTACTACACTCTCTAAGAAGATGACGCAGATCACACACCAATCTCCATCAGATCATCAATATCCCATTCTTGATGATCCTCGATTGTGGCTATTTGAGAATCATGCTTAAGTCATCTGAGTTCTCACACACTCAATGACAACAATGACTCAAGGGAACACAGATAAGAATAGATGCAAACAATAAAACATAATATTCTAATTAGTGCAATGCCATATATTTAATATTAAACCAATACTGAATATTATCTGAGTATTATGTCATTAAAGGATTGTCTCTGGTGACACTAACACTAACAGATTGCACGTGGTAAGTCGTTACCAGTGTGGTCCCACTATAATGAAAAGGTGACGATGGGGATTGCACGTGGTAAGTCATTACCAGTGTGGTCCCACTATGATGTAAAGGAAACGAAGAGGATTTTAGGCTATAAGTCGTTACCAATGTTGTCCCACTATTGATAAAGGAGATTCTAAGTTACTATTATCCGAACCATGAAAAAGAGTGTACTATTAGGAATTCAAGTCATGAATGTGAATGCACAATGAATCTACCCTGAATACAAAAAATCATCTACGCAAAAGCGTATGAATAATATTTAATAAAATACCAAGATAATTATATTTCGGTGACCAGTATGAGTAACGCGTACAAGTTGCCCGCTGAGATTTTTATCTCACCCCCCTCCCCCACAGTTTGATGTTTCAGGACATGATCGAGAGGGGTCGGAGCTGCAGCAGGGATGACACGGTGGTTAATGATAATAATATATAGATATGACTCTTTAAACAAATGTTATCACTCTTAACACTTGATGATATATTTGTATGCCGAGTAATGAACCTTCTCTTAAAAGTTGCTAGATGTTTATCTTGTAAGATATCCTTAAAATTAACTAATACTTATCAATGATCTAGTTTTAATAAATGGGCCCACACTGCTTTTTCATAACTTATATTTGTCATTAATACTTTCCACTGCAAAATGTAATACTAATGTTTGTCGTTATATTTTAAAAAGAATTTTTTATGCTCAGAATTTACAAACACTAAGTGGCGACCCGAGTTTAGAGTGTCGAAGTGCAAGAGTCGACATTCTGGATTCGGGGCGTTACAGGTGGTATTAGAGCGCCTAGGTTCAACTTTCGGACAAAAAAAAATATAATTTTTATTATTAAAATCTTTTTATAAAAAGCTTCCATAAAAGAACTTGCCATAATTTATAAATATACTGGTAATTATAAGTTCTTAAAAAGTTGAGTATGAAATGGTTAATAGAAACATTATGCTAATATATGAACTACTTGAACTAAGTTACTTGTGGGAAAATGTGTCTCCTGCCGCAGCCGAAGCACCTCGAGGTATGTATTTGTTTTAAATATTTTCAAGTAAAGTTATGATACAAAAAAGGTTTCAAGGACATTGACTTGCATAATTTACGGAAGTTACGAAAGTGAGAAATGATAAGCTATGCGTTGATACGACATGTTCATGAAATGAAATGAAGTGTTATGAATGATTTACTCATTTCCTCATGGTACAAGTAGAAGTTATGGGAATATTTTACATGCATTCATAATATTTATGATATCATCCAAACACTCTTAGTTTAAACCATTAAATCTCTATGTTTTATGGAATATAAGACGGACCTAGAAAGACTCCCTTCACGTGAACTACATATATCATTGTATAGTCTAGAAGGCACTAGATGCTTATATTATTATTTTATCTTATTAGGACATGTTGGTTATTTTAAATGGAGGTCACTCAACATTTTAAACGGTTATATATATTATTCTACAACTTACTTCAAGTGAGCTTGTATTTATTTTATCCGTTATTTTTACCCAATTATCGCTTTATTAACATGCGATCAATGGTTCCTAAAATTACAGTTGTTGATCCATCATTATGCCACTGCTGGCCACAGTGTGTTCCAATGTTTTGCGTATTTCAATGTATAACTTGTGCTAGTACCGTGTTAATTACAATTATTGGGTTCTGTTCTTAAAAGTTTTCTCATACCTATACGTAGTAACTGTATATTCTTTCTCCCTCAGAGTCTTACTTACTGTTAGAATGGTACCACCTCAACGTAGACGTGGACGACCTCGTAGGGAAATTCTAGAAGGTCATGTTGAACCACCGAATGCCGGGCCACAACAACCACCCAATGCGGCACCCGCAGCCGACATGGCAAGAGAATTCTTCAATTTTCTCCATAACTATATGCGACAACAAGTACCCCCACCGCCACTACCATATGCACATATGCCACATGTGGTGCCGAGAGCGAATGAGTTTGTCGAACAGTTTCGACGGCTGCAACCACCCAAGCTAAATGGGAAAGAAGGCCCTATGGCAACTGAAGAGTGGATTGCCGGCCTAGAACGTATCTATCGTCACATGACATTGATTGACGCACAAAAGGTCTCATGTGCACAATTCCAATTGGCAGAAGATGCTGCCCAATGGTGGGAATCCTATGAGCGAACCCTGAATAACGAGGGAAGGCAAGCACTTACATGGGAAGAATTAAAACAAACAATAATGGAGAGTTTGTCTACCTACGACAAGGAACCCTCTCAGTATCGGAGTACGAGAGGAAATTTATTAAGCTATCACGATATGCTCCACATCTGGTGGAGATTGATGCAAAGAAAGCAAGAAGATTTGAAAGGGATTTGAGGCCTGAGATCGGAGGGATCGTAGCAGGACTAAAACTGCCAAACTACAATGAGGTTTTCGATCGAGCACTAACTGTCTCGATTAGTTTGGGTTTGGAGTTTAAACAAACTCCTACAACTGTGTCTATCAACCGCAATTGGCAGCCAAACTTCAAGGGAAACCCTTATCCGCGACCAAGAGGAAACAACTTCAATGCCCCGAGAATCACACTAAACTGTCTCAATTGTGGGAAGAGACACTTGGGAGTATGCCTCCAGGGAACCAGAAATTGTTATCGTTGTCATCAGACAGGGCATAAAACCATTAAATGCCCGATGTCACCGAATGTTCGACGCCCGATGATGAACAATCCTAATCATCAGCCAATGGGAACGAATCAGTATCAACTACAATCTGTGGGCAATTTTTAGGCTCGACAACTTTCTGTACACAACAACCACCTACTCGGACCACCGAGAAGAGATTCGTCCTACCAAGGCCAGCAAGAACAAGCCTATGTAAATGCTATCCTCGGAGACGGGAAGGAGAGTGAGGAACCAATGCTACTCGAGTATCACGAACCACCTGAGCAACATGAAACCCTAGCAGGTACATTACTTGAGCTTGAAATACCAATGCATGAATTGCTTGATACATGAGCATCCCACTATCTTATGTTTAAAAGTTCGAGGGAGTCGGGAATATGAAGTATTGAAGGACATATTCTAAAAGTGAATACACCGTCAAAATACAATGAGAATCCAAAATAAAAAAGAATGAGCGAAGATAGACTTGGATGGACACCGAATAAATACCAAATTTTGTGTTCTTAAGTCGAAGACCATAGACCAAATTTAAGATGAGCTAGTTTTGGCACGTAAGTATAACTATAGAAAGATGAGCATGCACATATATAGTTACTTTCACTTAGAAATGCCATTATATTTTAAGATCGTTAGAACCTTTAGAAGTAGATTCGAATAATTCAGAAATAGAATTCAACTTTTCCGCTACGTTGACCACCTCGTTTAAACCAAGGGTTTAGTATAAGTGAATTTCAGGACAAAATTTTTTGAGTGGAGGAGGATATGACGACAACGCATCTAAACCAAACAAGGATGTGACATCATGCAACATGGGCAAGACATTTTGTATACATCACAATGGTCAAAGTCATACCAATAGAATCCCTAACTTGTGATTGCGCTTTCAACTCGTGGAATTCATCTACAATAGAAGCTGCCAAAGTACGATATACACGACACTGATTGAAGAACTTTGTGGAAAGAAGAGAAGATTTCTTAATGTTAAGTCGGAGTTAGATATCATAAAATTCACAGACAAGAACTTGTACAGAGATTAGTGAAAATCATTTCAAGGATCAAAGAAAGGATCAAGACGACACAAGATTGTCAAAGATCACGTGCTGACACTCGGAGAAAGGATTTACATTTCAAACTTGATGATAATGTAATTCTTAGAATTTCATTGAGGGAGAAATTGATTCGCTTTGGGAAGAAAGGCAAGATGAAGTCTCGCTACGTAAAACCACTCAACCTTTTTTGATTGTGACGAAACCTATCATTTAGTTTTACCAACCGATCTCTCTCGAGTATATAACGTGTTTTCATACTTTAGACGACGAAATGCTATATAGAGGTAACTTGGATTAGTTAGAAACTTAGAATTAAGACTTGATTTTATTTTCGAGGAAGTACACATGGCAAACTTAGGAAGGAATCTTCATGATTATAGGAATCGAAAATATTTTGGTTTTGTAGACATGAAAAATAAGAATGAATTATTTTGGAAAATTGAAATGATCTTAGAGAAACACCCGCAATGACTAAGAGAACCGAGTAAGAAAAATTTCGGGGACGAAATTCTTTTAAGGGGGTAGGGATGTAACACCCCGTCCAAGTTTTAATAAGAATAATAAAAGAAACGAGTTTAATAAAATAAATATATGATTTAAGGATTATTCGAATGATTTTAGAGCATATATGTTTGCAAAAAGGTTTTGATTTTTCAGGGAACGGACGAGCACTTGTTCCGAGAGAACTCCTAGCACTATAACAGAATATTTAATTAAGGTTTAATCATAATATATTAAATAAAAATATTTAATATCAAATTAAAGAAAGAAAATTTAATATTTCAACGAATTAGGATTTTCGATGTAAAAATTGAAAATCTGATGAATAATAAATACTGCGAACGGAAAATCTATTCTGTCTAACTAAATTAGAATTTTTGAATAACTTTAAGAAAAATTGAAGTTTTAATTAAATAATTAAATAAATAATTTTCGTCTCGGAACGTGACGATTTAATCGCTAAAAGTTCTAAACAATTAATTCTAACGAAGCCGTGAATTTTAATTAGCGAAATTACAAATTTACAGTACAAATATGGGGTGAATTTAATACCGAGTAGTAATAAGCACCATACTAAAATATCTTCTTAAAACTTCTTCAGCTACAAAAAAATACTTGGTCAAAAACTAACCACACGCAAGTTCACTATTCCAAATAGCATTAAACACACAAAATTAAAGATTTATCCTCTCTTTCCAAGCAACACCTAGCGTCTTCATCCTCCTATAAATACCTTTGTTTTTCTTCATAAATTCATCACTCCAAACCAAAACGCGGAAGCGCTGCCCATTTTGGTTACCAACTCATATGAAACCAGAAATGCCCAAGCTCCTCTCTTTGCTTTCTACATAAAACAACTACAAGAAAACGTAAGAGAGTTTTCTCCAAGAATCGAACCATCTTCCTCCATCTATAAACAGAAGCTGCTCTACGCCTCGATCAGTCAACGAACCTCTGGAAACCAACTATTGTTCGAGTCCATCCAAAATCCAGACGGAAACTACAAAGGTTGTGATTTCGACCTTTGTGTATTAGTTGTGTTCTTATTTCTTTGCTATTTTTGTTATGGGGCGTATGTTGGTGAAATATGTAGAAATAAACTTCTTATATGTTGGTTGAAGATCATACTTCATGCTCGTATTTTTTGTTTTAAAAAATTGTACCGTTATGCTGCCGAAATTTACTCAAATATGTCAAGTTGAAACATCAAAATTATGCTCGACTGTTTTTCGGCTACGCCGTTGGGGGCCTGTTTTTATTGAAAATTTATGTTTAAAAACACCTACGTGCTCCCTTATATGTGTAGTACATGTTCGTAGTCTTGTTGATTATTTCACTATCGTTACGCTGTCCGTTTTTACACTCGAATATGATCTCTCAAAACTGAAATTTCTGGAAACACTGTTGCTCAAAATTCTAACTACAAACTTCAAAAAATCATATCTTGAGATTTAGAAATCATTTTGAGATGAAACTAGCGGCAAGTTAAACTTCATCGAGTATCCTGTATTTTTATAAAATTTCATAATTTTTCATTAGGTAGATTCAGAGTTATGATCTTTTTCAAAAGATGCGACGTGCTGAAAACGAAAATTGGAATTCTGCTTTCAACAAGAAATTGATCTCAAGTACCTGACTTTCGTGACACTTTTAATCAATTTCCATTCATGTTTTCCCGATGACTATTCTTGCCAATAAAGTTTTGACTACCAGCTTTAAAAGCCCTAAAGTTTTGTATCAATTGGATTAGCGAATCAACGGGAAACAGCTCGCAAAAATGGAAGAAAATCATAAAATTTAAGACATTAACTTTCTGAAAAATGTCAAAAATGGAATTTGAAACTTTTGTAAAACTCAATGATTGGTTCAATAAATTATTTGGATGACTTTCTTTCACAAACCGTATGTGTGTTTTATTTTCCTTTTTATGCCACTTATTTGAAAGTCCTTTAGGACCTTTTGTTAAGAAAATCACATGTTATTACTTTAGAGAATTTTTTCATGCACATACACATGAACTTTGTAGAAAATCTAAAGATGTGCTCCTAAACTATAACAAGTCATAAACATGCTCCTCAAAATTCATAAGATCTGGACTTTCGAATAAAGAGTTATGAATTTTTGAAGTGTATATTGTGAAACTGAAGAACAAACTGACTTATTGAATTACTGGAAATATTTTCCATACGATTAATTTTTATAAAAATCATAATCAAATACTACATTCTCTTATCTGCCTTTGTGAATTATTTTATGAATTTTAGTACTATATAAACAATTTTACAAAATTGTTTTATAAAACTCTGTCAAGCTGAAATTAGACCTTAAATCTTTATTCTTGCAAGTGATAATTTTGGGACATCATTAATAAACTCCAATAGCCGATTAAAGTAAAAGTCTGATAAAAGCCCACGAGTAAGGAAATTTTAAGAATGGAGTTTAACGTCCTCGTTAAACTTATGAATAATTTACTTAAATCAAGAGTAATTAATGATGAGAACATGAAAATACTGTACTAGGGGAAGTGCTGCTCAAATCAAAGCTTGAACGACCACCGCCAAGCTCAAACTCTCAAACCGGTTCCAAGTTTGTAACTTTTCATAAAAGTTAACAAGGTGGGTGACACTATTTGTATACAGTGGTTTATGTTACAGTGATTGTTGGTGTATTCTGAATTCGACTAAACAAACACAAATCTATAACCAAAGAACACAAGTATATAAAAATATAAAGTTTGAAAAATAAGCTTATGATTATGATTATGATTATGATATGATGATATGAGATATATGATAATGAAAAGGTGACGATGGGGATTGCACGTGGTAAGTCGTTACCAGTGTGGTCCCACTATAATGAAAAGGTGACGATGGGGATTGCATGTGGTAAGTCGTTACCAGTGTGGTCCCACTATAATGAAAAGGTGACGATGGGGATTGCACGTGGTAAGTCATTACCAGTGTGGTCCCACTATGATCTAAAGGTAACGAAGAGGATTTCAGGCTATAAGTCGTTACCAATGTTGTCCCACTATTGATAAAGGAGATTCTAAGTTATTATTATCCGAACCATGAAAAAGAGTGTACTATTAGGAATTCAAGTCATGAATGTGAATTATTTCGGTGACCAGTATGAGTAACGAATACAAGTTACCCGCTGAGATTTTTATCTCAACCCCCCCCCCCCCACAGTTTGATGTTTCAGGACATGATCGAGAGGGGTCGGAGCTGCAACAGGGATGACACAGTGGTTAATGGTAATAATATATAGATATGACTCTTTAAATAAATGTTATCACTCTTAACACTTGATGATATATTTGTATGCCGAGTAATGAACCTTCTCTTAAAAGTTGCTAGATGTTTATCTTGTAAGATATCCTTAAAATTTACTAATACTTATCAATGATCTAGTTTTAATAAATGGGCCCACACTGTTTTTTCATAACTTATATTTGTCATTAATACTTTCCGCTGCAAAATGTAATACTTATGTTTGTCGTTATATTTTAAAAAGAAATTTTTAAGCTCAGATTTTACAAACACTAAGTGGCGACCCGAGTTTAGAGTGTCGAAGGTGCAATAGCTGACATTCTGGATTCGGGGCGTTACAGATGGTGTTATTAGTTTATTTATTGATTTATTTACTATTGATATTATTAACAAAACTGAAATGATATTATTTTTTTAATTTATAAGTATTACATAATAATATTATTAAAATTACATTGAATTTAATAATTTATTTTATTATACAAAATATCGATAATTTCAATGCATAATAGGGTGGGGTTGTAAAATATCCTTACATTTCATAACATAATCACCGAATTTCCACCATTTCGAGTTGATTGCATCCAACAACGATTTTAGTATCCACTTTCGCTTTGACATTATTAAGACTCAGATCCTCCATATAAAGATCAATATAAAGGAAGAAACTAATTAATTATATAATCTCGCTTTAACATTTGAGGAAATTAAGGTGTATGATTGAGATTATAATTATCCCAAAAGATGAATTATAATGCGACACACTAAATAAGTACTATCTTTGTTCATATCCGAAAAAATGACCTAATTGAGATACCGACATACTGAACAATATGTATAAAAATCAAGCTTATTTTATTATATATATTGATTACATATTGATAAAAAAAAAGTTATGGATATTTACATTTATATTTAATCAATTTACTGTTGTTGGTCCCGGTGCTAACGAGTCTCACACGTGTATGGGGGAGGGGGGAATACACGTGTTCAGTGATTTTTCAAACTTTTTCTTTCACTGAGGTCAGATGGGTCAGGTTATCCTAATATTTTTGTCCTGAGAAGCACGGATTGCTTCGAGTCAAAGTCTCATCGAGACAATGATCGAGCCGCTTTAAGCTTTTCGAGATTTTCAGTTAACCGATCCTGAATTTATCAGAGATTCTGAGGAGCTTGGATCAAATAATTATCTTACTGAACACTCAGTAGAGTTAGTTCAGTTTGGTAACTATCTGTTCTTAGCTACTCAAGCGTGCGGAATGGTTGGCCCTAAGTGTATACTCGTTTTAGCTTTGCTGAAATATATCATTCCTTTAATAAAACAGTGATTAAGGTTGTGACCAATTTTATGCAAGTTCAATTGGATTGGTTCCAAATGAATATCGATGAAATATGCTTTCGGTGAAAAAAATATATGCAATGATAATAATGCAAAAGATGAAAAGAACCAACACAACAATTATAGTGGGTTCGAGACTCAAGCTCCCACGTCTCTCTCTCGATCTTCGAGAGAAATTCCTTAACCACTTCCTAAAGCTTTTCGGCTAACTCATCGTAGCTTACTCACTTTTCTACCTTGAGTTTTCAGTACCGACTCCATCGCAACTTACTAACTCAAACACACACAAGTGTTCGGACTACCACAAAGAGTTTTTACTAACTTCTTCTCTCTAGTTTTTCGCTAACTTCATCAGAAATTTTACTAACTCTTTTAACTCTAACTTAACTCACTAACAAAAACACACAAACTACCTTAACAAAGGGTTTTGGGTTTTTGGGTTGGTTTCAAGAAGGTGAGATATCCTTTACAATAAGAACATATGCAAAGGCTAGGATATCTCTTCTAAACTTTGGATATATCTATCAATCTAAAGCTTAGAATAGTGAGCTCTCTCCAATGTGAAACACTTGGGAAATTCTACGGTTTTCGAAAGTGCTTCAATTTGCAATATCTGAATGAGCTCTTGAGTTGCTTTGAAATTTCCGCACCTCTCAATGTGAAGGGTCCTTTGGTATTTATAGCAACATCACCAAGGTCACTTTTTGAAAACTATCAGTTGGAAGAGATAGCTTTATGAGTTTCCTCTTTTGGTGTTTGATGAACAATTTATTTTTAGGGTTTGAATACTCGCTTTGCATGTTTTAGGAAATATGCGATCATGTAGCCAATCACCAATTTTTGCAAATCGAAACTTAGTACTTCCGACATAATTGTGGTCCTGCTTTTCGATTGTCGGTGAAGATGATGTTGTCTTCCTACGATTGATTCTTGTCTTCGGTGAATGTAAACAAACAAAAGCGGCTCTTTTTTGTCAATCTCTCCGAATGAGATAACTGAAAAACAACACTTAGACTTAGTTCATTTTATGCGCACTAGAATGTTTTTGGGCAATATCTACTTTTTACGAACATATGCGTTTTTTCGGTTTTGTAGTCTTCAAATAGATATTATTGATTGCCTCACGAACTTGGGTTATCGGAGTATTTAGTATCTTCTTGAGTCTTGATGACTCTTGAGTCTTGATGTCTTGATAACCTCTTGAGTCTTGATGTCTTGAGAATCTAACTTCGATCTATATCTGCGACTATACATGGTGCGGATAACTTCCGAACAATCTATCTCAAAGCATTTCGATCTATCAAGATTATCTGAACATGTCATACTCGGGGTTTTGGGATCTAATCAAAACTTCTTTATTAAATTCATCTCCCAACAATTTTCCCCTTTTTGATGATGCAAAACCATCTTGTTACATTTAAGAAAAACCTAACCTATACTCGGGTTTTGGTTTATCTATTACAAACCAAAATGGCAACTTTTCCCAACAATTTCCTTAACAATCTGGCATATCAAGACATGTAAAAAGATAATGAGATATTATCTTTTGAGCATTAAGATAAAATTTTCATTGATGTAGGATAAGAGTTACATATTACAATGAAAATTAAAAACAACTGAATTTAATACAGAAGTACATAGTCTTCAGTCTTCTTCCACTTCATCCTCTGGCACTTTCAGGTTGAACATCCCGTAGTATCTCTTCTTCAGTTCATCTCTTGCCTTGATGATATCAGGGTTGTTTCCTGTTAGGCCTAGCTGGATGGCATACTGGGCTATTTCCTGAGAAATGACTGCTTCATTCACATAGCCATTCTCAAACCTAGGAGCTGGGTACATGTATGGACCAGGAGCTACTATCTGAGTGTTTCCTTCATCTGCCATGTTGATCCAACTTTGCAGGTACTTAGGATAGAATGTCAAGTACTCAATGAATGCTTCATTCTTATCCGAGCTGCTCCCCTCCATTCTCTCAGAATCTCATAATAGAACCAGAAGGTTCTCTTGATCTCTTCCCATGCATTTGTGAATGTGCGGCCACTTCTGAATCTTTTTTGTACCTCTCCTTTTGCTTAGAAACTTTTTGAATCCACCTCTTCTCTTCTGTTCTTCTTCTTTCTTCTTTTCGATCGAGGAGCACACGAGATCTTGAAGCGGCAGTTCTTTTCTCCTTTTTCAACTCAGCAGGGCCTTGAGTCTTCTTGGTATCAAAAGTCTCTGGTTGAGTTTCAGTTTCCTTTTCTGGTCCTTCATCTGATTCTTCAAAATCCATAATCAACTTCCTCTGAGTAGGTTTAACTACCTTTGCTCTTTTCTTCTTTTCAGTTTCAAGAAAGGCAACTGCTTTTCTCTTTCTGGTCTGACTTGTTCTTCTTCTGCCTTGCTTGTTTTTCAACCATCCTTCTATCACTCAATTTTCTCATAAATTACTTTCTGAATGGTTTGCTCGGATGTTTGAGTGAAGATAGGTTTCTCGGCTTCTTTGAACTTTAGTTTCTCATTGGCTTCAATCTCTCTTAAGGCATCAACAATTTTTTTTTCCTTTTTTTTTTTTGAGCCTTTCTCTCCAAGGCTTGTGCCAACAACTCACTTAATTTGCCACTGGGCCTTTTCCTTTTTTGGCACCATACCTTGGGAGTAGTTAGTCGGTCAAGATATCCATATAATATTGCTCCTTGCTTATATTTGACTTCTCCCGCTAACCTTGTTGATCATGCTCATCTTCTAGCCTTATCATGTAATTCTTGGCCATTGAGAACTCATCCGAAAAAAGAGAGCAAACTGTTTTTGAGAAGACATCATGCATCATCTCTGTCATCTTGGTCATGAAAGCAGATCCTCAAGCGATTGTTTTGATCATCGATCATTCTTCTCAACCAAACTTTTGGCTTCAAGATAGCAGTTCTTTCTTGATACATCCGCTTCATGTTGGTATTAAGCTCAGTATGTACTCCATCAATCTTTCCATCTAATGTAGCTAATTTACCTGATAGAGTTGTTTGAAGCGTATCAGATGATGAACTCAGGTTCTCCAATTTCTGATTTTGAGCAGCCAGGACTAACTCCATCTGAGTCATTTTGTATGTGAGAATTGTTTGCAGCATGCCTGATGAAGAGCTTAGATTCTCAAGCTTTTGAGATTGACTTGGCAGTATCTCTTCCATCCGTGACTCTTTCTTCTTTAACTCATCCAGGATTGGTGTGAAATCAACCACTGTAGTTTGTTCAACATTTTCCAACTGAGCTGGGTGTTCCAACTGAGCCTCAGTCTGCATATCTTAAACATCAGATTTAAAACTAGTACTTCAAGAATTTTCGCATAATGTATAAAATTAAAAGGTACCTGAAGAACGCGAACTTCAGTCTGAGGTTGTCTGATATCAGTTGGTTCAACATCAGTATCTGTCCCCATCTAACTCTCAGTTTCCTTCTCTTTCAAGATTCCGTCGAGATCCTTCTCTTCTCTCGATTTCTTTTCTACATCATCTCCCTTATCCTTATCTTTATTTTGATCATGGGAGCTGGAAGCATCTATTCCTTCAGTAGCTTTCTTTTCAGCTAGCTTCTTTGTCACTAATTCATCAAAATCAGCAGCTTTCATTCTCAGCTTGGTTTTCCTGAAACTTGAGAATTCAGTCAGGGCAGCTGTCTCTGCATTCAACCACTCTTGTCCTCAGTATGAAGCAATGTTCAGCATCTCCGGGAGTGTTTGATTCAGAATATACACTGTTGTTCTGAGTCTGAAGAACATATCCTGAAGGTCAGGATAGGCATTCAGCTCAGGGTATTTGTCCAAGATGAATCGTTCCCCCTTGCTTCGCCATTCAGTCTCTTCGGCTTCTCCCTTCTTCAATCTTGGGCTTTCAGGAGCGGTAGAGGGTCGAGTGTATGAGTTCAGAGGTGATGGATCAAGAAATGGTTCATTCGAAGACATCCAAGTTCAACAATTCACGAGGTTTGATCGATCGGCGTCTCGAGCAGTCTTTCTTCAAAGAGGATCGAGGTCCTTGAAGATTTCCTGAGAGATTTTATCTAAGTTCAGAGAGGTTTCGAGTACCTCAGAAAAAACTTGTTCCTCAGTTTCTTGCTCCTGCACATTTGTCACCACCTGAGCAAGAATCTGAAGTGGAGATTTCAAGCCTTGGCCTCCTTGGGTTGATTTTCTTGATTTCACGGCCTCATTCTCAAGAATAGATTGAAGCCTTCGCGCTACGAGGAGCAGCAAAGGCTTTCTTCTTCAGTTTCTCTCCTTTCTCCCTTTTAATTTGCATTAGGGCTTTCCCCTTAGCTTGTTTGGCTTCTTCATCAGTTTCCTCTTCAGCAGTCTCCTCCTGAGACTCAGAGTTTTTCTCTTTCTTTCCTCTCAAAGTCTTCTTTGTTGGTTTGAACATGATTTTTGACTTTGGGAAGGAAGTGGAATCGGCAAAGATGTCCTCCTCTTCTCTGCACGTTTCCAAGATAAATGCAATCTTGGTTGCGTGTAGAATCTTTCCTTTGATAACTACAGAGTCATTCACCTTCTGAATTTGTTTGGCTTGATCACTCACCACCTTGATCAAATAGTGCAACCAATTGAATGCCGTGGAAGGTGAATCTTCAATCGCCGCCATTAGCCTTAACTTAGGCGTGCTTATCTGTTCAAAACTACCAGATCTACTCATGATGCATTTGCTTACAATATCCAACAATACTCGATATTTAGGCTTCAAATGCCTATTATTCAGAGTAGCTTCAAACTTTACTGGATGCTCAATAATTTTATCCAAATATTCTTGATCCCTACCCATCATTTATACCGTAGGGTCTTCACCTCTATCACTTAACTCATATATGGCATTCAGATTCTTAGGAATAATATAAAATTCTCTAACAAAATCCACATATTTCGAACCATGCTCCAAATGCGAGACTGTAATCTGAGACTCTATGCAATTCTCATCATCTAACTGCATATTAGAGATAAACTCAATTACCTCTTTCGCATATTCGGCCTCTGGTTGATTCACGTCCAGGCATGTAAGCTTTGCCAAACGAATCATATGCAACACCTCTTCCTCGTGAGTTGCATTGGACGTGCTTTCTAGAGAAATGACATATTCGTACCAAGTTTTATTGGAAATGGCGAGTTTGTCGTATACATAAAGTGTCATTTTTGGAGAATTTCTGGTGAAGGGTTTTGAGATAGGTAAAATTTCTGGGCAATCGAGGGTTTCGAAGCAGAGTGTTTGTGAAGATGAAGGCTTTTTGGAATAGGGCTTTGAAAGAAATTTTTCAATGGATATAGGATTTTGATTTATGGAAAATCGCGAAGATGAAGAAATCGACTGTTGAGATTAAAAACCAACTAAAACGGGTATTTGAAAGGATGATTTCGCAAATACTAAGCCGCCAATTTATCACTATTGGTGATTAATGAACAGTGCATTTAATTACTGTTCCTGCAGACCATTGACTTTCCTCGTAGATTTCAAAGGTCCCGCACAATTATTTCTTCCGGTGTTTTTGTCATTTATTGCTAATGATTACTGAGATTCAGATAGACAATAAATGTGGTGCATGAGTAAATACTTCTTCAGACTAATTTTCTCCATCAGTCTTACTGAGTTTTGACCTTGATAAAATGTCAGTATAATAATCGAAAATCTTGAACTTGATTTACCGAGTTTCCCAAGACTCAGTGTTCAGGACTCTCAATTTTATCCTGAGTTTTTTAGTAAAAAACTGAGAAAACTTCATGCATCTGAAAACCTTCAATTTTTCAGATTTTCTTTATTCACATGGATCCAACATACCTAATTCAACTGATAGTTCCTAAAATCTTGATTCAGCCAAAGGTTTAGTCAAGATATCTGCTCTCTGTTTATCAGTATGAATTTTCTCCATTCTGATGTCTTTCTTCTCAACATGATCTCTGATGAAGTGATGTCTGATATCAACATGTTTCCATCTGGTGTGCAATACATGATTTTGTGTAATAGCAATTGCACTATTATTATCACAAAATATAGGTACTTCATTGGCTATAATCTTATAATCCCTTAATTGTTGTCTGAGCCAAAGAATCTGCAAGACAATAGCTTCCCGCGACCATGTATTCAAACTTCAAGGTAATCTTGGTTACATCGAGGTTTGTTTCTTTGAAAACCATGATATCAGTTTACTTCCAAGAAATTAACAAGTTCCTGTGGTAGATTTTCTATCAATTCTACATCCTCCATAGTCAGCATCTGAATAACCAGTTAATTCAAGGTTATCATCAGTTGTATACCATAATCCTCTATTCACAGTACCTTTAAGATATTTCAGAATCTTTTTGGCAGCCTCCATGTGACTAAATTTTTTAGGATTAGCTTGGTATTTGCACATATCCCAACAAAGAAATGTTATATCGTGCCTACTTGTCGTGAAATATAGCAGTGATCCAATGATCCCTCTATAATCAGTGTGATTTACTGATTTGCCTTCAGGATCAGGATCCATCTTGTAGTTAGTATTCATGGGAATTCTAACTGCATTGCAATTCTGTACTCCATACTTTGCAATCAGATCACTAGTGTATTTTGCTTGATTGATGAAAATTCCTTCCTTAGTTTGTTTCACCTGAAGTCCAAGAAAGAAATTCATCTCCCCCATCATTGACATTTCAAACTTTCCTTTCATCAGAGTAGAAAACTTTTCACACAATTGATGATTTTGAGATCCAAATATGATGTCATCTACATAGATCTGAACTAGTAAAATATCATTTCCATCTTCTATCCTGAACAAAGTCCTATCAACAGTTCCTTTGATAAAACCATGGTCAGTAAGAAACTGAGAAAGGGTATCATACCATGCTCGGGGTGCATGCTTAAGACCATACAAGGCTTTCCTGAGCCTGTAAACTTGGTCATTCTGACAAAATCCTGGAGGTTGTTCCACATATACTTCCTTCTTAAGCACACCATTCAGAAATGCACTTTTCACATCCATCTGATAGACTGTGAATTTCATGTGGAAGATATGCAAGAAACAAATCGATGGCTTCTAGTCTTGCAACAAAGTGCAAAGGTTTCATCATAATCCAAGCCTTCTTCTTGGGAATAACCTTGTGCAACTAGCCTTTCCTTGTTTCTCACAATGTTGTTGTTTTCATCTCTTATTCTTGAACACCCACTTAGTTCCAATCACATCAGGCCTTTTAGTTCTGGTCCACTAGCTCCCAAACTTCATTCCTTGAGAACTGATTCGATTCTTCTTGCATAGAAACAATCCAGAATGAGTCTTGTAGAGCTTCTTCAATCTCAGTAGGTTCCTTTTCTGATAGAAAACAGCAGAATAAAGCACTTTCACCATGGAACCGTCTTGTCTTTACTCCTTCGGATAGATCACCCACAATCTGACTTGTAGGATGGCTATCCAACCATTTTCTCTGGATGTCCCCCCCTTCAAGAGTGTCCTCAACATCGAAATGTTAGGTTCAGTAGTTCATTAAATTGAGGAACAATGAAAAGCGAGAAAGGGATCATCTTCCTCGGGGAAATTCCATTGAACATTGTCGAGACATTTGTTCCCCTTAGTTGATAGATTGAGTTTGCCACCGTTTGTGACCACATCTTCATCGACATTACATACCTGAGTCTGAATTGGTGTATGTTCAGATTAGTCAGCTTCAGTGTGTTGGCTTTCCTTCAGTGAAATTTTTTCATCCTGAGTCTCACCATCCTGAGTTTTTTCATCCCCGAATTTCTTTTTGTTCGAGTCCGATTCACTCCATTCATAGAAAGTGATCGACTTCTTCTTTTCGTGTTCGAGGAGGATTTCTTTTTCAAGCTAAGTCCGGTGATTCTCTTGGTCGAGTTCTCCGAAGTCATGTTCTGCTTTTTTCCGAACACAAGTAGATTCATCAAAAAACAACATGAGGTGTTTCTTCCACAATAAGAGTCCTACTGGTTGTAAACTCTGAAGGCTTTACTGACTTTAGAATATCCTAAGAATATCCCTTCATCAGCTTTGCTATCAAAAGTTTTCAACTGATCTTTACCATTATTGTGTATGAAACACTTGCAACCAAACACACGAAAGAAAGAAACAAGAGGCTTCCTTTCATTCCACAAACTCATATGGAGTTTTTCCTTGATTCTTGGTCAAGATGGATCCGTTTCCGGAGAGTAAAGATGCGGTGTTGATAGCTTCAACAGAAAATCTCTTAGGAATATCACCTTCAAAGAATCATTGTTCTTGCAACCTTCTTCTTGAGTCCTATTTCTTCTTTCAAAGAACACCATTACATTTGTGGGGTCCTTGCAGCTGATGTTTCATGGGTTATTCCATTTGCTGCACAATAATCAGATATGGTATGATTGATAAACTCAGTTCCTTATCTGATCTGATTTTGACCAAACTCAGATTCTTTTCAGTACTGAGCCTCTTTCTTACTGAGTAAGAATATGGCCCATGTGTATCTGGAGTAGTCATCAACTACCACAAGTGTGTATTTCCTGCCATTAGTGCTCACAGGTGTTACTGGACCAAAGAGATCCATATGTAACAGCTGTAGTATTCTATCAGTAGAGACATCTACTTTGCTTTTGAAAGATGCTCTGATTTGTTTTCCTTTCTGACAAGCATCACAAACATGATCTTTACTGAACACTTCATTTGGTAACCCCCTCACAAGTGCTAATCTTGCAAGTTTGTTCAGGGTTTTAAAGTTTAAGTGATTTAGTCTTTTGTGCCACAACCAACTGGTATCAGTGGAACTTTTTTGCAACCAAACAGGTATCTTTAGGAGATAATTTCCAATCAGCAAGATACACATTTCCTTTTCTAGTACCAGTCAATAAAATTTTATGTGAAGTATTGTTGTTTGTCCCGGTGAAAAACCCATGAAATGCGGAAAAAATCATGAAATGCATATAAAAACAGGGGTGAAGGAATGGTGATTCCAGATTTTTGCTTTTTAAAATCCATGTGTTGTGTTTTGCTTAAAATCAAATGCATATAACAAAATAAGAACGTAAAGCAATAAAGAACAAAATAAAGTATAGTGGTTCGGAGACTCAAGATCCTACATCCACTCTCCCTGTTCCTAGGGAAATTCCTTCAATCTGGACTTATCACCCTCTCGGGCTCACCTCGGGACTTATCACCCTCTACGGGATCGCCTACAAGCTTTCAGGCTAACTCACTGTAGCTTACTCACTTCTTCTACAGAGTTTTCTGGCTGACTCACTACAGCTTACTAACTCTTGACAACTCCACACAAACTACCTAACAATAGGGTTTGGGTTTGGTTTGTGTCTCCAACTAGGTTGAGATTTTCCCGTACATTTGTTTAGCCTTAATGCTAAGGTTGGGAAAAATCTCTCTAAGCTTAGGATATATCGTGGGTTGCTTAGATTGGGTTTTAGAACACTCTTGAACATATTTGTATATCTACAAACTTGTGTTCTATGGTGGGAATTCTTGAGTATGTGGCTCTTGGCTTTGTAGCATCTTTTTCCACATTGTCCACACTCTCCACACCTTAGAATGATGGAAGACCTTGTATTTATAGTGTGGATTTGAATGTTACCGTTGGAGAGAATCAAATTCAAATCCATACTATTTTGTAAGTTCTGCAGCTTTTTCAGGCTGGTTGTCTTCCTCTCATTGGTCCATGTCAGCTGAATCTAACGGCTATATTCTTCAGTTTCTTCTGAGTCTTCATTATTCTCTGAGTCTTCAGGTTTCTCTGAGTCTTCAGGATTCTCTGAGTCTTCAATGTCTTTAGGTTTCTCTGAGTCTTAGGTTTCTCTGAGTCTCAGGTTTCTCTGAGTCTCAGGTTTCTATGAGTCTCAGGTTTCTCTGAGTCCCAAGTTTCTCTGAGTCTCAGGTTTCTCTGAGTCTTCAGTGTCTACAGTGACATACTGAGTCTTCAGGTTTCTCTGAGTCTTCAGTTCTATCTGAGTCTTCAGTTCTCTCTGAGTCTTCAGGTTTCTCTAAGTCTTCAGGTTTCTCTGAGTCTTCAGTTCTATCTGAGTCTTCAGTTCTCTCTGAGTCTTCAGGTTTCTCTGAGTCTCAGGTTTCTCTGAGTCTCAGGATACTTCTCTTTCGAGATTCTTGATTCGTGAGACTTCTCTTGTGGACCTTGTTTGATCGAGACATCTTGACCTTTCCGGTGGCCCGAGTTTGATTCTTGACCGGATATCGACCCTCAGTCACTTTTCTTCTTGACCCTCGAATTCGGCGGCTTCGAGCTATCGATTTCTTCTTTGCTGATCGATCATTTCGTGATCGGATCAACTTATCTTCAGTCGGCATCTCGGGATAACATTGTCGATTACATTAGGTTAGCATATTAGGTTATCATATCTGATCTCGATCACATATGATCTTGATCGATCTCATCCGCTTTCATCTTCCGATCTGTGACCTCTCTTCCGATCTTCCGTCGGGTTTTTTTCGTCGGCTTGCTTAGCTTTTTTTTCTCTTCCGATTTTGCAGACAAATTTCATCAATTAACTCCGGAACTTCATTCGATCTCGTCGGTCTCGTCTGTGACCTCGTCGATCTCGATCATCTTCTTCCGATTTCGTGAGTTCCCCTCAACTCAACTCAACTTGTTCTTTCGTTCCCCTCAACTTGTTATCGTAAATTAGCTTCAATAACACAAGTTGATAATGTTTTGGCATAATTCATCAAACCTAAAATATCCCAACAATTTCCCCCTTTTTGATAATGAAGCCAAAACATTAAAATATATGCATTTTTTTAAAGAAACGGTTTTCGTTTAAAAAGATCAGTTCAGGTGATCACATTCAAAATGATCTTTTGAACTCCTGCTCTGATACCAATTGTTTGTCCCGGTGAAAAACCCATGAAATGCGGAAAAAAATCATGAAATGCATATAAAAACAGGGGTGAAGGAATGGTGATTCCAGATTTTTGCTTTTTAAAATCCATGTGTTATGTTTTGCTTATAATCGAATGTATATGACAAGAAAAGAACGTAAAGCAATAAAGAACACAACAAAGTATAGTGGTTCGGAGACTCAAGCTCCTACATCCACTTCGCATTAGGGAAATTCCTTCAACTGGACTTATCACCCTCCCAGGGCTCGCCTCGGGACTTATCACCCTCTACGGATCGCTTTACAAGCTTTTGGGGCTAACTCACTATAGCTTACTCACTTCTTCTACAGAGTTTTCTGGCTGACTCACTGTAGCTTACTAACTCTTTACAACTCCACACAAAGTACCTAACAATAGGGTTTGGGTTTGGTTGGTGTCTCCAACTAGGTTGAGATTTTCCCGTACATTTGTTTAGCCTTAATGCTAAGGTTGGGAAAAATCTCTCTAAGCTTAGGATATATCGTGGGTTGCTTAGATTGGGTTTTAGAACACTCTTGAACATATTTGTATATCTACAGACTTGTGTTCTATGGTGGGAATTCTTGAGTATGTGGCTCTTGGCTTTGTAGCATCTTTTTCCACATTGTCCACACTCTCCACACCTTAGAATGATGAAAGACCTTGTATTTATAGTGTAGATTTGAATGTTACCGTTGGAGAGAATCACATTCAAATCCATACTATTTTGTAAGTTCTGCAACTTTTTCAGGCTGGTTGTCTTCCTCTCATCGTCCCACCAAATTTTGAATCTAACTTTATATTCTTGATTTCTTTTAAGTCTTCAAGATTCTCTGAGTCTTCAGGATTCTCTGAGTCTTCAGTGTCTTTAGGTTTCTCTGAGTCTTAGTGTTGGTCCCGGTGCAAACGAGTCTTACACGTGTATGGGGGGGAATACACGTGTTCAGTGTTTTTAAAACTTTTTTTCTTCGAGGTCGACTTGGGTTAGATAATCTCAAGATTAGGTTCGAGAAGACAGATCGCTCCGAGTCAAAAGTCTCATCGAGCAGTGATCCCGAAGCTCTTTCGAGATACCTCGAGATAATCCCAACCGAAGTCACGAGTGTCGAGAGATCCGAGTTGCTTGGATCGATAATAACTTATCGAACCCTCGGAAGAGTAAGTTCGCTTTTTGTAACTATCTGTTCTAAATTTACTTTCGATGCGTCGGAATGGTTGGCCCTTTAGTTTTTATACTCGTTTTAAGCTTTCTTTGAAAACCTTCCCGAATGGAATATTGATTAAGCCGTGATTGGTTATGCAACTTCAATTGGATTGATTCCAACCGAATATCGGTGAAAAGTATTCTTTCAAATTCGAGTCAATGCAGCGGTTAAGCACAATAAAGAAAGAATAAACAACACAACAATTTATAGTGGTTCGAGACTCAAGCTCTCCTACGTCCACTCTCTCGATCCTCGAGAGAAATTCACTAATCACTTTTGAGCTTTACGACTACCTCGCGTAGTTTACTTACTCAACTTCGTACACGAGCTTTCGATTACTCCGCGTGGTTTACTTACTCAACCCGACCTTGAGTTTTTCGACTACCTCCGTAGTTTACTAACTCAAACAAAAACAAGCTTTCGGACAACCTCGTAGCTTACTAACTTCTCTCCTCTAGAGTTTTTCGACTACTCAGCGTAGTTTACTAACTCTTTACAACTCTTCTCACCAACAAACACACTCAACTACCTTCTCGAGGGATTGGGGTTTCTCGATTGGTTTCAACTAGGATGAGATATCCTTTACAATGAAGCACAATGCAAAGGGTTAGGATATCTCGACTAAGCTTTGGATAAATCTTATCAAGCTAGGCTTAGTTTAGTGAGCTCTCTTCAATATAGAAGCACATGGGAAATTCTAAGTTTTTCGAGTGCTTTAACTTTTTGCGATAATAAGTTTGAGCTCTTGAGTTCTTGTATAAATTTCCGTAACCTTACAATGTAGAGGGTCACCAAGTATTTATAGGCATACACCAAGGTCACTCTTGAAAACTATCGATTGGAGAGATAGCTTCGTGAATTTCCTCTTATGGTGTGTGAGAGCGACTATATTTAGGGTTTGAAACTCCCTAACACGTTTTTAGGCAATAGCCTTTCATGTAGCCGATCTTCACTTTTTTTTGCGATGCGGAACTTTTGTACATCGACATCTTTTTCAATGACCACATCGATTGTCGAGATGGTACGAGATTGTCTTCCTCTTTTTTACTTTTGTCTCCAGTTAAAGGTAGACACCTTCAACGACTCTTTTGGTTACAAACTCTGAGTTTGATATAACCTTAACAACACTTATGACTTAATTCCTTTTGTCTGCATTTGAATGTCTTGGCAAATATCTATTTTCTAAGGAATCACGATCTTCTCAAAGATATTGATCCTTCGGATAGATATATTCATTGCCTCGGAACATTCAGGGGTTTATCTTGAGCATTCATTACATTCATCGAGTCTTGATAATTCGCGGCCTTCGATATTCTTGATCTTCGATCTTTGATCTTGCGTCTTGCGTCTTGAGTCTTGAGTCTTGTGGTCTTCGAGTCTTCGTCTTCCGAGTCTTTAGAGTCTTCGAGTCTTCTGGATATCTTGATGATATCTTGAGTCTTGTCTTTGAGTCTTAAGTTCCTCAAGATCACATCGAAGTCTTGGATACTCGATTTCTCATCGAGTCTTGATTCTCGGTTCCCTATTGAGTCTTGAAACTTAAGTTTCATCTTGAAACTTCATTTCTTCATAAACATCTTGAGTTCTTGAGTCTTGTAACCTATCGATCTATATCTGCTTTGTCTATACATTTTGCAGATAACATCGCGAATACTCTAAAATCGAAATCGACTAACTATCAAGATCATTCTCGAACATGTCATAATCGGGGTTTTGGGATCTTAATCAAAATCATATATCTTTTATTAAATTCATCTCCCCAATTTCCCTTTTTGATGATGAAAAAAACCTATCTTGTTACAAACATATAACCTATACTCAGGTTTCAGTTTATCCTATTACAAGATTGGTTAATAATTTTCAACAATCTTCCCCCTTCAATGATGAGTTTCCCAACAATTTCAGAGGGTCTCCCAACAATTAATCATTCAATAATTTCTTCAGTAATGAATCTTCTTAATAGTTCATTACTAAATACTTAAACAATTTCCCCCATAAAAAATTAATTCAGAGACATTCATTCAGGCATATCAAATATAAAAGACATGTAAATAAGATAATGAGATATTATCTTTTGAGCATAAATGATAAATCTTCATTGATGATTGGTTTGAGTTACCGATTACAATGAGTTTATCAACAAAATCAAAAAGACAAAAATTTAAAGATTACAAAATCTTCTGAGTCTTCAGTCTTCAGATTTTGGCTCTTGATCTTCTCGCTTCTTGGTTTGCTTTATTTCAACTTCATCACGGCCCAGGCACCTCGTGTCGAACATTAAGAAAAAATCTCTTCTTCAAATTTCATTTCTCTCCTTGATGATATCCGGATTGTTTCCTGTTAAACCCAACTGACCAGCATACTGAGCAACTTCTTAAGTAATGGCCTTCTCATTCACCAAGCCATTACCAAGTCTTGGAGGAGGATATGAATATGGACCGGGGGCTACTATCTGCACCTCTCCTTCATCCGCAAGGTTAATCCAGCTTTGGAGATATTTTGGATAGAAGGTTAGGAGATATTCAATGAATGCTTCATTCTGATCTGAGCTTTCCCCTCTCCACTCCCTGAGCACATCATAATAGAACCAGAAGGTTCTCTTGACCTCTTCCCACATATCGTTGAGTTTGATAGGCATCCATTTATCAACGTGGGGCCCTTCCGGTCTTTTGATGTCTCTCTCCTTTTTTGCTCAAGAAACTTCTTGAATCCACTCCTTCGGCTCCTCTTGATCTTCTTTTTCTTATCACAGCACGCTTTGAGACTGAAGCGGCAGCTTTCTTAGCTTGTTCTACCTGGAGTGTCTTCTGAGCATTCCTCGTGTTGAAGACTTTCTTCTGAGGTTGAGACTCAGATTCTTCCGTTTCTTCATCATCGTAATCGGCTTTTCTGGATTGGCTTAGAAGCCTTTCGCGACGCTTGCTTTTACGGTTGAACAACGCCCAAGGCTTTCCTCTTCATAGCAATTGAAGCGGCTGGCTTGTTCTAACCTTAGTTTAGCCTTTTCGGTTTCTCTCTTGCAACCTCAAGCATGGTTTGCTTTAAACTTCAGTGTAGATAAACTTCTCCTTGCTTGCGAACTTCATCTTGTCAAGAAGCCGACTTCATTTAAGGCTTTGGATAGATTATACATTTCAAACATCTTTCGAGCCTTTTTTCTTCAAAGAAACGCGCTAATAATTTCTGAACTCTTCACCTTATTTTTCCCCTTCTTCGCTTGTAATTTGGAAGAAGTCCGGAGAGTCTTTGTGTCCATGTGATATTGCTCTTTGCTCACACTGGCCGAACCTCTCTCGCTATCGATCTTGTTCGTCTTCCGGCCTTTCCGAGATGGTTCTTGGCCCGAAAATTCTTGGATAAATGGGCAACCGGCGGAGAGTGCTTCTTTAAACATCTTTGTCATCTTGGTCATGAGCATTGAGCTCATTTCCTCAACAGCAGATTTTATCATTACTTCATTCCTCTCTGCCAATTTCACCTCTAGAAATGCATTGACTCGGCAGCTTCGTTTTATTTCAAAGATCGAGCTCGGCCTTGACTCCATCCAAACTTTTCATTCAAATTTTATCTTCCATGGAGGTCATCGTGAGGTCGAGTGTTTTGGATTAGCACCACTCAAGAAAGTGACTAAGACTTTCCATCTTTCGAGCTTGGTTGGCTAATGTTTCTTCCATCTGAGCAATCTTGATCATCATTGGCTCAACCTTCTCAAGTTTTTCCATCAAGGGAGTGAGGTCAATCTCAGGAACCTTCTGCACCTCCTGTGCTGATTGATCATCCTGAGCTCAAGTCTCCAACTGAGCCTCAGTCTGTTTATCAGACAATTCAGAATTAAAGATAGAACTTTCAGTAACTTTGGCATAATTGTTAATAGTGCCAAAAGGTACGAAAAGTCTTAACCGATCCGAGGTTGACCAATTCGGGTTGATCAGCACCAGAAGTTTCCTTTTCCATCTGAGACTGATCCTCAGCATCTCCCTGTTGGTCCCCATCTCCACCTTGAGATTTGTCTCCGCTGCTAGGGGCACCAACTTCAATAGCTTTCCTCTCAGCTATCTTCCTCTGAACCAGCTCATCAAAATCGAGTTTTTCATCACGAGCTTTGTCCTCGAACCCTCGAGAAGTCGGTCGGGGAAGGTTGTCTCCTCATTCCACCAGTCTTCCTCTGAAGAATCAAAGCAATATCAAGCATCTCGGGAAGAGTCGATTGAGGATGAACACGATCGACCTTAATCTGAAGAAGGCGTCTTACGGATCGGGGTATGATTTGAGCTTCGGGTAGCGATCAAGAATGAAGCTATTCCCTTTGCTCCTCCACTCGTCTTCTTTGCCCTCGCCCTTCTTCCATCCGGGTTCGGTTGAAGCATCGGTGAGGATCAAGAAGTAGATCACTCGGGGAGCTCATCAAGAATATGCACTCTTCCGGTCTCAAAGAAAGATCCCGAAGGTTGTGCGATCAGTCCCTCGGTTTGCATCGAGTGGGTTACGAGGCTGGAGGCATATCCTCAGATTGACTCGAGTTAGCTCTTCGTTATGAGCCGACACTTTTGGTAGGAATCTCTAAGGCACGAGTTCCTTTGAAAATTTCTTGAGAAATTTTATCGAGGTGGCGATGTCTCAAGAACACCTAGAGAAGACACGCTTCCTCGATCTGTTCTTGTGCCTTAGAGATAACCCGAGCCAAAACTTGTAGTGGCGAATTCTGGAGTGGTTTGGCTCTCGGGTTGAATCTCTTGAGAATCTCGCCATCTTCATCGGTGAGAACCACCAATCTTGGTAGCTTGGGGAGTGAGGGTTTTCTGATCTTCAACTTCTCACCCTCGCTCTCATCTTTGATCCAACAAAACCCCGGGTTTGTTGGGTCTTTTTCAAAGAAAGAAGAACCTGGGTGATTTCGCTTTTCCTTCTTCCTCGATGGCTTTCTTTTCACAAAGAATGGGCTTGAAGAGCACCTTCGACTTGGGGAATGGGGTCGAATGGCGAAGATATCCTCCTCCTCTTCGCGACATCTCCAAAATAAATGCTATTTTTGGTTGCATGGTGGATCTTGCCTTTAATCGATATCGCCCCGTTAACTTTCTTTATGACCTTGGCTTGCTCCGTCACCGTCTGAATCAAGAATTTCATCCAGTTGAAGTCAGTGGTGGGAGAAGCCTCGATTGCCGCCATCACCGAGCTTGTGGTACTTGACCGCTTCAAAACTCCCCCAAGAAGACTCATGATGCTTTTGCTCACAATATCCATCAAAACACGATATTGTGGCTTCAAATGCCTTTTATGCGAGTGTAGCCTCAAATTTCACAGGATTCTCAGCAATCCTATCTAAATATTCCTGCTCTCTACCCAACATATACATAGCAGGGTCCTCTCCTCTATCACATAGCTCAAAAACATCATTTAAATTCTTTGGAATTATGTACAAATCCCTCTCAAAATCGATGTATTTGGACGAATGCTCTAGATGTGATACGGTAATCGAAGAATGCATACCATCCTCTTCATCTATCCTCAAGTTACAGATGAATTCGATTACCTCTATCGCATACTCTTGATCCGGTCGGCTTGCAACTAGATGGGTGAGTTTAGCCAGTCGAATCATATGCAGAGCCTCCTCTTCTGGCTTTGAGTTGGTTGTGCTATCGAGTGAGACAACGAACTCGTACCAAGGCTTGTTGGTTTCGGCTAATCTCTCGAACAAGGTTGGGGCCATTTTAGAGATTGATTGAAGAAATGAAGCTTTTAGGGTTTGGAGATTTCTAGGCAAAGGGAATTTTTAATTGCAGAGGATTTGGGAACGAAGGGTTTGATAAAATTTTGGCTTGAATGGCTTATTGGGGTATAAATAGTTTCGAGATCGTGGGGAATCGCATTGGTTAGGTGAAAAGCAACGGTTGAGATTAATCTCCGATTAATCGGGTATACGAACAGACGATCTCCGAAAAGTCAGCCGCCAAAACATCCTCATTGGTCATTAATGTAACAGAGCATTAAATGACTGTTGGCCTTCTTCGGAATTTAAAACGATCCCGCCCAAAAACTTTCCTTAGGTGTTTTGTATTTATTGCAAATGATTACTGAGCTTTACTTAAGCAATAAATGAGTCGCATGAGTCATTACTTCTTCAGACTAATTTATCTCTATCAGTCTTACTGAGTACTGACCTTGATAAAATGTCAGTATAATACTGAGTACTGAATGGGTTCAGTATAATCCTGAGTACTGACCTTCAGTAAATCTGAGTTTCCTGAGACTCAGTTCAGTATTTCCACTTTATCCTGAGCTTCTCAGTAAAATTCTGAGAAACCTTCATGCATCTGAAAACCTTCAATTTTTCAGATTTTACTCTAAACACCTGGATCTAACATCCCTAATTCAACTGAAAGTTCCCGAAATCTTGATTCAAACCCAAAGGTTTAGTCAAGATATCACTCTCTTTGCTCATCAAGATGAATTTTCTCCATCCTTATTGTTTTTTTCGACATGATCTCGATGAAGTTGATGTCCGATATCCACATGCTTGGATCGGTGTGCAATACCGGATTTTGTAAATTAGCAATGGCACTATTATTGTCACAAAATATTGGTACTTCATGGCTACAACTTTATAATCCCTTAATTGTTGTATGCGAGCCAAAAGAATCGAAAGTACATGCAGCCTTCCTCGCAAACCATGTATTCAAATTTTCAAGAAGATCGTTGCTATCGAGGTCCTGTTTTTCGAAAACCAAGATATCAACTTACTTCCTAGAAATTGACAAGTTCTCGTAGTGGACTTCCGTCAATCCTACAATCTCCATAATCAAGATCCGAAAGTAACCGGTTAATTGAGGTTATCATCACCGGATACCATAATCCTCTATTCATCGTGCCCTTAAGATACTTCAAGATCTTTTTGGCGACCTCCATGTGACTAGCCTTAGGATTAGCTTGGTATCTTGCACATATCCCAACAAAGAAATGTTATATCCGCCTACTTGTCGTGAGATAGAGCAATGATCCAATGATTCTTCTATAATCAAGATGACTCACTAATTTGCCTTCGAATCGGGATCCATCTTGTAGTTAGTATTCATAGGAATCTTAATCGCATTTGCAATCTCAGACACATATATTCGCAATCGGATCTCCGGTGTACTTTTGCTCGGTGGATGAATATTCCTTCCTTTGATTGTTTCACTTGAAGACCTAGAAAGAAATTCATCTCTCCCATCATTGACATCTCAAACTTGCCTTTCATCAGTGTTGAAAACTTTTCACACAGCTGATGGTTTGGAGATCCAAAAATGATGTCATCAACAAATATCCGAACCAAGAAGATATCTTCCCCATCTTCTATCCCCGAACGAGTTCTATCACAAATCCCTTTGACAAAACCATGGTCAAGAAGAACCGAGAAAAAGTATCATACCATGCTATGGGTGCTTGCTTGAGACCATACAAAGCTTTTCTGAGCCTGTAAACTTGGTCATTCTATTTGAAACCAGGAGGTTGTTCCACATAAAACTCTTCTTTAAGCACACCGTTCGTAAATGCACTTTTCACATCCATTTGATAGATTGTGAACTTCATGTGGCGAAGATATGCAAGAAACAATCGATGGCTTCTAGTCTTTGCAACAGTGCAAAGGTTTCATCATAATCCAAGCCTTCTTCTTGGGAATAACCTTGTGCAACTAAATTTTGCCTTTGTTTCTTACAATGTTGTTGTTTTCATCTCTTTTATTCTTAAAAACCCACTTGGTTCCAATGACATTGTGCTTTTCGTGTCTATCTACTAGCTCCCATACTTCATTCCTTGAGAATTGATTCAAATTTCATCTTGCATAAAGAAGAATCCAATAAGAATCTTGTAGAGCTTCACCAATCTCAGTAGGCTCTTTCTCTGATAGGAAGCAGTAGAATAGTGCACTCTCACCATGGAACCTTCTTGTCTTAACACCTTAAGTTAGATCACCCACAATCTGACTTGTAGGATGACTATCTAACCATTTCCTTCTTGATGTTCCCCCTTCAGTAATATCCTCAACATTTGAAATGTTAGGTTGGTTAATTCAAGAACTCGGGGAACAAGAAAAGGAGAAAGGGAATCATCTTCCCTTAGGGAAATTCCATTCAGAACATTGTCAGAGACATTTGTTCCCCTTTGGTTGATATATTCAGAATTTGCCTCAGCTGTGACCACATCTTCATTGGCATCACATACCTGAGTCTGAACTGGTGTCTGTTCAGATTAGTCACCTTTGGAGTGTTGGTTTTCCTGAGTCTCACCATCCTGAGTTCCATCCTGAACTTCTTTATTTGAGTCTGAGTCACTCCAATCATAGGATGTGACTGACTTCTTCTTTTCAGGTTCAGGTGGATGATTTATCTTTCTATTTCAGGCTTAATCTGGTGATCCTCTTAGTCGGTTCTTCAAGATCATGTTCTGTTTCTTCCGAACACAAGTAGATTCATCAAAAACAACATGAGGTGTTTCCTCCACAATAAGAGTCCTACAGTTTGTAAACTCTCGAAAGCTTTTATCGACTTCAAAATATCCTAAGAATATTCCTTCATCGCCTTTTTACTATCAAATGTTTTCAAACCGATCTTTACCATTATTGTGTATGAAACACTTGCAACCAAACACACGAAAAGAAAGAAACAAGAGGTTTCCTTTCATTCCAAAGCTCATAGGGTGTTTTGCCTTGACTCTTTGGTCAAGATGGATCTATTCCGAGTAAAGTGCGGTGTTGCAAACTTCAAACCCAAAATCTTTTAGGAATATCCAAATTTATCATTGTCCCTTGCAGAACTTCTTTTTCGAGTCATGTTCCTTCTTTCAAAGAACACCATTTTGTTGAGGGGTCCTTGCGGTGATGTTTCATGTGAAATTCCATTTCTTTGCACAATAATCGATATGATATGATTTATAAATTCAGTTCCTTTGTCGGATCTAATTTTGACCACACTCGAGATGTTTCTCAACATCGAGCCTTTTCAAGAACTCTGGCGGCTTTTATTCGAGTCTCTTTCTTCGAGTAAGAATATGACCCAAGTATATCTTGAGTAGTCATCAACTACTACCAATGTGTATTTCGCCATTAGTGCTTCTTTGGTGTTATAGGACCAAAAAGATCCATATCAAGAATCGAGTATTCTTTTCAAGAGAAACATCAACTTTGCTTTTAAATGATGCTTTTATTTGTTTTCCTTTCTGGCACGCATCACAAATATGTTCCTTACTGAACACTTCATTAGGCAACCCTCTTACAAGAGCTAATCTTGCAAGCTTGTTCAGGGTTTTGAAATTTAGGTGATTCATTCTTTTATGCCATAACCAACCGGTATCTGTGGAACTTTTAAGAACCAAACATGTATCTTTAGGAGTTGAACTCCGGTCGAAGAAGATACACATTCCTTTTCTTGTACCCAATCAAGAATACTTTTCGTGATGTATCATCTTTCACAAAACATAAGTTCTTAGAGAACTCAACATTAAAACCCTTATCACAGAATTGGCTAATTGAAAGCAAGTTATGCTTCAATCCAGATACATATGAAACACCATGGATATGAACTGAGTCGATTTCCAAAGTTCCATATCCTTCAGTCTGTCCCTTGGAGTTATCTCTAAAAGTGATCTGTGGGCCTCTTTGTTCAACAGTGTCACTGAGTATCTTCTTGAATCCTGTCATATGTCTTGAACATCCACTATCAAGATACCATACATCAGGGGCCTTTTTATCTCTGCTCATCAGTGCTATGTGATCTTTAATCAGCTTTGTGCCCTTGTTTTCCTCCTGAAAAATAGATCAATTTTTAGGTACCCAATTTGTGTAGGGTCCTACAAGGTTAGATGTACCTTTCGGAATCCAAATATGCCTGACAACTCTAATCACTTTAGAGTGGCTAATTTGTCTTCCATAAACATCAACATACACATTCACTACTCTGGGTGCCTTTGCAGTCTTCTGTGTATGTGTGCTAGCTTTAGCATGAACATGGGCTTTTGAATTCTTCTTTGGTTCAGGCCTTTTGTTCAGATGCTTAGGCTTTTGTGCCGCCGGTCTAAATCTTTGTTGACTTGGGTTCAGATAACCTTTACCCCTTAAAAAGTGGGGTTCAGGTTTCAGATCGAACTGGTCTTTTTGAACCGAGGACTTGGTTTCTTGATTGAGAATGTCTCTCTGCTGAAAGTGTTTCTCATCCGAGGATTCCTCCGATGGTTCATGTGGAGCCTTTCAGTTTGCATTCTTACCGAGGCTTTGAAGTACTTACTCGAAACTTTCCAATCGATTGTTCGGGTTTTCTAGCCTTTACCCGAGGTTTGGGCTTTCCAACCTGATCATTCAGTTTTACTGAGACCATAGGTCTTTTTCCCTTGTCTACAACCTTGGGCATTACTTGACTTGAAGTGTAGGTGCCATTTGGTTTTACAAAGATTGTCTTCTTGCTACTTGACGCAAAGATTCGAGATGACCTTGTGAGGTTCCCTGGAATGTATCCCATCCAGATTTTATAGTGACAGATCTCTGGTAACTCAATTTCATCTATTACATTAGATGCATTATTCAATAGAGTTAACTTCTTTACGTGCACTATCCTCACGGTTCTGTAGAGTTTCATGCTTCTCGAGAGAGGTCATTGAACTTAGTCCCGATTATTTGAATCTCTTCATTGGATTTTCTAGCTTTTTTTCGTTAGGGTCATTATCAACTTCTCTTTCTCTCGAGAGTTGTACTTTCGTAACATCAGGTTCATCAAGAGCTCCCATTAATTGAGAAGTGATTTGATATTGCTAGAGTCTTTCCATTTTAGATTTTCAACTTTCGATTTCTTATTCTCGCTCTTGAGTTCTATATAGCGATTCTTTGCAAAACAAAGATAGTCCTTCATCGATTCTCAAAAGAATCCATCAGGTCAAAATGACTGTTTTCAGTGGAACTTGAAAACTCTTGTGCTAGTGTAGGAGCAACAACAGAGAAAGAAGAGTTTACCTCCTCAATGGCCATCAGACAGATGTCATCACTTTCACTGTCTGAGAATATCTCATCTGAAGAGCTAGATCCTCCTCAGAGTGTTCTTCTTCTGCAACCATGGCCTTTTTGCTAGAGAACTTCTTGTCTCTTTTAGCTTGCCTTACTCTTCTCTCCTTAGCACTCAAATCTGGACAATCATACTGGAAGTGACCTTTCTTTTGGCAATTATAACATCTGTTGGTATCATCATCTTGATCACTTTCTTCTTTGGACTTGGAGTCCTTCTTTCTGGATGAAGATCCTTCAGTTTTCAGGTCCTTCTTCTTCTCGGTTGATCGTCCTCGGGTTTCTTCGGTACACTGTGGTTCCTATAATAGCTTTTTTGTATTTTCCAAATCTACTATTAAGTCTTTCAAACCTCCTTGCCATCGGTCTTTAGCTTTTCCTCAAGCTCATCCCGATTTTTGGCATGGGGTTCTCGACTCTCTCTAGTTTCTGAGTTTTATCTTTGGCTTTTAAAGCCACATTCTTACTAGATGATGAATCATCTTTCTTTGTCGACCTTTTTGGATCTCTTATCAATTACAAATTCATAGGCCAAATTTCGAGAGAAGACTTGTTGGTATGACATTGAATTAATGTTCTTGGTGTTTTCAATCACCACTGCATGAATATCCCATTTCTTAGAAAGACCTCTAAGAATTTTCAATGCAACTTCTCTTTGTGGATATTTCTTTCCAAGTGCATTTAGATCATTCATGATCTTTAGTGAATCGACTTCCAATTTGTCTATTGATTCACCATCATCCGTTTTAAAACTATCAAACTTTCCAATTGCCCTTTGAAAGTTTGTTTTCTTTTATATATGATCGTGCCTTGGCACATCCTAGTGTATCCCAAATCTCTTTTTAAGAAGATTATTAAAGTGAGAGATCATTCCTATCACACCATCATCAATTGTCTTTGTATAGTGTGTCTTTTGCAATGTAGTCTAGATTGACTAACTTTCTCTCCTCGAGAGTCAGGTTGGTCATCGACATAGGAAATTTCGCTCTCAGGATCAATTCTCTCATCTTCTGTTCCTCTGGGATTCACCACAATAAATTGGAATGGTCCTTGAGAGACCACTCTCCACATACGCTCATGTTTGGAATACAGGTGAGCCTGCATTCTCATTCTCCATAAATCATAGTTCTCCACTGAGAACATGGGAAGTTTTTTAGAAGACATTTTTATCTGATCTATTGAAAAGAAAAAAATTCAGCAAATAAGATCAGTTCAGATAGACCACAAGTAATTTTTGAAAATAAAACTTTGGTCAACAAAGCAGGTGGTCAAGTTGAACCACTGCTCTGATACCACTTGTTGGTCCCGGTGCAAACGAGTCTTACACGTGTATGGGGGGGAATACACGTGTTCAATGTTTTTAAAACTTTTTCTTACTGAGGTCAGCTTGGGTCAGATAATCCTGAAGATTAGGTTATGAGAAGCACAGATCGCTCTGAGTCAAAGTCTACTGAGACAGTGATCCTGAGCTGCTTTCAGATACCTCAGATAATCCCAACTGAGTCCTGAGTGTCAGAGATCCTGAGTTGCTTGGATCGGGATAACTAACTTTTTGAACCCTCGTAAGAGTAAGTTCGGTTTGGTAACTATCTCTGTTTAGCTACTCACCGTCTTGAATGGTTGGCCCTTTAGTTTATACTCGTTTTAAGCTTTGCTGAAAACCTTCCTGAATGGAATATTGATTAAGTTGTGATTCAGTTATGCAACTTCAGTGGATTGATTCCAACTGAATATCAGTGAAAAGTATTCTTTCAAATTCGAGTCAATGCAACAGTTAAGCACAAATAAAGAAAGCAATAAACAACACAACAATTTATAGTGGTTCAGAGACTCAAGCTCCTACGTCCACTCTCTCTGATCCTCAGAGAAATTCACTAATCACTTTTGAGCTTTCTGACTACCTCGCGTAGTTTACTTACTCAACTTCCCCGAGCTTTTCGATTACTCCACGAGTTTACTTACTCAACCCGACCTTGAGTTTTTCGACTACCTCCGTAGTTTACTAACTCAAACACAAACAAGCTTTCAGACTACCTCAGAGCTTACTAACTTCTCCTCTAGAGTTTTTTCGACTACTCCGTGGAGTTTACTAACTCTTTACAACTCTTCTCACCAACAAACACACTCCAACTACCTTCTCAAGGGATTGGGGTTTCTCGGTTGGTTTTCAACTAGGATGAGATATCCTTTACAATGAAGCACAATGCAAAGGGTTAGGATATCTCGACTAAGCTTTGGATAAATCTTATCAAGCTAGGCTTAGTTTAGTGAGCTCTCTTCAATATAGAAGCACTTGGGAAATTCTAAGTTTTTCGAGTGCTTTAACTTTTGCGATAATAAGTTTGAGCTCTTGAGTTGCGTATAAATTTCCCGTAACCTTACAATGTAGAGGGTCAAGAGTATTTATAGGCATACACCAAGGTCACTCTTGAAAACTATCCGTTGGAGAGATAGCTTCGTGAATTTCCTCTTATGGTGTGTGAGGAACGGCTATATTTAGGGTTTGAAACTCCCTAACACGTTTTAGGCAATAGCCTTTCGTCTGCAGCCTAGTCTGATCTCGATCACTTCTTCTGATTTTGTGAGTTCCCCCTCAACTTGTTATCTGTAAATTAGCTTCAATAACACAAGTTGATAATGTTTTGGCATAATTCATCAAAACTAAAATATCCCAACAATTGTCTTTTACATAGCATAAGTTCTTTGAGAACTCAACATTGAATCCTTTGTCACAGAATTGACTGATAGAAAGCAAGTTATGCTTTAAACCAGACACATATGAAACACCATGGATATGAACAGAATCAACTTCAAGAGTTCCATATCCTTCAGTTTGTCCTTTGGAGTTTTCTCCAAATGTGATCTGAGGGTCTTTTTGCTCAACATAGTCAGTGAGTAGTTGCTTATATCCTGTCATATGTCTTGAACATCCATTGTCCATATACTATACAACAGGTGCCAATTCATTTCCACTCATCAGTGTTATGTTGTATTCATTCAGCTCAGTGCCCTTTTCCTTTACCTCCTCCATAGCAATAAGACAGACATCATCACTGTCACTGTCTGAGAAAATCTCATCTGAGTAACTGGAACCTTCTTCAGAATGTTCTTCCTCTTCTGCAATCATAGCTTTCTTGCTGGAGATCTTCCAGTCTCTCTTGGCTTGTCTTTCCTTTCTTTCTTTAACACTCAGCTCAGGACAGTCATATTGGAAGTGACCTTTCTTTTTTACAGTTATAGTATCTGTTGGTATCATCATCCTGATCACTTTCCTCCTTGGTCTTGGAGTCCTTCTTCTTGGATGAGGATCCTTCAGCTTTCTGGTTCTTCCTTTACTCAGTGTATCTGTCCTCAGCTTCTGAGTCTCTCTTGTACCTGTGATTCCTGTAATACTTCTTATATTTCCCATATCTGCTATTGAGTCTTTCAAACCTCCTTGCCATCAGTACTAGCTTGTCCTCCTGCTCATCCTGATTTTTGGCAAGTGAGTTCTCAGACTCTCTAGACTTACAGGATTTCTCTTTGGCTTTGAAAGCCACATTCTTGCTAGATGAAGAATCATGTTTGCTGTCAGATTTCTTAGTTTTCTTGTCAATCACAAACTCATAAGCTTTCAGTTCAGAGAAAACTTGTTGATATGGTATGTAATCAATATTTTTGGTGTTTTCAATCACCACAGCATGTATATCCCATTTCTTAGATAATCCTCTAAGAATTTTCAGTGCCACTTCTCTCTGTGGGTATTTTTTCCCAAGAGCATTCAGATCATTCACAATGCTAGTGAATCTGACTTCGAGTTTGTCAATGGATTCACTATCTTCCATTTCAAAGCTATCAAACTTTTCAATAGCAACATAAAGTTTGTTTTCTTTAATATGATATCTGCCTTGACACATAACAACAAGTGTGTCCCATATTTCTTTTGCAGTTTCACAGTGAGAGATCATCCCCATAACACCATCATCAATAGTGCTATACAAAGTATCTTTATCAATGTAGTCCAGATTGACTAACTTTCTCTCACCAGGAGTAAGTTGATCATCAGGCTTTGGAAATTCATCTCTGGGATCATTTCTCTCAGTATCAGTGATTCTGGGATTCACAAAAGTAAATTTGAATGGTCCTTCAGAAACCACTCTCCACATTCTTTCATGTTTTGAATACAGATGAGCCTGCATTCTCAGTCTCCATAGGTCATAGCTCTCAACAGAGAACATAGGAAGTTTCTTAGAAGGCATGATGACTGAGCCTTGTAAGATATCAGCAAATAGATCTATTCAGTAGACCACCAACATCTTTCAGCAAATAGACTATGGCTACCAAAGCAAGTGGTCAAAATGAACCACCGCTCTGATACCACTTGTTGGTCCCGGTGCTAACGAGTCTCACACGTGTATGGGGGGAATACACGTGTTCATTGATTTTTAAAACTTTTTCTTTCACTGAGGTCAGATGGGTCAGGTTATCCTGATATTTTTGTCCTGAGAAGCACGGACTGCCCCGAGTCAAAGTCTACTGAGACAATGATTCTGAGCTGCTTTCAGAAGCTTTCAGATTAGCCCAACTGATCCTGAATTTATCAGAGATCCTGAGGAGCTTGGATCAGATAATTATCTTACTGAACACTCAGTAAAGTTAGTTCAGTTTTGATAACTATCTGTTCTTAGCTACTCAAGCATGCGGAATGGTTGGCCCTAAGTTTATACTCGTTTTAACTTTGCTGAAATATCTTCTTCATTTAATAAAATAGTGACTAAGGCTGTGACCAATTTTATGCAAGTTCAGTGGATTGGTTCCAACTGAATATCAGTGAAATATGCTTTCAGTGAAAAAACATGCAACAGATAATAATGCAGTACAGAAAGCAACCAACACAACAATTGTAGTGGTTCAGAGACTCAAGCTCCTACGTCCACTCTCTCTGAGCTTCAGAGAAATTCCTTAACCACTTCCTAAAGCTTTCTGGCTAACTCACTGTAGCTTACTCACTTTTCTACCTTGAGTTTTTTGGCTGACTCACTGCAGCTTACTAACTCAAACACACACAAGTGTTCAGACTATCACAAGTAGCTTACTAACTTCTTCTCTAGAGTTTTCTGGCTAACTCACTGTAGCTTACTAACTCTTTACAACTCTAACTCACCAATAAAACACACACAAACTACCTTAACAAAAGGTTTTGGGTTTTGGGTTGGTTTCCAACTAGGGTGAGATATCCTTTACAATAAGAACAGATGCAAAGACTAGGATATCTCTTCTAAGCTTTGGATATATCTATCAATCTAGGCTTAGAATAGTGAGCTCTCTCCAATGTGAAACACTTGGGAAATTCTAGGGTTTTTGAGTGCTTCAATTTGCAATAATACGAATGAGCTCTTGAGTTGCTTTGAAATTTCCCGTACCTCTCAATGTGAAGGGTCACTGGTATTTATAGGCAACATCACCAAGGTCACTTTTTGAAAACTATCCGTTGGAAGAGATAGCTTTATGAGTTTCCTCTTTTGGTGTTTGATGAATGACTATTTTTAGGGTTTGGACACTCCCTTGCATGTTTTAGGAAATATGCAGTCATGTAGCCAATCACCAATTTTTGCAGTCTGAAACTTAGTACTACTGACATAATTCAGGGTCCTGTCGCTTTCAGTGTCAGTGAAGTACAGTGTTGTCTTCCTCTGATTGGTTCTTCTCTTCAGTGAATGTAGACAAACAAAACGGCTCTTTTTGGTCAATCTCTCTGAATGAGATAACCTGAAACAACACTTAGACTTAGTTCCTTTTGTCTGCACTAGAATGTTTTGGGCAATATCTACTTTTCTGAACATGTGCGTTTTTCTCAGTTTTGTAGTCTTCAAATAGATATTATTCAGTTTCTCTGAACTCCAGGTTTTACTGAGTATTTAGTATCTTACTGAGTCTTCATTGACTACCGAGTCTTTAGTGTCTTCAGCAACTTACTGAGTCTTCAGTGTCTCTAGAATCTAACCTGATCTATATCTGCTGACTATACATGGTGCAGATAACTTCCTGAACAATCTATACTGAAACCTGACTCAGTCTATCAAGATTATCCTGAACATGTCATACTCAGGGGTTTTGGGATCTAATCAAAACTTCTTTATTAAATTCATCTCCCAACAAATGTTACATACGTATATAATTAAATATATTTTTAATAAAAATTAGTATATGAACATTTATTATATGTTGATTTATTAATAGTATTGTTTTTTTCTTTTAAGAGATAATGGTATGACTGTTAATATGCTTTAAATTTATTTTTAAAGTTTCATCTTCATTGTAGTGTCTTCAATATAAAGATATCATATCCAATTCACAACAATGATTATTACTTCTATTATCCCATTATTATTTGTAGGAAATATTTTTTCTAAAGTCTGTAATTGTCGAGTAGCAATTTAAGGATAATATGTTTATATTTTGATACATGTAGAACATTAATTATTTATAGCTGGAACGTGGGCATTACTTTCTATTTTTGGCAAATATAGGTAATTTTTCAGACCAAAAAAATTAATGTTTAACAAGTCTAAATTTGCGAATTTTCTTTTTTACAGTCTTACACTTGCACAAAAAAAAAATATATACATATATATTATCCTACTTTTGACAAAATGTGAACATATTGTTCTTAAATTGCCACCTTATAAGAGATTCAAATGACTACATATTGATTTTTCTGTTCATAGATTTTACTTCCATCACGTGACTGAGACTGGACACCAAGAGCTCCCATATTGGAGTATGGTAGAAACAGGGCTGACCGATTTTTTTATTGCTACATAAAGGGTATTACTTGTGACACTGAAGGATATGACTTATATTACTAAAGGATTAAAGGGTATAAGTTGTACAACTAAAGGGTATATGACTTACTACTACATAAAGGGTATTACTTGTGACACTGAAGGGTATGCCTTATATTTTAAAATGATATTTAGTTGTGATAATTGAATGGTATGACTTATATTATAAAAAAGGAATTAGTTGTGATAACTGAAGGGTCAGGTCTAAAGTTTTGGAATCAGTTTCACAGAAAACCTACTCTAATTTTTATTGACAACAAATACTATAATAATTTATAGTATTACTTTTTAAATACAATATATTAACAATGTCAGGAACAAATTTATAGTATTATCATAAATTTATTTTATCTTTTATTTGGATTTATAATTTTATATAGCTATAGTTTATAATTTTTTTATTTTTAGTTTTCAAATTGTTTCAGAAAATAAAGAAGTGTTTGGTACTTCTCTTGGTGTTTTCTAACTGAGAGTGTTAATGGTGTTTGGAGTTTTAAGTCACATATATAGACACAATCCTTCAAATTCAAAGTTTGTATTTAAAGACGAAAAAATTCTTAATGACTTATTTAATTTCAATATATAAATGAATATGTTAGATTTTTTGAATATGTGCAAGAATTATTGATTTAAAGTCATCTGACAATTAGTGGTATCATTCTTGTGCGAAATGCTTTCACAAGGTAGTCAAGGACAATGAAATTTTTTATTGTTCTAATCGCGGAAAGGATAAAATTTCGATGATCATAAGGTAAATCAATTGTAATTGCATGCTTATAATTAAACTAACTAATAGATACAAATTTAATTATTTATTTTGCCTTTAATTTTATTTATTAATATTCCTATAATCTATATGTATTTTAAAGTACAAATCAAAGTATTCACATTCGATAGTTCCAACTTCCAACCATACTACTCAAAACATTTTGGATAATATTTACTTTGATTTGATTCATAAAAAGGCATTAGAGTTACTGCAAAATTAAGAAACAAGTATGTTAATGTAGGGTAAGTTAAGTGATCTAGAGGAGGGTGAATAGACTTCTAAAAATATAATATTATTACTGAATCGGAATCTCGATAACTAACTTATTGAACATTGGAAAAGCGGTCGATTCGGTAATATTCGAAAAAGCTTAAGTTTTACCCGTGAAAAACCGGTTTTTTAAAATTCCAAGTTTTATCTTTTAATCGGATGTCAGTTCGGATCGTAAGCTTGGTGTATTCGATCTTTAAAATGTCCGCTTTTTAAGATTATGCGATGAGAGCGATTAATCAAAGCAAATGAAGGCACAACAAGATTTATATTGGTTAGGACAAACCCGATCCCTACGCCCAATTCTTCCCTTTCAAGGGCACCAACTTAAACTTAACCGATGGACTTAGATTAGTGTGTTAGTCCAACACAAGACACCAACAGATGTTTTAAGAGTTCTACTAACCGATCCCGTAAATTAAAGATTAGAAAAGATCGAATTTAAACAACTTATCCTAACTGGGGGGTTTGGGTAAGATTGTTGAGGTTCCAACTATGAAAGAAACAAACTCGATAAAGATGAAAAGATTTTTGCTAAGAACTTATGGGATGAAACAATATAAAATAAGCTTGTTGTTGTGTTCTTCGTATGAAATCGACTATAGTTTGAGCTTCTTGATTATGTTGTTTGTCCAAGCATTTACGTGTGTCACTCGAAGTGTGATCCCATATTTATAGACCTTGAGATTCGTTGGAGAGCAATTTGAATCTCGAGTTATTTTAGGTAGAGTTGCAGCTTGATGTGACGCGCCAGAAATGGTAATTTTATTTTTAGTTTAAAATCGAATCTTTTAAGATCTGTTCATTGGATGTTTAAAACTAAGGTTGGTATTCTTCTTGTTTAGAAAATGATTGAAATCATCTTATATATATTTTTATTCTGGCGCTGTTGACTTTTGCCGATGATATTTATTCGGAAGTCATCCGATCTTATTATTGAAGGTTTACTCATGATTCAAAAAAGTTATCGACTTGATTCATCGATTTCCGATTTGGTTTAGCATCGGATATATTTCTTATTCTTCAGGATCGACCTTTACATATTGAGTTCCCCCTCAATATGTGACCTATCTATTACATCGATTTTTTTATACAATCATTATCAACGGTCTCCTATAGAATAATGTAAACATCGGTACCAACAGTATTGGTCCTATTACATGTGTTTTTGGAACTTTCATCAAAACTATAAATTTCCCAACAATTTCCCCATTTTTGATGAAACCAAAACACCGAGAAACCAAACAGTTGATAAGTATAGAATAGTTAAAGAGCAAATAATCGAAGACAAAAGAGATTTTGTCTTGGGATCGTAAAAAAATAAACTTTTCATTAGATATGATGATTACATGTTACATCGTAAAAGTTTTGAATTTAAAAAGCCGATCCCTGACGCGTCTTCGAATCTTCACTCTCGGGCTTGTATCCTTCCCGGCATTTCTCTTTGGTCTTGTGGAATATTGAAAATGATAGAGTTTCCATTTGACATCGATTATCCGCACTTGATCGATTTATCGCGTGATTTGCTCAAGATGTCAAAGTAGAATCTCTCGAATGCCACTGCCAAACGAGCCATCCGCCTTCTTTGAGTATATTAATGATCATACTCTTGGCGTAGATATCTTTACATTTATAAGCTTGGCCTCATTTTCCGGATACTTAAAAGTCCGATATTTATTTCAGAACGGTTGAGGAACTCATCATCGGTGATTCTTTTTTGGAACAAGATCAAGGACAAAGGCATCTAGAAGCCATTCACTTACGATCTTATTCCATTCTCAAACCTCTTAGCGTTGCAAGATTTTTTTGGTATGATCTTCGAAATAACCGAGGTTTTGGTGCGATTTTCGATTAATCCTTTTTAGCCCTTGATTTGAACTTGTTTCAACCCTTCCGCTTGTGCCCGTTTTTTCGTCTTTCTTTCTTCTTTCACCATCCTCTTTGGACAATTTCTTAGCTCCTTATCACCAGATATCGATTTCATTGTTTCCGGTGACTTTTGGTTAATCGGTCCAGATTTTGATGTCCCAAAGACTAGCAGCCTTTCTTTCTTGCAATTGAGCTTTGTCCATATTTTCGATGTGTTGGTTGGTTTTCAGATCCTTCCCTTTTTGGTTTGATCAAAAGCGATTTTCGAGACCCAAAGTCGATCGACAATGCCCGATTTGATCATTAGCAGATAATACCAAGATTTGCCGAAAATGTTCTTTCTTTTTCCATTTAGTGTAGAATTTTGTCAAATTTCTTCCGATAACTTTCGAGCCTTTTTCTCGGTGGCGTCGAAAAGAAGATTGATTTTGATCCACTTTTGACTTGTCATCAATGGATTTTGTAAGCATCGCCAGATATGGTGGTCATAGATTGGGAGAACTGATCTCTCGATTGCTTGATTTGTTTGAGATCGATTTGTCTCTCGATCGATTAGACTCCTCAATCTTCTTTCGGGGAGATCTTTGAGACAAGATCGATCTCCGGGTTGATCGATGGTGATTTGAGATGTAGGAATGGATCCAAGTTTGGGATTGTTTGAGCCTCCATTGGTTTGGTGAATGGCATTGACACGGTTCCACTTTCAAAATGCATTTTCGAGCTTTTGCGCGGCTTCTCTTCTTGATTTGGATCGTAGCTTTCACAAATCGATATTTCATTTGGTGATCCCACTTTTGAGACTTCCTCATATCGAAGTCAAAATCTGCGAACTCATCCGCTTCACCCATCTGTTCAACAAGTAAGATAAGATCGAGACTTTTTTAATCGAGATCTCTCGGTGAGGATCTCCAAACTTCTTTCTCTTATAGCGGGATGGGCGACCCGGTTGTGGATACATCTCATCAATCTCTCGTTCAATTCTTAGTCCGACCATTTTTCCGATGATGGTCTTTGTTGATCTGGAAAGAATTATCGGTCCAGATCATTGGATGAGATGTGGAACGGTTTGTGCTTGTTGAAGTTATGCGATTGGTTAAAACGTGATGGTTAAATAATGAATTAGCGATAGAAAATGCTTTCAGACCTTTAGTCGGCGGTGAATCGGCTTGAGGTTGATGAGAAGTAGATGATTTCGATTTGTTCTTACCTCAGATCGAGCGAGCCCTCGGGTTTAATGCGCATCGATTCTGTTCTTTATTCAATCTTGACTCATCTTCTAGGAAATAAAGTTGCTTTGCTTTCTTTGATATGTCTTCTCACAGGCCTTCACGATTTCGTTTCTTTTACGTTTGGATGAAAGCAACTTCTTTTGCTCTTTCCTTTCTTGATTTTGTTAGGTTCCTTGTCATCGTTTTGGTGGCCCATATATAAGCGAAGTTGATGAGAAGAAGGCAAGGATCCATTACGATTCCATTCACTCTTGGCGATTTGTCTTTCAATATAACTGCGCAACCTTGTTGAGAATTCTTGACTCTCTTTTTAACTGCGGATTCATTGACTCCAAATTTTTCGTGTTCTCGAGCAAGATGGCTTTTCTCCAATTGATGTTAGCCCCATCAATTAACATTTTGGTGATGTGAGAGCAATTTATGATCGTTCTTGACGAGAATGTCAAACATAATCTGTACTTTTTTTGAGCAACGATGAATCCGGTTTGTCGATGTTTGTGCGCCTCTCTTAAGAATTTTTCTTCATCCTCATTCTCCTGTAGTGCGGGTGAGATTCGCCCTTTTTTGAAAAAGTGATGTACGCATTTGTCGATCCGATTTCTTCTCCGATGACCGTCGACATCATTCGTCTCCTCGGTTTTTTCAGATCCACACTCAAATTCGCAAGAATTGAAGTGTTTATCTTCGCATCACCGGATTGCGGTAAGCGAGCAATATGTTTCAATCCGGCCTTCTTCGAAATTTGTTCCACCTCCATGGATTCGAGAATCCTCATTGGTTCCAAATTAACTTATCCTCAAAGATCTTCGTTGCGAGCCCAAGATAATTGCACATGATCTTTCCAAGTCCATGAGTGGCCATCTACTGGTGAGATAGACTCATTAAATTTGTGCATAATCAATATCAATATCAATCAGGAAAACAAAAGGCAATGAAGCATAAATTCGAAAAAACAACTTTTGAAAACAATGTTTTAATCGGAAAGAAAGATTCATCATTAAGCTTAAAAAAAAAAAATATTACCGATTCAAATTTTCGAGAGAAGATTTTGAACTCTAAGAAATCGCTTTTGAAACGTAGAGAAAAATTTGAAGTTTTTCAATGAGAGTAATGCAAGTTTGTGAAGCGTAAAAAAACTCGTAAGGTTTGATGAATCTTATAGGCGGAGGGTACAATAAGACAAGATTTTGAAGATCAATCGTTTTGAAAAGATTATGCGCTCCAGATTTAGCGGTTTTGATCGTAGGGTTGGGAAAAACGACGCATACACAAAAACTTTTTGGATTTAAAAGCACGATCAAGTAGAAGGTTAATACATGTACCCCACGTCCGCATTAAATGATTTGCAGAGTACACGCCACAAGGATAGTGGGTACAAACAAAGGCAAATAATATCGATACGATCCGATAAATAAGTAAAGAACAAGAGAGAAGAGATCGTGATCCGGTTGGTGATGTTGTTATCGGTCAATATTACTTTGTCAATGTTGATTCCACTTGTTGATCTTAATCATTCTCGCTTAAGCCTTAAGAAATTTCCTAACCGATCCTTTTAATCGATCTTCTCCAACAGATTCGATTTGTTGAAACTTGAGCTTAGCCGATCTTTCCTTACGCCCCGATTTCCTTTTGATCCTCCTCGATCGGTTGAAGTTCCCCCTTCAACCGATATATTTTTTTATAGATCGATATATCCGATTTATTGGAGTTTCGTGCTCGGTGATCTCTCTCATCCGATCATCTTTGTAAGTAATCGATTTTGGTTGACCTCATCCGATTCTTTTCAGATTAAGCCAATTCTTGGGATAAGTGTTACCGCCAAAACTTAGTACAGAGTAGTAGCTTCTATTCCTAAAGAGGCGTGATTGACATCGTAAATATCGTGCAATCTCTCGATATGTCAATCAACCGTAAATTTATCCAATTATTCGCGTGATTTCTACATTTGTCCTTTTTGATGCAAATTTCTGATAGGCTTCTTGAAATGAAAATTGCATTTGCATCCTCGCTTGCCTCTATAAATTGGACCAATGTTTTACACAACATCACCCATTCACCATACTTATCTTCTTTGTAAGAATCATGTATCTTGGTGAACCCTTGTTTCCGGTGAGACTTCCTAAGAAACACTTTTACACCCTTTTATATGGTTTCATCTTCTCAAATCAACCCTTTCAGATCCCTTATTCTTTGTTTTTCTTCATCATCTTCGATTTCACATACGATTCTTCGCAGAAAGCTTCTCTACCCACCGAGTGGGCGGATTCATTTGTAACCGAGAAGACACTTCTCCTAACCGTATGCACCTTTGTGTGTCTATCCGGATGACGTAACGGAACCATCGGACTTAGTCCGGTATAAAATATAAAAGACATGTGCCCATGAGATCTGATGACCAACTCTTTGGCACACGTGCTCCATTCAACAGCTGGAGAGCCCTACTACTCCTCCTTTTAGGGCTCCTGGCTTAAGAATCCTATCAAGGCCTCTGTCGCTCCAGTTTTCTTGATCTTGACTTTTTGCGACTTTGGGATTTCGTTCTTTAAAGCCTCTCTCACCCCTTGTTAAGTGGGGAAAATGAGAGTTTAAAATCTCTCTCTTTCCTTCTTACGGGGTTAGGATGAGGGTTTAGGGTTATAGGTTTAGGATTTTGGTTAACATTTATGTCTTGACCTCCGGGTCTTCTTGTACTTGTAACTTTCGTAATGTAACCTCACCTTCGGTTTTTATCAATGAAAAGTTTCATTATTTCATTTTGTTGTGTAAATTTCTTTCTTATGCGATTGATAGCTTCTTAATCTCTGAATCTTGCTTGTTGAATATCAGCTAAAACGAATCACAAAGAAATACTATAACCAAATTGATTTAATCAGATAATCCTTTAAACCGAAAGCATTTTCCTTAAATCGATAAACCTTGAATCGATCGGTTCCTTTAAAACCGATAGACTTTAAATCGATAAACTAAAATCGATCGATTCTTTCGATCCGGTAGCGTGTATGTCCGATCGATTTTTGCTTATCATCTCTTGAGATCGATTAAGATACCAAACTCAATCGATTTCTCTCGATCCGTTAGTCTCTTAACCGCCTAGTTTCGAGAGCATTCCATCAAACATTTTCGGTGACATTTCTCCAAGATCTAGAAGTCTAGCTCATTGCATAAATCTACGAATCGATCTGTAGTGGCTTGGTTAATATACGTATATCGGTATGAATCTTTTCCATTCGATATTCTTCTTTTCAACGTGATCTCTTATGAAGTGGTGTCGACATCTACATGCTTGCATCTTGTATGTAGAATCGATTACGAGTGATTGCAATAAAAGACTATTATCACGTAATATAGGTGCGTTCTTAATTTACAATGTTGTAATCCTCACCGCCGATAGGCGATTGGGAACATTTATGAGCCCATATATATTCCGCTTGATTGTTGATGTCGCGAATCGATGTCCGCTTCTTTGAAAACCACTTAGATGCTTTTTACTTCCTAAGAATCGACATGTTCGCGAGGTTGATTTTTCACGATCTTGCAACCTCCATAATCGAAATCGAGAATACCCACTAAGTTTCTAGATTATCATCGATGGGTAGAATAAACCAAGGTTTATTGTTCCCTTCAGATACTTAAGAATCATTTTTACCGCTTCTAGGTGGTGATCATTGGATTTTCGAAATCGCACATACACCCATGCGAAAAGTGATATCCGGGTCTACTTTGGCGGTCGGGTATAATAAAGATCCAATGAGAGCCCTATATTCCTTCGACGATTTGTTTTTCGACCGGCCTCATCCGGATCCATCTTGAATCCGGTCATCATAGAATTTTGGCTTCCTTACTATTTTGAATTCCAAACTTAGCCAAAAGATTTCCTAGTGTACTTTCTTGGAGATGAATATCCCTTCGAACTTTGTTTAACTTGGAGACCTAGAAAGTAATTCATCCGACCCATCATGGACATCTCGAATTTCCTTGATCGGTTTCTTTCAATCTTTCACATAGGTTCTTGTTTGGAGATCCGAAGATGATGTCGATCCCACGAATCTGAACCATCGAATATCTTCTCCATCTTCTATTCGAATAAGGTTCGTCCTTTGTTCCTTTAGTGAACCCACTTTCGATCAAGAAGCGAGAGAGTGTATCATAAAAAATGAACTGTTTTTCAGAACCATAAAGAGCTTTTCTTAAACGATACACTTGGTTGCCCTTTTCAAAGCACGGAGGTTGTTCGACATAAACTTCCTCCGCTAGTACCCCGTTTAAGAAAGCACTCTTACGTCCATCGATACACAATGAACCCTCTTGCAGGAAGCATAAGCATAAAAAATTAATGGCTTCAAAGGCGAGCGATCGGTGCAAAGGTCTCATCGTAATCAATTCTTACGATTGTGAATACCCCTTAGCAACAAAGTCTTGCCTTATTTACGGTGATAACATTTTTCTCATCTCTCTTGTTCTTGAAGATCATTTTTCGTGCCAATTACGTCTTGATGACAAAATCCGTCTACTAGTTCCCATACTTCATTTTCTCTCTGCCATTCGGCTCCTCCCGCATATTTAGAATCGATTTCGTCTTGTAATGCTTCCTCGATTGTAGTTGGTTCCTTCATCATAGCGGATAAAGAATACATGGCACTTTCACCAATCGATGTCTAGTTTTAATTTTATCGACGGGTCTATCGGTTGGATGACGGTTATCCAGTCCTTCCATTACGATTCGCGTCGGTTTGAGAACATCGTCCCGTTTCGATAAAATCTTATTACTAGTGATTGGGAGTGGTGCGAGGGTTATGGTCCACTTGATAAGAACAAGTCTCGGTGATGTTGGAATCATCATGAAATGAGAACTTCAGAAAGTTCGAACCGTGACGGTTCGATTCTTTCTTATTTGGATCGGCTTTTTCATCGACAGTTGTTCGTACCTTAGGATCGATTGATATCTTTATCGGTCATCTCTCTACCAAGTTCTCGAAGCTTGTTTATAGACATTGTAATTCTTCCATCGAGTTCGTTGATGGTTTCGTTGGGCGGCATCTTCGGTTTCTCGAACTTCACCGGTTGCTTTGAAGACTAATTTGTCTTTTATCTATTCATTTCCCTCGCAGATCTCGCCCGAGTATCCCACATTGCTTTCGCAGATTTGAGATACTTAATCTTCTCTTTGGTGACCTTATCCATTGTCTTCATGATGATAAAAAGTATGCGATTTTTTTCTTACGTGTCCATCGTATCGCTTTTTTTTCGCAGACAAGACTTTCGTAGGAAAACGGATCTCCTCCATGCGCAGGGATTGTCGTAGTAAATGATGATGGGTCCTCTCTCGATGACTTCCATCATTACGCCTCGATCGAGCTTTAGATGGTTGGACATATATACGGCCCAATCTGCATACTCATCAATTGAATAGATCATGATACATAACGGGGACGTGTTATCCATCTTTGAGTGATTTTGGAAAATGAATGAGTTTTTAAAAACGGTTTTTCAAGATCGGTTCGGTTGAACAATGACCACGTAAGTTATAAGAACCAACCGCCTGATACCACTTGTAGGTCGAGCAGGTTAAGTGAGGGTAGAAGTCTAGAGGGAGGGTGAATAGACTTTAAATCGGTTGTGAGATAATGCTTTAATGATGAATCGGTTTTCGATAACCAACTTTTGAATAGATATTCAGTAATTATCGATTAACCGATGTCGGAAGCTTAAGTTTTACCCGTGAAAAAGGTTTTGTATAAATTTCCAAGTTTTATCTTTTTAATCGGATGAAAATTTTATCGGATCGAAGCTTGGTCTTTTCGATCTTTAGAATGTACGCTTTAAGATTGTGCGATGTGAGAGCGGTTAATCAAAGCGTTGAAGGCACACAAGATTTATAGTGGTTTGGACAAACCGGGTCTACGTCCACTCTTCCCTTTCAGGGGCACCAACTTAACCGACTTCTAACCGATGGACTTAGATTAGTGTGTTAGTCCAACACAAGACACCAACAGATGTTTTAAGAGTTCTCACTCAACCGATCCCGTAAATCAAAGACTAGAAACCCTAGATCGAATCTTGCTAAACAACTTATCCTAACTTGGGGTTTGGGTAAGATTGTTGAGGTTCCAACTATGAAATCTTTCCTTTAGAGTATAAACTCGATAGCTAGATGAAAAGATTTCTTGCTAAGAACTTATGGGATGAACACAATATAAAATAAGCTTGTTTTTGTGTTCTTCGTATGGAAATGACTATAGTTTGAGCTTCTTGATTATGTTGTTTGTCCAAGCATTTTGTGTCACTCAAGTGTGATCCCATATTTATAGACCTTGAGATCAAAGAGCCGTTGGAGAGCAATTTGAATCTCAAAGCTATTTTAGAGTTGCGAGCTTGATGTGACGGCTTTAAAGCGGCATGGGCCGAAAGCGTGAATGTGTATTTTATAATGATAAATGCTTGTTCATCGTGTTTCTTCCTTATTGGATGAAAGCCTTGCTGCGGTGTTGTTCCTCCAACTAAGGTTGGTATTCTTCTTGTTTAGATTATGATAAGATGAAACATCGGTTTTTTCGATCATGCTTTAATTTAAACTAACTTCAATGGATGCAGGCGATATAGGTCTTCGGGTCTTATCTTGGAATCATATCTTAAGTATTGAAGGTTTGAATTTTGACTTTTTATCGACTAATATTCCGATCTTCCGATTCGGTTATATGTATTTCGGAAATTTACTTTCCGATTCAAATATTTACATATTGAGTTCCCCTCAAGTGACCTATCTATTACATCGGTTTTCTAACAATCATTATCAAAACATTTTGGTCTCCTATAGCAAGATAATGTAAACATTACTACCTATTTGATTCCGATTTGGTCCTATTACATGTGTTTTTGGAACTTTCATCAAAACTATAAATTTCCCAACAGTTAATATAAGATTATATTTACAAATATAATATTATTACTAGAATAATTCAGTTAATATTGAAAATGTTCAATTTTTAAATTAAGATTGTCATTTCCTGTAATTTTTGCATACTATATTATTATGAATATTTTTTGTAATTATATTTAAAAATGTATCAAAAAATTTATTTTTAATATTTTGTTTCAATGTTAATTAATATCACAAGAAACAAACTTCAATGAAATGAATATAACTTTTGTAATTAAATCTTATAAGATAATTAGTAGCTATATAGGTGAACGACTGTTGAAACTAAAATTATTAGTAAAAAAAAAGTACAATGCTTGAGTATTAAAATGGTAAATTAAAATTTTAACTAATATATATTTAAACTTAATTTTATTTAAATTAAGATGATATTTTTGTATTTTATATTGATTACATTATGTTTGCACATTTGTGTTTGGAATATATAAAAAAGGAATGATATATATTTTTATTCTTTGCACGTATCATTATAGGATGAGAATGAGGTTACTCCTATGAAGATGCATGATTTACTTGAGTGAGTCATGTTATTTAGGATTCAAATTAAGCTTAATTGAATATTGACCCGTCTATGATTGAATATATTCAAGTTCTCTTAATGAAGAACAAGTAAGTCATCACACTACAATAAACAAACTTTGTATATGAGTTTATTTTAAAAAAATACAATATTTTTATATAGAAAATCCAAACCACACCAATAGACGAAATTATGATAGTTTCAAGAGCTAAATATATTTAAAATTTTGTACAACATATATATTAATTCATAGTATTATTTTTTATAATTATTTCATGTTTAATAATTTTTTTGTTTAATACATATACTGTAGGTCGGCTCTATTTATGATGATGCAACCCCTTTTAGCAAGTTAATACCTTTAGGTGTTGAAATTGTTGACGTTAATCAACCTGATTCTGGTGTCAAGAGATCACTTTTTTTTTATCATTTTTTTTGTATTATATAGTTGTTCATTATTGGAATATTGGTGATCCTACTCATAGTTGTCAATATTATGATGTGTTTTTCTAGTATGAATAGAGGTTAAAATACAGTCGTATTTCAGAACGACCAAAAGTTTTCTTTGTTGGGATTTAGAGGCACGTAAACACGTAATACATGTGCAGCGAAAATAAACAGTTCACCAACAACGAACATATAATTGCATAAACGATTACAATAATCATAATGAGAAACCTTACAGTGATTCGATAGCAGATTTCTCAACTATGGTATCCACGTAATCCCCGTGGACAGACTTGCACAAATCTGCCAGCGTTGAATCCGAGACGGAATTTGCTAGGAAAATTCCTAATCTAGATTTTATGGAGAAACTAGGTTTTTCTTAAAACACCGTTAAATAATGAATCCCGTGATGTCATATATATAGGGAGAGATTGACTTAAATCTTAAGCAATCTTTATTAGGAAGATAATCCCTAATCTTGCAAAATAAATCTCAAAGATATGTTTTTCCCTACGAATATTTTCCTACTATAATATTCCATAATATTATTTTGGGATTCCTATTTAATTAAATCTAATTTAATTAAATAGTAATAATAATTAATTCTAAATTAATATATTATTAATTCTCCATAAATTAAATATTAAATTTAATTTAATACTTAATCAATCAACCATAATCCGTACACGGGAGTTACTTGTTGTGTGACCCATAGGCCCTCATATATCGAGCGATTAGTCAAACTAAAGGTCTTAATTGAACCCTAGACAATAAATCAGACATTCTCAATATATGAGGTATGTTTCGAGAAACGTGCAACTACCTCTAACTGTAACATGGGCTATTACGATTTCCTCCCTTCATTCACGAATACTCGATTAGTCTTGAACATAATGAAGTGTCTATTCAAATAACTTAATCAATTTATCTCCAATCTCTAATTGATCACTTATGTCACACTTGGCCACAAAGTCCAAGTTGACGTGCATTGACCAATGACTTTGATCCAATTATGATGAGAAGATGAGTATTCTTTCTAAATCCACTTTGAGGAATGAATCCTTTTCCTGGCTCAACTACCACGCACATGCACTTCGTGATGAACCCAATCTAAGCCATATCTACCCATAGACGGGTGCAAGCGTCTGTCACGGTCAAAGTTCATCATTCCACACATGTTGTGTTCATTGACCTCAAGTCAAAGGAGTATCGCATCGCTCCCACTAACCGACCCCCCGTAGACACATATAGTGGAACTACATCAAACGGCTGCTCGAATGGGTATACCAATACCCTCTAAGGTATTTGTGCATCCATCATGAGATACCTAGTATCTCGTAGTAAGTGAGATCTTACTACACTCTCTAAGAGTATGATGCAGATCGCACACCAATCTCCATTGCATCATCAATATTCCATTCTTGATGATCCTTGATCGAGGCAATTTGAGAATCACGCTTAAGTCATCTAAGTTCTCACTCACTCAATGACAACAATGACTCAAGGGAACACATATAAGAACAAATGCAAACAATCAAACATAATATTCTAATAAGTGTAATGCCATACATTTAATATTAAACAAACTGTAATATCAAACCAACACTGAACATTATCTGAGTATTATGTTCTTACAATGGATTATCTCTAGGACACTAACACTAACAATCTCCCACTTGGACTAGAGTCAATCACCTACATGTCTAACCCCTAGACCATCAAATGTCTAGTGTGTACATGAACACTCAGTGGTTTGGTGAAAGGATCTGCCAAATTAAATATGTGGGAATACATTTTAATTATATTTCTCCTATCGTTATGATCTCCCGGATCAAATGATAAGTCTAGGTACATGCTCATTTACGCTTGTTGATCTCGGTTCCTTTGCTTGGGCAATCGCACCAGCGTTGTCTCAATAAAACTTTATTAGACAACTGACACTCAGAACTACCCCTAGTTCTCTTAAGAACTATAAAATTTAGACAACCTCCTTGAGGCTTCTGATACAACAATGTACTGAACTTCGGTTGTTGAATCTGCGGTCCTTTTGCTTGGAACTATTCCAACTGACCGCCTCATTATTGAGAGTGAAACGTAACCTGACTGTGATTTGTGATCATCACAGTCGGATTGAAAACTTGTGTTAGCATAACCAGTGACTACTAGTTCTGACTGTCCACCATAGACAAGAAAACATTCTTTAGTTCGTCTAAGATACTTTAGAATGGTCTTGACAACAATCTAGTGAGACTCACCCGGATTCTGTTGGTATCTATCAATGATGTTGATAGCGTAGGCCACGTTTGGCCTAGTGCAAGTCATGGCGTACATGATTGATCAAATTGCATATGCATATGAGACATCCTTCATGTGCTTGATATCAGCTTCAACAGATCGACAATCCTTCTTTGACAACTTTATCCCATGATTTGCCGGTAGAGACCCTCTCTTAGAGTACTCTATCGCAAAACGCTTCTAGACCTTTTCTACATAGGTGGACTGTGACAGCCTCAACATCCTCTTGGATCTATACCTGTGGATCTTGATCCCTAAGATGTAGCAGACTTCACAAAGATCTTTCATCATAAAGATCTTTGACAACCATTCTTTCACAGACTGCATGAGTGGGATATTGTTTCCCATAATGAGCATGTCATCGACATACACAGTTATGAAAACAATATTCTTCCCACAGTATTTTCGATAAACGCACAGATCTTCCGAATTTCTGATGAAGTCAAATGATTTGACAGCCTCATCAAAACGAATATTCCAACTCCTAAAAGCTTGCTTCAATCCATAAATTGATCGTTTAAGATTGCACACAAGATTAGATTTTGGCCTTGATATAAAACCTTCAGGTTGAGTCATAAACACTTCCTTATCAATGTTGCCATTGAGGAAAGCTGCTTTGTCATCCATCTGCCAAATTTCATAATCTAGATGTGCTGCTACCGTGTTGGGAAATTTGTATTTAGTTTTGATGGAAGTTCCAAAACAGTTTGTAATAGGACCGGTCGGACACATTAGTCGATCGATGTCTTTGAATCAAAGTTAGGACCAACCGGTGAAATGTATAGACAACCGATGTATAAGGTAGGTCACATATTGAGGGAACTCAATATGTATAGGTCAGTCATTAGTCGAATGATCGATTAATCGATGATCGGTGAAGACATGAAGCCAATAGCTCGAAGACCAAGATCAAGACTACCGTAAGATCAAGATCCGCACTGTAAGACCGGAAGACCTACATCAGTCGAGTCTGCTAGTTGAAGCTAAGACAACTGGCATCAGAAGACTCTATCAGTAGATCGATCAACAGAATCGATCAAAGTCACCACCACTGTGTGTCAATCGATGTTACACCAGTCATACGTTGTTGATCTGAACAAAGAGAATGTCAACTTTAGTTGGTAGAACAAACACTGAAAAGTGTACTTGTTAACCAATGAGGAAAATACACGTATGCACGGAGCTGACAATGCGAGATTCGGCGCTGCAGAGTCAAACGGCTATAAAGGACAACTATTCATGCTTTCGGCCATGCCGTTCCTGGAAGCACGTCACATCAAATACTGCAAACCTACCAAATATAGCCGGAAATTCAAATTGCTCTCCAACGGCTCTTTGATTTCGTGGTCTATAAATATGGGATTACTCTTCAGAGTGAAGATACGAAAATTATCAAGAAGCTCAAACTATAGCAAAATTTCCGCACGAAGAACACAAATTTGAAGAATATTTCTAAGTGTTCATCCCATTGTTCTTAGCATAGAAATCTCATCCTCTAGCTTTTGGCTACATAAACACTAGGATAGATTTCCAGTTGGAACAACAACAAATCTTTACCCAAACCCAAAAGTTAGGTTAAGTTTATTTTGCAAAATTTCAGACTAGGGTTTCTAGTTCTGATTTCTGGGATCGGTTGAGTGAGAACTCTCTAAACATCTATTGGTTGTAATGTGTTTGACTAACACAATAAACTAAGTCCAGTCGGTTAAGTCGGTTAAGTTGGTGCCCCTTGTGATAGGGAAGAGTGGACGTAGGACTGGTTGTCCAAACCACTATAAAAATCTTGTGTGCATTTACTTGCTCTTTACTGCTTTACACTATTGCACACAACCAGGCTTAAAACTGCATACATATTCTGAGTTAATATCAGTCTGCACCAAGCAACTGATATGATCATTTTGACAGTTTAGTCAGCTGATTGAAAATAAACTTGAGAATCTAATTTAATAAAACTGGTTTTTCACACGGCTATAAACTAGCTTCCGCACAATCAGTTAAACTGATAGATTCTGAACTGATCTGCCCTCAGGCGATCAGTATGTTGGATATCAGTCCAAACTGATTCACCTGCACTCTGATCAGGCAAACTGCAATCACACCTGATCTGCACGAAAAAGTTTTTCAGAAGTCTATTCACCCCTCCCCTCTAGACTTCTGCCCTCACAAAACCCGTTCGGGACCTACAATCGCAAGTAAAATTCAGATGGATTTGACCTTTGCAACTGGTGAGAAAGTCTCGTCATAGTCAATGCCTTCACGCTGACTATAACCTTTCGCTACCAATCTAGCCTTGTAGGTCTGTACTTTGCCATTTGCATCAGTCTTACGCTTGAAGACCCATTTGCAACCTATGGGTCTAACCCCTTTCGGCAATTCAACCAAGTCCCAAACTTGATTGACGTACATCGAGTCCATCTCGGATTTCATGGCTTCATGCCACTTCTTTGAGTCAACATCTAATGTTGTCTCAGTGTAAGTTCTAGGTTCGTCTTTATCTGGGATCTCCACGTCATCATGTTTCTCTACGAGGAAACCATAATATTTGGTGATCATATTACGAACTCTAGTGGACTTACGGAGTTGTGGTTGTTCAGGCTGCACATTCTGATCGTGAAAATTTTTTGGTGCAGCGATTTCATTTTTGACCGGGGAGGCTTCAAGAGCGACACTTCCGGATGCTCCTTGAGCACTTCCGGATCCCTCTTGAGTGGGAGTTTGAACTATGTTATTCTCATTCAGCCTACTTGGAGTTCATTGCTCGGGCAATGCAACTCTAATTACGCTCCCACTGACTGAAAGAGGATCACTATGTGATAAACTTCCACCATGTGAGCTACGGAATGCTCCAACTGATTATTTGTCATGTTGCTTTGACAAGATATCAGTCTCTTTGTTAATTTGTGGTTCTTGAATTTCTTCAAGTTCTATCGTCTTACGACCTTGTTCCTTGAAGGCGTAGTCTTCTTCAAGGAATTTGGCCTGCCTAGAAACAACTATTGTTTGTTTCTTGGGTAGATAGAAGTAATATCCTCTAGTTTCCTTAGGATATCCCACAAAGTAACCCTTTTCACCTTTTGATTCCAACTTATCAGTGAGCATCTTCTTCACAAAGTTTGGCTTCATCCACCAGTTTCAGCTCTTTTCTCTTTCCTTTACCAGCAATTGGAGCACTAGGTGCTGACTTAGTTCTTTTCGCAGCTGGTTGGGCTGGTTCTTTCAGAGTAATCCCTTTCTCTGGTTTCCGCGCAACAACTTTCCTCTTCTGGCCAGTTGTCCCCTTCTTGCGCACTTCTGTTGTTGGTTTAACAACCTCCTCTAATCATCATCAGCAAGTCCAGGAATTGGCTTGTCGTTGATCATCATCTTCTTGTGAGCAAGAACGTACGGGATCATTTCATCCTCACTCCATTCATAGTCCTTCAGCATATCGATCAGAATTAAGGACACCTTGTGCAGCATAGTGATTTTTGCACTGAGGACAATCTTGCCTCCTTCTTCCACAAATTTTGCTGATTCCTCTAGCAGCCTCCTCTTCAGATACTCAAGCCAGTTGATCTTTGCTTTATCAATGATGGCAGACATAATTCGAGCCTTTTCTTGCGTGACTGCATCAAAACTATAGGTTATACCAGCAATCACCTTCTGTACGATGTCAAATATAAGGCGGTATTTCCTTTTCAGCATAGGTTTCTTGAAACCCTTAGTGTGATGTGAATCGGGCGGACGGAGAAGGTGTTTAATGATAGCACGCTGTCTTCTTCGATTTGGTATGAATCTGGCATAATCCCATCAGCCGGTGCCGGTAGTCGGAAGATTCTGTGGAGATCTTCATCGGTAATTTCCAGATGCTCACCTTGCATCTCCGAATACAATACGCCCTCATGGTCTCTCAAATTGTAAAGAAATTCGAGAGAACCATCCAAAATTATCGAGGCAGCACTCGCCGAATAGTAGGTCTTTAGACCATTTCTTCTCAAAAGTTCCAAAATTTCCAAAGACTCGGAGTCTGTGGTGGTTCTAAAATCGACGCATCGTTCCTCTATCACTTCGTCAGCAAAATCCCGAAAAATTGGATCCTCCTGTTCTGGTAAGACTTGTGACGAAGAATGTGCAGTCTCTACAACTTATTTTGCCTTTGGTGCCATTTCTGCGAAAGAATGATATTAGATTTGTAAAGTAAGCAAAAATTGTGCAATACATTCTTAAGAATATTAAATGAAGCTCAAACCCTAAATTAATTACCAGTAGTAAGCAACAAATGATTTTGACAATAAAATTTTGGTGATTTGCTTTCGAATAGCAGTGAGAAAGTGTGTTATTTTTTTTTTTAATGAATGTTGCAGAGAAAATTGTGAAAGTGATGAAGTGTTGGGAAGTTTTGGGGTTTTTAATCGAGAGGGAAAAACACAATCATTTTTCGAATGCGGAAATCAAAACATCGTTTACGTTTGATCAACGGTGGAAATGAGGCGGTTTTAAAAGGTTAAAATCGTGCGGTCAAGGAAAACATAGACCAAAGCTTTTGGATTTAAAGTGCGTAATTAATGCATTTAATACATGGGCCTCGCGTCCGCATTTAATGAAGAGTCGGTACGATGTCATTTATATATTAATATATATGCAAGCAATACATAAATGAAAATAGAAAATAGCAGGGAATCAGGAATACGTATCTGATTGACTTATATTGTAATCAATCAATTACCACTTGTAGGTCCCTATGATGCTTTTCTGATTTCTGATGTGTCGATCTTAATTTACCCTCTAATCCTTAGTTATTTCCCAACAATCCTTTCACTAGATCAATTTCCTACTGATCTTTCTTATCAGTTGAAGTTCCCTCTTTACCAGTTATTCTCTTTTCTGATAAGTTTTCCTACTGATCTCTCCTGATCAGATGAAGTTCCCCCTTCATCTGATCTTTTTACTTGGTCAGTTTCTTAACCAACTGGTGTTGGAAATTAGACCACCAAAGTATTCTGGTGCGTCTTCTCTAAGATCCAGCAATCCTAGCTCGTTGCACAAATCTCTAAATCTAATTTCTGCTATGGGCTTGGTTAAGATGTTAGCTCTTTGCTTATCGGTATGAATCTTTTCCATTCTGATGTTTTTCTTTTCTGCATGGTCTCTTATAAAATGATGTCTGATGTCCACATGTTTGCATTTCGTGTGCAGAACTGGGTTCTGAGTGATAGCAATCTCACTATTACTGTCACAGAAAATAGGCACATTCGTAGCTACAATGTTATAATTCCTCAGCTGCTGACATAGCCAGAGCAGTTGGGAGCAACAGCTTCCTGCGGCCATATATTCTGGTTCAATAGTAGATGTGGCAACAGATGTCTGCTTCTTAGAGAACCAAGAGACCAGCTTACTTCCCAAAAACTGACAGATACCCGAGGTTAATTTTCTATCTATCCTACAACCTCCATAATCAGAATCAGAGTACCCACTAAGCTCTAGATTATCATCTGCTGGATACCATAAACCGAGGTTTACAGTACCCTTCAGATACTTAAGAATCCGTTTAGCTGCTTCCAGGTGGCTCTGCTTCGGATTTGCCTGAAATCTGGCACATACCCCTACTGCGAAGGTTATATCTGGTCTGCTGGCAGTTAGGTATAGTAGAGATCCAATCAAAGCCCTATACTCTTTCTGATTAGTTTTCTTACCACCTTCATCTGGGTCCATTTTGAAAGAAGTCATCATTGGAATTCTGGCTTTCTTGCAATTCTGAACACCATACTTAGCCAACAAATTCCTTGGGTACTTTGCCTGGCAGATGAAGATCCCGGTATGAGCTTGTTTGACTTGAAGACCTAGAAAGTAGCTCATCTGACCCATCATGGACATCTCAAATCTCCCTTGCATCAGTTTACTGAATTTCTCGCATAGTTTCTGATTGGGAGAACCAAAGATTATATCGTCCACGTAGATCTGAACCATCAGAATATCTTCACCGTCTTCAATTTTGAACAAGGTCCTATCAATCAAACCCTTGGTGAAACCATTTTCTGTTAAGAACTGGGATAGTGTATCATACCATGATCTAGGAGCCTGTTTCAGTCCATAAAGATCTTTTCTTAAACGGTACACTTGGTTTCTCATTTCAAAGCCAGGAGGTTGTTCAACATAAACTACCTCAGCTAGTACCCGTTTAAGAATGCACTCTTTACATCCATTTGATACACAGTAAATCCCCTATGAACGGCATAAGCCAGAAACAGCCGAATGGCTTCCAGACGAGTTACTGGTGCAAAGGTTTCATCATAATCAATCCCTTCTGATTGTGAATATCCCTTAGCAACAAGTCTTGCCTTATTTTTGGTTATCACATTGTGCTCATCCTTCTTGTTCTTGAAGACCCACTTAGTACCAATCACTTCTTGATGAGTTGGCCTGTCTACAAGTTCCCAAACTTGGTTTCTTTCAAACTGCTCTAATTCTTCTTGCATGGCTTGAATCCAGCTTGCATCTTGTAGAGCTTCTTCAACCGTTAGTGGTTCCTTCATTGACAAATAACAACAATACATTGAACTTTCACCAATCTGATGTCTAGTTTTGACTCTATCTGATGGGTCTCCGATGATCAGATCAGTTGGATGACTGGTTATCCAGGTCCTTCTGTCCTGATTATCCTCAGTTTGGAGAACATCATCCTCTTCTGATAAAGATTAATCACTAGAGACTGGGAGAGGTACTTGAGTAGGATCCACTTGGCATGGACATATCTCAGCTGATGTTGGACTCATCATGTGCTGAAGTCTGTCCGCCGGAACATCAGGTGTTCCCCCTGAACCAGATGGTTCAGTTGTTACTGTCTCAACTGTACCAGCTTCTTCACTGACAGTTGTACGTACCTTGGGGCCTGACTGACCTGGTGAATCGCCAAGGTCAAAGTTAGGAACATATACAACAACGTAGGATCCTTTTCTTTGAGCCTTAACTGATCCATTTTTAGTGAATCTGGTCTGTCTGGTACATCTTGTTCTGCGGCAGATTTTTCTTGATCAGATGTTGACTCATCAAAGACCACGTGAGGTATTTCTTCCACAACTAGGGTTCGTTTGTTGAAAACCCTAAATGCTTTGCTGGTTGAGGAATATCCTAAGAATATACCCTCATCTGACTTGGCATTGAAGGTTCTCAATTGACTCTTCCCATTGTTGTGTATGAAACATCTGCACCCGAACACATGAAAGTAGGAAACTCGAGGTTTTCTGCCCTTCCACAGTTCATAGGGTGTTTTGAAGTGAATCTTACTCAGAGAACATCTGTTCTGCATGTGACAAGCAGTGTTGATAGCTACTGCCCAGAAACGACTTTGTGTTGCATGCTCTAACATAGTGCGTGGAGCTTCTTTAAGTGTTATGTTTCTCCTTTCTGCTACGCCATTTTGTTGTAGTGTTCTGGCAGCTGACGTCTCGTGTTGTATACCAAACTCAGAGCAAAAATTAGATATAAATTGGTTCAAGAATTATGTACCTTTATCTGATCTGATTTTCACTATGCTGAGACCCTTCTCATTCTGAATCTTCTTGAGAAGTTCAGGTAGCTTTGTTGTAGTTTCACTCTTCTTATACAAGAATACAACCCAGGTGAATTTGGAGTAATCGTCCATGACCACCAGAGTGTATTTGCGTCCACTGAAACTAAGAGGCGTAACTGGTCCAAATAGATCCATATGGAGCAGTTGCAGTACTCTGCTGGATGGAGAAGAAGGTATCCCTTTGAATGAAGTTTTTACCTTTTTTCCCTTCTGACATGCGGCACATATTTGATCCTTAGAGAATACTTCATTCGGGAGACCTTCAACCAAGGACATCCTTGCTATCTTGTTAAGAGTTTTGAAGTTCAGATGGCTCATTCTCTTGTGCCAGAGCCAACTGGAGCTCTTTGAACTCTTAACAATCAAGCATGCATTTCTTGGACAACTGTCCCAATCTGCTGTATAAATCGTTCCTTTTCTGGAGCCAGTTAGCAAAATCTGTTGAGTCACTTGATTTCTGATTGTGCATTGATCTGATGAGAACTCAACACTAAATCCGTTGTCGCAGAACTGCGATACAGATAATAGGTTGTGCCTTAAGCCGTCAACGTATGAAACACCTGTAACATGTACATCATCGTTCACTAAGGTTCCAACTCCTCTGGTAAAACCAAAGTTGTTGTCCCCAAAGAGAACTCGTGGGCCTGGTTTCTCAATATAGTTGCTGAGGAGATGTTGACTTCTAGTCATGTGCCTTGAGCATCCACTATCTATGTACCAAATAGTTGCTTGTACACCTCCTTTATTAGCCAGTCCCACTCGAGCCTGCGAGCAAATCAGATTTTAGGTACCCCAGTAGAATCGGGTCCTGGGGGGTTAGAAGTACCTTTCGGGATCCAAACAAATCAGACAACCTTGTTGAAAACATAGGGCTTGATTTATCTCCCATAAACATCTACATAATCATATGTTTCTTCATATGCAATCTGATCAGTATGATTATTAGTGTGAGCCTTGGATGAATTAGAAGACTTGGGATTTTTCATTGATACTTGTCTTCTTTTAATCCAGTGGGGCTCAGGTGCAGCAGCCCTAGGTTTCTGAATGTAAGGGTAGGTACGACTGCTACCATTAAAAGATTCATATCTTTTTGGCATATATGGTCTTAGCAGTTTACCCTTAGCTTGCTTGTTAGGCAGCTTGGATTGAGTTGACTTCAGCTGGTACTGTCCCTCACGAGATGGTCCAGACTGAGGTCTACTCTGCTGATTTGGCTGAGGTCTCTTCAGAAGAACAAGATTCTTCTGTTGATCCCTCAGCTAATGTCTGATTAGTTGGGGTCCATTTCTGTTCCCTTTCTTATCTGGCACTCGCCTTGCCTGGTCAGCTGATCATTTTCCCTTATCTGATACATATTTGGCTTTTCGTGTATCTTGATCAGAAACTCGTTTGGTTACACTTTTCTGATGTGAACCAGACGGGGCTTTTGAGGATCCAGAAGGGTTCTCATACCCAATTCCCTTCTTATCAGTTGGCGTACGAAAATAGTTGTTCAGATCTTGAACGGTCTTAGATGATTTAGTGAAAACCTCTATTTTCTTATGCAAACTGTCCTCAGTAGTTTTCAGATTCTCATGCATTCGGAAGAGTTCATCAAACTTAGCCTGAAGGTCTTTGAGTTCTCCAGCTTGTTGTTCATTGAGAGCCAACTGTTCCTTAATCAGATTTCCCTGATCAGTAGTATTGACTTTCAGAAACTCCAGTTCTTTAGTCATCTTTTGAACAGTTTCAGCTGATTTTAGTTCAGCTGCTTTACTTGTCTCAATATCCTTGACAAGCCGAATATTCTCAGCCCTTAGGTTATCGATCTCAACTTTCACTCGTGTATAAGTATCTATTGCATTAGAGAGATCATCAAGCAATTAGTCATTGTAGACCTGCAAGTTAATCTCTCCAGCATATGTGCTCAGCACAACACGTGTAGAATAAGAAACCACAGAAGGTTTAGAGATTACCTCAGATTGGTCAATTTCTCTGGCCATAAGACAGATGTCGTCATCAGATGAGAATTTCATATCATCGACATCATCAGTTGTGGTAATCAGACAGAAATCTTCAACAGATGAGTAGCCTGAATCATCTGAATGTAGATAAGAATCATCAATGCCAGATGTGTCGGCAATCATTGCTTTTCTGTCTCGGAACCTTTGTTCTCTTCAGTTTCGCTTTTCCTATCTCTCCTTGGTGTTGGAATTTAGAGGCACGTAAAACACGTAATCACATGCGCAGCGGAAAATAGTTCACCAACAACGAACAATTAATTGCATCTAGATTATAATAATCATAACGAGAAATCTTATAGTAACTCGAGTGCAAATTTCTCTACTACGGTATCCACGTAATCCCCAAATACAGACTTACACGGATTTGCCAGTGTTGAATCCCGAGAAAGATTTGCTAGGAAAATCCAAACTCTAGATCTTATGGAGAAAATATGAAGTCTTACTATTTGTGAATCCCAATAGCTTGTATATATAGGGAGGCTTAACTTAATTCCCAAGCTAGCCAAATTAGGGAAACAAAATCCCTAATCTTGAATTAAATTAATTCCTTTTAATTTAATTCTCTAAATATAAATCTCTACGGATTTAAATGTCTTATATGAAAATCTCTACGATTTATTTCCATATACATTAAATCCTACAATTATATTCCAAATATAATTATTGGGAATTCTTATTTAATTAAATCCAATTTAATTAAATATTAATAATAATTAATTCTAAATTAATCTATTATTAATTACTTCTCCACAAATTAAATATTAAATCCAATTTAACATTTAATCAACCAACTATAATCCGTAAAAGGGAACTACTTGTTGTGTGACCCATAGTCCCTCATATACCGAGCGATTAGTCAAACTAACGGTCTTAATTGAACCCTAATCCATAAATCAGACATTCTCAATATATGAGGTACGTTGCGAGAAACATGCAACTACCTGTAATTGAAATGTGGACAATTGCGATTTCCTCCTTTCATTCACGAATACTCGATTAGTCTTGAACATGATGAAGTGTCTATTCAAATAACTTAATCAATTTATCTCAAATCACTAATTGATCATTATTGTCACACTTAGTCACAGAGTCTAAGTTGACGTGCATTGGCCAATGACTTAGATCCAATTATGATGAGAAGATGATTATTCTCTCTAAATCCACTTTGAGGAATGAATCCTTTTCTTGGCTCACTACCACGCACATGCACTTCGTGATGAACTAAATGCAAGTCGTATCTACCCATGGAAGGGTGCAAGCATTGGTCATGGTCAAAGTTTATCACTCCATACATGTTGTGCGCATTGACCTCAAGTCAAAGGAGTATCGCATCGCTCGCACTAACCTAGACACCCGTAGACACTAATAGTGGAACTACATCAAACGGTTTCTCGGATGGGTATACCAATACCCTCTAAGGTATTTGTGCATCCATCATGAGATACCTAGTATCTCGTAGTAAGTGAGATCTTACTACACTCTCTAAGAGTATGATGCAGATCGCACACCAATCTCCATTGTATCATCAATATCCCTTTCTTGATGATCCTCGATTGGGGCTATTTAAGAATCATGCTTAAGTCATCTGAGTTCTCACTCACTCAATGACAGCAGTGACTCAAGGGAACACATATAAGAATAAATGCAAACAATCAAACATAATATTCTAATGAGTGTAACGCCATACATTTAATATTAGACAAATAATAATATTAAACCGATACTGAATATTATCTGAGTATTATGTCCTTACAAAGGATTGTCTCTAGGACACTAACACTAACAATCTCCCACTTGAACTAGAGCCAATCACCTACATGTCTAACCCCTAGACCATCAAAATGTCTAGTGTGTACATGAACACTCAAAGCCTTGGTGAAAGGATCAGTCAGGTTATCCTCTGTGGGGACACGTTCTAACTCTATCTCTCCTCTAGAGATTATCTCTCTTATCAAGTGATAACGCCTCTGTACTTGCTTGTTTCTGTTATTGGATCTCGATTCCTTAGCTTGCGCAACCACACCAGTATTGTCACAATACAACTTTATTGGACTACTGGCACTCGGAACTACCCCTAGTTCATTTAAGAACTGTTTTATTCAGACAGCTTCTTTGGCAGCTTCTGCCACAGCAATGTACTCAGCCTCGGTTGTTGAGTCCGCGGTAGTCTCTTGTTTGGAACTATTCCAACTAACCGCCCCACCATTGAGAACGAAAATATAGCCAGACTGTGATTGGTAATCATCACAATCGGATTGGAAACTTGCATCATCATAGCTAGTTGCAACTAGCTCTGACTGTCCTCCGTAGACCAAGAAACAGTCTTTAGTACGTCTAAGGTACTTAAGAATGTTCTTGACAGCAATCCAGTGAGTTCACCTGGATTCTGCTGGTATCTACCAGTAGTGCTAACAGCGAAGGCCACATTTGGCCTTGTGCAAGTCATGTCGTACATGATGGAGCCAATTGATGGGAGTTTGAACTATGTTGTTCTCATTCAGCCCACTTGGAGTTTATTGCGAAGGCAATGCAACTCCAATTACGCTCCCACTGGCTGAAAGAGGATCACTAAGTGATAAACTTCCACCATGTGAGCTGCTGAATGCTCCCACTGATTCATTGTCTCGTTTCTTTGACAAGATATCAGTCTCTTGGTTATCTTGTGGTTCTTGAATTTCTTCAAGTTCTATCTTCTTACGGCCTTGGTCCTTGAAGACATAGTCTGCTTCGAGGAACTTGGCCTGCCTAGAAACAATTATCGTTTGTTTCTCAGGTAGATAGAAATAATATCCTCTCGTTTCCTTATGATATCCCACAAAGTAACCCTTTTCACCCTTGGATTCCAACTTATCAATGATCATCTTTTTCACAATCGTGGGGCAACCCCACGTTTTGATATGTGAAAAGTTGGCTTCTTGCCACACCATAGTTCATATGGCGTATGCTCAACTGATTTGGATGGAATCCTATTCAGAATGTAAATTGAGGTTTGCAATGCGTATCCCCATAAGAATGTAGGGAGAGAAGAAAAGCTCATCATGGACCTTACCAAGTCTAACAAGGTTCGGTTTCTCCTCTCGAATACTTCGTTCATCTGCGGTGTTCCGGGAGGAGTCCATTGAGATTGGATTCCATGTAACTTTATGTAATCCATGAACTCGTGGCTAAGGTATTCACCTCCTCGATCCGATCAAAGAATCTTTATACTCTTACCAAGCTGCTTCTCTACTTCAGCTTTGAACTCCTTAAATTTCTCAAAAGATTCGGATTTGTGTTTCATAAGATACACGTATCAATATCTTGAGAAATAGTCAGTAAAAATGATGAAATAGGCGAAGTGACCCCTAGCTAGAGTGGGCAATGATCCACAGACATCACTGTGGATCAACTCTAGAACTTCTTTGGCACGAATCCCTTTCCCAAAAAAGGGTTTGTTGGTCATCTTGCCCTTGAGACAGGATTCACAATTTCCATAAGACTCAAAGTCGAATGAGGTTAAGTAATCTAACTTTCTTAACCTTGCTATCATATTCTCATTTGCGTGACCAAGGCTACAATGCCACAAGTAAGTCGGGTTTTCATGATTACTAAGTTTGAGTCGTTTGTTTTGTATATTAAGAATATCATTTCCACAATGCAACAAATATAAACCATTCGACAAAGGAGCATTTCCATAAACATCACCATTAAGCGAGAAATAACAATTGTTATTTGCAAAATGGAAGGAAAACCCTTCAATGTCTAACATAGGAATATAAATAATGTTGTGAGTAATAGAAGGAACAAAATAACAATTATTCAGTTCAAGTCTAAAACAAGAGGGTAAGTCTAAAACATAAACGTCGACACGTTCAGCAGCAACTCTTGCTCCATTCCCAATGTGTAGGGTGACTTCACCCGGCCTAACTGCTCTACTATGCTTGAAACCCTGCACATTAGTACAAATCTGTGAGCCACAACCGATATCTAATACCCAACGGTTATTACCATTTGTGGACATGTTTATCTCAATAACAAACATATCTATTCCAGTGGCTGAGGCACCTTGTGCCTTCTTTTCAGCTTCTAGAACCTTGCAGTCCTTCTTCCAATGCCCCTTCTACTTGCAGTATAGGCATACATGTCCACCTTATCCTTCTTTTGAATTCCACCTTTGGGCTTAAGGAAGTTTGGCTTTGAGCCTTTCTTTGCCTTGCCCCTTCGCTTCTTCTTTCCTTTCGGAACAGAAGAAGTAGAGGCACTCACCATGAGCACGGGCTTTTCCTTAGCAGTGGAAGACTCAAAGGTCTTTAGCATGTTTTGCAGCTCGGGCATGGTCGATTCCGTCTTATTTATATTGAAGTTTACTACGAAACTTGAATATGAATCGGGAAGTGACTGAAGAATGGCATAAACAACAACGTTGGTTTTGAGCCTAATGCCCAACCGACCAAGTTTCTCGATTAGCCCTATCATCTTCAACACATGAGGAGAAACTTTCCCTCCTTCAGACATCCGACATCTAAACAAATCTCTCATCACTTCATAAATCTCAGAACGAGATTCATAATCAAAGAGATCCTTCAGATGCTTGATCATCTCAAAGGGAAGCATCCTCTCATGCTGCCTTTGCAACTCGGGAGTCATCCCAAGGAGCATAACACACTGAGCCTGGGAAGCATCATCTTGATGCTTCTTCTGAGCTTCGAATTCAAACGTCTCGGCTCCTTCAGTACCAGCCTCCGGGGTAGCAGGGATTGGCGTGTCCAACACGTACTCAATATTTTCTTGCCTTAACACCAAATGCACGTTTCGGTGCCAGTCGAGAAAATTTGGTCCAACCAATTTGTTCGTTTCCAAAACTCTTCTCAGTGATAAGTTATTCATTTCAACAATCCTAGAGAAATAAAATAAAACGAGAATTAAAACATTTAATTCCTATGATCAATATTCAGCAATCAAAATAAACATGGTCTTTCAAATTTATTTTGTCTCCATTATTTTCACATATTCAACGACCTCATCGGAAGAATACGAATTTACATCTAATATAAATTATAATGGACTAGGATCCACATTCCTACTATTATAATATCTGTTTGGGATGACATTATAATATAGAATGGTAGGTCTCCAAACCAATTGTAACATTGCAACTCCTAGTTGATTGAACCTAGTTCAATCGGATGCCCCTCGACTCTCGTTTCCCTGCTTGGGCTGACGAAATAGAATCAAGTTGATTTACAACCATCAAGCGGTGACACTACGTGTCCCTATAATAGTCCCATAAGATGTAGATCCGAGCAAAAGACTTGGGCCTTAAATACTCATTGGAATGAAATCTTCGATTTATTATTAATTTTGATGGAAGGCATCGTTCAATTTGATGAAAAATCATATTTTAGTGAGGATCTTTTAAAGGCGGGGTATTAATTGCTTAATCGAGATTCGAGCATATTAATCTATATCACATTTGAGCAATTATTGGGCGCCACCTACCCAAACATGATTTTACACGGACTAACACTTTATATGAGCGCCGTCTACCCAAACAATAAATACGGTCCGACAGTTATTAGGTACCGCCTACCCAAACAGTTATAATACGGACTGTAAATGCGTTAACAATTTATTTAAATTTGTTATGAAGTGAGACTTCAATAATTATTAGAATTATCGAATTAAATTTTAAAATCCAATTTCAAAGTAAATTCAATAATCATTAATTTATTATTAAAACGTTTTAAATTAATCCAATTAATTTTATTTATTTAGGTCCAACCTAAAATGATTTCAGAATTAAACTTATTAATTTCAAAACCAATTTTAATTTGTGCTTTGTTGCCATGGGCTCAGATGCAATTTCAAAATTGCTCAAAGAGAGCCCGGTGAAAATCCAATTTTCAACCAAGTCACTCCTTGCATCACCGCCCAATTTCGGGACATCCAGTTTCAGCAATCACCAAATCATCAATTGAATCACGTGTTCATCCAGAATTCTAACAAATTTTGATAAACAGGGTTTGGTGAATAGGGTCAAGGAACAGTCGTGAAACGTAGCATAGTGTAAGACCGTCGCAAGTCCGGTGAGACTGCCGACGCCGAGTGCCTTCGTCTCAGCCAAACCAACAACGAAAAACACCCAAACAACAATCACAATCGCAGAAAACCCATCGCAAAGAACACAGGTGATCGAATCGCTACCTCCGCCGCGCGGTGACCTGCGAATCGAGACCTAGGGTTTCGAATCGCCGCCTCCAATCGCGAGTAGAGCCGCTGATTCATCCATGGAATCGCCAGAGAGAATCGAGCAGACGCAAATTTACCGATGCAATCGAAAGCGGCGCGCGCTTGAATCACCTCCGCTAAAGGTCTGCTGTAATAAAGAGCGCCACCGCGACCTTGGTTCGAATCGCCGCCGCAGCGCGAGATTCGATGCCGCGAAGCGTGGATTTGAAACAAAACAGAGGTGTCGTGATCGAATATTGCCGCCGCACATGGTGCTTCGGGTCCACACGGTGGTCGCGAGGCGCAGAAACTGGGTAGGGTTCCAAACCCTCGGTCAAAGATGCAAAGAAGACGGAGTAAACAAGACAAGCAAATGGACTGAAAAACGCATCCCAAGCAAAAAAAAAATTTATTCGTGCGGTGGATTCCAAAACAGCATTAACTCAATTTAATCAATGTTCTGAATTCCAAAGATAATTCTATAGGTAGCCAATTTCAATTAATTCAAATGGCATCTTAAACATATCGAAACTAATCAATTTTACTTTCAATTAATTAGGTGCGCACAAACGAAAAAAATATGCAATTAATCAAAATTAATCAAGAGCCTGAGCTCTGATACCACTGTTAGAATTTAGAGACACGTAATTACACGCGCAGCGGAAAATAGTTCACTAACAACGAACAGTTAATTGCATCCAGATTACAATAATCATAACGAGAAACCTTACAGTAACTCGAGTTCAGATTTCTCTACTACTAAGATCCACGTAATCCCCAAAATCACGCGGATTTTGGGTGTTGAATCTCGAGAAAGGTTTTCTTTAGGAAAATCCAAACTACAGATCATATGGAGAAAATATGAAGTCTTACTTATTTGTGAATCCCAATAACAGATATATATATAGGGCTTTAGCTTAATTCCCAACCTAGCCAAAATAGGGAAACAAAATTCCTAATCTTGAATTAAATTAATTCCTTTTAATTTAATTTCCTAAATATAAATCTCTACGGATTTAAATGTCTTATATGAAAATCTCTACGATTTATTTCCATATACATTAAATCCTACAATTATATTTCAAATATAATTATTGGAATTCTTATTTAATTAAATCCAATTTAATTAAATATTAATAATAAATAATTCCAAATTAATTTATTATTAATTACTTCTCCATAAATTAAATATTAAATCCAATTTAACATTTAATCAACCAACTATAATCCGTAAAAGGGAACTACTTGTTGTGTGACCCATAAAGCCCTCATATATCTTAGGCGATTAGTCAAACTAACGGTCTTAATTGAACCCTAGTCCATAAATCAGACATTCTCAATATATGAGGTACGTTGCGTGAAACATGCAACTACCTGTAACTGAAATGTGGGCAATTGTGATTTCCTCCTTTCATTCACGAATACTCGATTACACTTGAACATGATGAAGTGTCTATTCAAATAACTTAATCAATTTATCTCAAATCACTAATTGATCATTATTGTCACACTTAGTCACAGAGTCTAAGTTGACGTGCATTGGCCTATGACTTAGATCCAATTATGATGAGAAGATGAGTATTCTCTCTAAATCCACTTTGAGGAATGAATCATTTTCTTTGCTCAACTACCACGCACATGCACTTCGTGATGAACCCAATCCAAGCCGTATCTACCCATGGAAGGGTGCAAGCATTGGTCATGGTCAAAGTTCATCACTCCATACATGTCGTGCGCATTGACCTCAAGTCAAAGGAGTATCGCATCGCTCCCACTAACCGAGACACCCGTAGTCACTAATAGTGGAACTACATCAAACGGTTTCTCGGATGGGTATACCAATACCCTCTAAGGTATTTGTGCATCCATCATGAGATACCTAGTATCTCGTAGTAAGTGAGATCTTACTACACTCTCTAAGAGTATGATGCAGATCGCACACCAATCTCCATTGTATCATCAATATCCCTTTCTTGATGATCCTCGATTGGGGCTATTTAAGAATCATATTTAAGTCATCTGAGTTCTCACTCACTCAATGACAACATTGACTCAAGGGAACACATATAAGAATAAATGCAAACAATCAAACATAATATTCTAATGAGTGTAACGCCATACATTTAATATTAGATAAATAATAATATTAAACCGATACTGAATATTATCTGAGTATTTTGTCCTAACAAAGGATTGTCTCTAGGACACTAACACTAACACTTGGGAGTCAGGTCGGGGCAATCAGCACTGTAGTGACCTGGTTTCTGACAGTTGTAACAAACCCTTGAGTCTCCAGAATTTCCTCTGTTAGGTGAATCATTTCTTCGGTACGATCTGTCAGGAGACTTTCCACCTTGTCTGTAATCAGAACCTCTCTTATCTGATCTCTCATCTCGTCTGCTCTCTCTATGATCCTCTCTACGATCATCTTTCCTATCATCTCTGTGATCGTCTTTTCGGTCATCTCTTCTGTTATCCCTATCATCTGAAGAACGATACCTTTCTTGTGATCTGTCAGAAGATCTTCGATCTCTTCCTCTGCTTCGTCGATAGTCGTCGTAAAACTTTTTGTACCTGCCCATCTGAACATTTGTTCGTTCAAGTTTTCTCGTTAGTAGTGCAATCTGTTCGGCCTGGCTGATGATGTTTCCAACTGGTTCAACAATTCGTGAACTGCTACTGGTTGCCTGGAATGCAACAGATTTAGTTGAGTTTGCAGCAACTTCAGCAGGGACATCATCTGATCCTTGTCCTCTCTCAATCAGGTCAAACTCATGGTCTTTCAAACTGAAGATTAGGTCATTTGGTTTCATGGTAGCAATATCTTGACAATCCTTAATCACGGTCACCTTGGTATCCCATTTCTTGGTCAACGATCTAAGAATCTTGTAGTTGATATCCTTGTTTGACATTACTCGTCCTAGATCACGAAGTCGGTTGACTCCACGAGTGATCCTTCCATCAAATTGATCAACTGTTTCATTCGGTAGCATCTTGAGTTTCTCAAATACCACCAGCTCAGCTTGCAGTCTGATGTCCTTAATCTGTTCATTTCCTCTGCAGATTTCAACAAGTGTATCCCAAACTTCCTTAGCTGTCTTCAGGTACTTCACTTTCTCTCGTGTAGTAGCATCCATAGTTTTCATGATGAGATGTCTGGAAACAGTATCCAGATTAGACAATTTCCTCTCATCTGCATCCATTAAAGAGGGATTCTTTCTGATTCTTGCTCCAACTGGTTGAGTAGGATCTCTTGCTTCAGCTGGGTTATAGTGATAGATAATAATCGGCCATATCTCAAGAATCTCATCCATTCTGTTGCTTATCACTCCCAGATGGTCTCTCATGTCGATAGACCAATCTGCATACTCATCAACAGAAAACATGGGTAAATTATGATGCATACCTGAAGTGTTATCCATGCTCTTGGTGATTTTGAAAAATATGAGTTTTTAAACGGTTTTTAAAGATCAGTTCAAGTGACCACAAAGGTTCTTCCTCAAGAACCGATGATATTCAAAGCTAGTGGTCGAAAGAACCACTGCTCTGATACCACTTGTAGGTCCCGAACGGGTTTCAGTGAGGGTGGAAGTCTAGAGGGGAGGGTGAATAGACTTCCAAAACTTTTTGTGGATCAGGTGTGATATGCAAGTATGCCTGATCAGAGTGCGCTGTGAACCAGTATGGACTGATATCCGACTTACTAATTTGTATGAACCAGATCAGTTCGGCGTCTATCAGTTTAACTAATGGTGCGGAAGATTAGTTAACCCGTGTGAAAACCAGTTATTCTTAATAAGATTCTTAAGCTATCTGTTTTAAGATCAGATGACTAAAGTGTCGAGCTGATCAGTTCAGTAGCTTGATGCTAATCTAAACCAGATGGGAATATGCATGTAGATAACAAGTAGTGTGCAGTTGAGTGTAAAACAAGATAAATGCACACAGATTTATAGTGGTTCGGACAACTTGTCCTACGTCCACTCTTCCCTATAAGCAGGGGCACCAACGTAACCAACTAGACTTAGTTTAATGTGTTAGTCCAACACAGTACAACCAACAGATGTTTCACGAGTTCTCACTCAACCGATCCCAGAAATCAGATCTAGAAACCCTAGACTGAAATCTTGCTATAACAAACTTAACCTAACTTTTGTTTGGGTATAAGATTTGTAATGTTCCAACTGGAATACTATCTTATCTTCTAAGTAGTCTAAGGCTGGAGGATAAGTATTCTATGCTAAGAACAATGGGATGAACACTTAAGAATAAATCTTGAGTTTGTGTTCTTCGTGTGGAAATTTGCTTGTGCTTGAGCTTGATGATAATTTTCGTAACCTTACTAAGAAGGTTTGATCCCATGTATATAGGGACGAAATTGAACTAGCCGTTGGAGAGTAATTCGAATTTCGGTCTATTTTAGGTAGCTAGCAGGCTTGATTTGACGTGCTCAGAAAGGCCATGCCGTCTTCGTGCAATTTTGTCCTTTCTAGCCGTTTGGCCTGATACGCCATATCCTACATAGTCAGATCCGTACATACGTGTCGAACCCTTAGTGGCTAACAATTACACTGAATCGGCGCCTTGTAAAGTCAGCAGTTTTAACACTCTTCTGGTCTGATGACAGTCGTATGTCTTTGATAAGTAGATATGCTTATCACTTTTCTGACTTGGCTCTTCCTGATCAGTATACCACTGATCAGTAAACTTGAGTCTTTTGATAAGGTTGTCTTAGCTTCAACCTATCGACTCTGCTGATGTCCTTCCTACTGGTCTTCTGTTCTTCGCTTCTGATCTTCGCTTCTGATCTGAACCTATACATATTGAGTTTCCCCTCAATATGTGACATAGTCTAATACATCAGTTGTCTAACATGTTCAGCTGGACTACTATCACCAAAAGTCGACTAACAGGTTCAACTTGTCCTATTACAACAGTTTTGGAACTTCCATCAAAACTATAAATTTCCCAACAGGGTGTACCGGGAGGAGTCCATTGTGATTGAATTCCATGAAACTTCAAATAATCAGTGAGTTCATGGCTGAGATATTCTCCTCCTCGATCCGATTGAAGAGTCTTAATACTCTTACCAAGATGCTTCTCTACTTCAGCTTTATACTCCTTGAATTTCTCAAAAGATTCGGATTTGTGTTTCATCAGATACACGTACCCGAACCTAGAGAAATCATCAGTAAAAGTTATGAAGTAGTCGAAGTGACCCCTAGCTAGAGTGGGCAATGGTCCACAAATGTCACTGTGGATCAACTCTAGAACCTCTTTGGCACGAACCCCTTTCCCAGAAAAGGGTTTATTGATCAATATGCCCTTGAGACAAGATTCGCAATTACCATAAGATTCAAAGTCGAATGGGGTTAAGTAGTCTAACTATCTTAACCTTGCAATCATCTTCTCATTTGCATGACCAAGTCTACAATGCCATAAGTAAGTCGGGTTTTCATGATTACTAAGTTTGAGTCTTTTATTTTGTATGTTAAGAACATCATATCCATAATGCAACAAATACATGTTGCGAGTAATATAAAGAACTAGATGACAATCATTAAGTTCTAATCTAAAACCAAAGGATAAGTCTAACACATAAGTCCCCACACGTTCAGTTAGCAACTCTTGCTTCATTTCCACGTGTAGGACGACGTCACCCGCCCTAACTGTCCTAAGACAAATGAGACCCTTCACATTAGTGCAAATGTGAGAGCCAAATCCGGTATTCAATACCAAGCAGTTAACACTATTAGTGGATATGCTTATCTTAATAACAAACATACATGTTCTAGTGCCAGAAGCACCCAGTGCCTTACCTTTAGCAACCAAAACCTTACAGTCCTTCTTCCGGTGCCCTCTTCTACTTACAGTAGAGGCACACATCCTTGTCTACCCGCTCCTTCTTTTGAACACCATCTTAGTGATAGTGAACTCAAAAGTTTTGATCACGTTGTGAAGTTCAGGCATGGTTTCATCCGTCTTATTCATATTGCAGTTCACAATGAAGCTAAAATATAAACCCGGAAGCGATAAGAGGACAGCATAAATGAAAACGTTGGTCTTTTAGCTCAATGCCTAAATTACCAAGTTTCTCAATTAGGCCTATCATCATAAGCACATGAGGTGAAATCTTCTCTCCTTTAGCTAACCGACATTTAAACAAATCTCTCATCACTTCATATATCTCATAACGAGATTCAGAATCAATGAGATCCTTCAGGTGCTTTGAGCATTTAGAAGGGACCAATTTTCTCATGTTGCCTATGTGTATCGGGAGTCATGCCGAGCAACACCACACATTGAGCCTGGGAAGCATCCTCTTGATGCTTCTTCTCAGCTGCTACGTCAAACGTGGCTGCCTCTGAGTACCAGCTTTAAGGGTAACCGGGATATACAGGGAAAATTGCACTTTTGGTCCCATAGGAATATTCTCATATCAAAATGGTCCCAATTCAAGCACTTTTGGTCCCAAACTAATATTCTCTTGGTTTTAAACACATGTAAGTGAGTGTGTTCCCACCAAAATAGCGGGATTACTAAAATTCTATAAAAAAACACTAAGAATCCTCATCCCCACCTTGAACCTTAGGAATCACTGCACCTCCAATATCTAGAAAACTTTATAAAAATCTTACCCAAATCTTTAAAAATCAAAAGTGCACAAATTTTTTTAAACATATATAGGTGGCTTTTGTGTGGTGAAGTTGTTAGATGAACATGTTAGGGTTTTTTGTGATGTGCAATTAAAGGTTTGGGACCAAAAGTGCACAAAACAGGATCACTTTGAAACAATGGGACCAAAAGTGCTTTGAAAATATTCTTATGGGACCAAAAATGCAATTTACCCGGGATATACGTGTCCAACACGCACTCAATCTTTTCTTGCCTTAGCACCGAACACATGTTTCGGTGCCAGTCCAGAAAATTTGTCCTAGCCAATTTTGTTTGTTTCCAAAACACATCTCAATAACAGTTATACATTTCAAGTAACCAAGAGAAATAAAATAAAATGGAAATTAAACACATAATTCCTATGATCAAAATTCAGCAATCAAAATAAACATGACCTTTCTATTGGTTTATTTTGTCTCCATTATTTTCACATACATAACGACCTCATAGGAAAAGTATGAATTTATATCAAATATAAACTATAATGGACTAGGATCCACATTACTACTATCATAATCCCAACGAGGGCTGATCATTACAATAGCATAACTGGTAGGTCTCCAAACTAATTACAAAACTGCAATTTCTAGTTTGTCGAACCTAGTTCGACTGATATCCCTTACCCTTTGTTCCCCGCGAGGGCTAGCAAAACAAAGTTAAGTTGGTTTACAACCATCAAGCGGTGGCACTACGTGTCCCTATAAAAGTCCCGTTAGATGTAGATCCGATAAAAAGACGATGGTCTTTAAGTACTCATTAGAACGAAATTTCCGGTTTACTTTTAATTTTGATGGAAGACATCTTATCAAATTAATGAGAAAACCATATTTTAGTGAGGAACGTTTTAAAGGCGGTATACTAATTGCTTAATCGAGATCCATCATAATGTCTAAGTCACATTTGAGCAATTACGGGCGCTGCCTACCCAAACATAACACACGCAGACTAACAAATATTTGGAGGTCGTCTACCCAAACATTTAATACGGTCCGATAATTATTGGGCACCACCTACCCAAACAGATATACTGCAGACTATAAAATGAGTTACCTAATTTAAACGGTTAAACAAGTTAACAGTGGGTTTTAATAAAACCCTTCGAAAATGAACTTTAAGTCCATTTTTAAAGTCTCATTTTTTAAGATTATTAAAATACAATTAATCCAATTAATTTTTTTTGGTCCAACTAAATTTTAATTTCAGAATTAAATCTAATAAAATTTCAAAATTCAGTTTTGTTTATTTTAATCCTGGGGGCTCAGGTGCAATTTCTAAAATTTGCACGGGAGGGCCTGTCTCAAATCAAAATTTGCAAAACAGCCCTCCTACATATTACCCTTCCAAATCGAATCCAATCCGAAAATCCAAACACCCAATTTCCCCAAAGATTCAGAATCAAAATCGCATCACAATTAATCAAATTAATTCATCTATTCAATCGAACCAAGAACCAAGAAAATCGAAACAGTCCAGGTTCATGTCGAAGAAGAATAGAAACGACAAGACGACGCGACGAGATTCAGCCTGCGAACTGACGTGGGTCGCCGACACCATGCCTAGCGTGCGGGTGACCCATCATCATTGCAGACGATACGGAAGGGAGTTGCGCGGTGCCGCACCCCCTTGAACGATCTGTGGTTCGAAACCAGATCGAAAAAACCAGGGAAGCGAACGAGTCGGCGGCGCATCTCCACTGAATCTTCCCGAATCCAGTGATGTTCCACCTTGAAACACGTCGAGAGGGGCATGCTGGCCAAGCCCCGAGTGCGTTTAAGCGACTAGAGTCGAAATCGGAGAGAATCGGCTATGAACTGCCACGAATCGAGGCAAAAACGATCGAGCATCTCTAAGACGAGATCGCGACGCATCGGGAATTGCGCCGCGGGCTCCCGAACGCGTCGCGAGGTGTGGTGCCCAGCACCGGCCTTCAACGACGTGACGTAGCACAGCTGGCCGAGGAGATCGCAAGATGTAGTGTGGCGGCGAACCAGGGAAGAAACCATAGTTCCTGGGTTTGGGCGAGACGAAGGGGATGAAGCGACCGGGACCAAATAAAGTAAAAAGTGGTGCGGTTTCTAATACCACTGTTGGGATTTAGAGGCACGTAAACACGTAATACATGCGCAGTGGAAATAAACAGTTCACCAACAACGAACATATAATTGCATAAATGATTACAATAATCATAACGAGAAACCTTACAGTGATTCGATAGCAGATTTCTCAACTATGATATCCACGTAATCCCCATGGACAGACTTGCACAGATCTGCCAGCGTTGAATTTGAGACAGAATTTGCTAGGAAAATTCCTAATCTAGATTTTATGGAGAAACTAGGTTTTTCTTAAAACAACGTTAAATAATGAATCCCGTGATGTCATATATATAGGGAGAGATTGGCTTAAATCTTAAGCAATCTTTATTAGGAAGATAATCCCTAATCTTGCAAAACAAATCTCAAAGATAAGTTTTTCCCTTCAGATATTTTCCTACAATAATATTCTATAATATTATTTTGGGATTCCTATTTAATTAAATCTAATTTAATTAAATATTAATAATAATTAATTCTAAGTTAATATATTATTAATTCTCCATAAAATAAATATTAAATCCAATTTAATACTTAATCAACCAACCATAATCCGTACACGGGAGTTACTTGTTGTGTGACCCATAGGACCTCATATATCGAGCGATTAGTCAAACTAACGGTCTTAATTAAACCCTAAACAATAAATCAGATATTCTCAATACATGAGGTACGTTGCGAGAAACGTGCAACTACCTGTAATTGTAACATGGGCTATTACGATTTCCTCCCTTCATTCACGAATACTCGATTAGTCTTGAACATGATGAAGCGTCTATTCAAATCTCTTACTCAATTTTTCTCCAATCACTAATTGATCACTTATGTCACGGGTTAATTTAAGAAGTGGTCCCATGTGAATTTTGTGTTTACAATTTAAGTCCCACATTTTTTTGGTCCTTTTTTTTCATAGAAATGGTCCCAACTGTTAAATTTCGAACGGTTTCCGTTAACTTTTTGAATTAATACTAAAAAAATTAATTTATATAGTAAAATAAAATTTTAAATTAAAAATTAAGATTTAGTAAATAATAAAGAAATATTAAAAAGAAATATAAGATCTGTATACAAATTCAAATAATATTTTTTCCAAATAAAATAATAAGTTTTTTAAAATATAAAAATTAAAAATATATATAATTAGTAAATAATTTAAAATACACTAAAATAAATATTTTTAAACTAATAATAAATGAAAAAAATCAAACCAAATGAAAAATATATATAAAATGTAAAAGATAATATAGAATTTGTATATATTGTAAATACAAAAAATAATTTGTTTAAATTAAATAAAACCTTGCTAAATATTGAAAAGAAATATAATTTTTTTTGAAATACTATATATATAATTTATATTCTAAATACAAAGCATATTTTTTTCATACGATGTAAAGAATATCAACTAAATAATAATTTACGTATATTTATATTGAATTTGTCTATAACTTATGTATACTTATGTCACACTTAGCCACAAAGTCCAAGTTGACGTGCATTGGCTAATGACTTTGATCCAATTATGATGAGAAGATGAGTATTCTCTCTAAATCCACTTTTAGGAATGAATCATTTTCTTGGCTCAACTACCACACACATGCACTTCGTGATGAACCCAGTCTAAGCCATATCTACCCATAGACGGGTGCAAGCGTCGGACATGGTCAAAGTTCATCATTCCACACATGTCGTGAGTATTGACCTCAATTCAAAAGAGTATCGCATCGCTCCCACTAACCGAGACACCTGTAGACACATATAGTGGAACTATATCAAACGGTTTCTCGGATGGGTATACCAATACCCTCTAAGGTATTTGTGCATCCATCATGAGATACCTAGTATCTTATAGTAAGTGAGATCTTACTACACACTCTAAGAGTATGATGCAGATCGCACACCAATCTCCATTGCATCATCAATCTCCCATTCTTGATGATCCTTGATCGGGGCTATTTGAGAATCACGCTTAAGTCATCTAAGTTTTCACTCACTCAATGACAACAATGACTCAAGGGAACACATATAAGAACAAATGCAAACAATCAAACATAATATTCTAATAAGTGTAATGCTATACATTTAATATTAAACCAACACTGAATATTATCTGAGTATTATGTCCTTACTGTTGAAATTTAGAGGCACGTAAACACGTAATACATGCGCAGCGAAAATAAACAGTTCATAAACAACGAACACGTAATTGCATAATTGAATACGTATAAACATAAAGAGAAACCTTATAGTAAATTGTATGCATATTTCTCTACTATGATATCCACGTAATCCCCAATCACGGACTTGCACAGATTTGCCAGCGTTGAATCCCGAGGTGAATTAACGTTGTTTGTGAATTCCCAAGAGCTCATATATATAGGGGAGGCCTAGCTTAAATCTTAAGCTAACCTGATTAGGAAATAATATCCCTAATCTTATAAAATAAATCTCTTAGATTTATTTCCCATATATAAAATCTCTACGGATTTAATTATCATGTATATCAAATCACCACGGATTTGATTCCATATATATTAGATCCTATAATAATATTCCATATATTATTATTGGGAATCCTATTTAATTAAATCCAATTTAATTAAACATTAATAATAATTAATTCCAAATTAATCTATTATTAATTAACTCTTCATAAATTAAATATTAAATCCAATTTAACATTTAATCAACCAACTATAATCCGTAAAAGGGGACTACTTTTTGTGTGACCCATAGACCCTCATATATCGAGCGAGTTAAACTAACGGTCTTAATTGAACCCTAGAAAATAAATCAGACATTCTCAATATATGAAGTACATTGCGAGAAACGTGCAACTACATGTAACTGAAACATAAGCTATTACGATTTTCTCCTTTCATTCGCGAATACTCGATTAAGTCTTGAACATGATGAAGTGTCTATTAAAATAACTTAATCAATTTATCTCTAATCATTAATTGATCATGTATGTCACACTTAGCCACAAAGTCTAAGTTGGTGTGCATCGGCCGATGACTTTGATCCAATTATGATGAGAAGATGGGTATTCTCTTTAAATCCACATTGAGGAATGAATCCCATTCTTGGCTCAATTACCACGCACATGCACTTCGTGATGCACCCAATCCAAGCCATATCTACCCATACACGGGTGCAAGCGTCGGTCATGGTCAAAGTTCATCATCCCACACATGTCGTGCGTATTGACCTCAAGTCAAAGGAGTATCGCATCGCTCCCACTAACCGAGAAACCCGTAGACACATATAGTGGAAATACATCAAACGGTTTCTCGGATGGGTAAACCAATACCCTCTAAGGTATTTGTGCATCCATCATGAGATACCTAATTTCTCGTAGTAAGTGAAATCTTACTACACTCTCTAAGAGTATGATGCAGATCGCACACCAATCTCCATTGCATTATCAATATCACATTCTTGATGATCCTTGATCGGGGCTATTTGAGAATCATGCTTAAGTCATCTGAGTTCTCACAACCTCAATGACAACAATGACTCATGAGAACACTTGTATGAATAAATGCAAACAATCAAACATAATATTCAAATAAATGTATTGTCATATATTAATATTAAGTGAACTATAATATTAAATCAATCTGAATATCATCGAGTATTATGTCCTTACAATAGATTGTCTCTAGGACACTAACACTAACAATCTTCCGCTTGGACTAGAGTCAATCACCTACATGTCTAACCCCTAGACCATCAAATGTCTAGTGTGTACATGAACACTCAGTGTTTTGGTGAAATGATCTTCCAAATTAAATATGTGGGAATAAATTTTAATTCCATTTTTCCTATGCTTATGATCTCTCAGATCAAATGATAAGTCTAGGTACATACTTGTTTCTGTTTGCTGATCCTGGTTCCTTTGCTTGCGCATTCGCACCAACATTGTCTTAATACAACTTTATTAGACAACTGACACTCGGAACTACCCCTAGTTCTCTTAAGAACTATAAAATCCAGACAACCTCCTTGAGGCTTCTGATACAACAATGTACTCAACTTCGGTTGTTGAATCTGTGGTTTTTTTGTTTGGAACTATTCCAACTGACCGACTCATTATTGAGAGTGAAACATAACCTGACAGTGATTTGTAATCATCACAGTCGGATTGGAAACTTGTCTCAGCTTAACCAGTCAATACTAGTTCTGACTGTCCATCCTAGACAAGGAAACATTCTTTAGTTCATCTAAGATACTTCAGAATGGTCTTGACATCAATCCAGTGAGACTCACCCGGATTCTGTTGGTATCTACCAGTGATATTGATAGCGTAGGCCACGTTCGGCCTAGTGCAAGTCATGGTGCATATGCATATGAGACATCTTTCATGTGCTTGATATCAGCTTCAACAGAAGGACAATCCTTCTTTGACAGCTTTATCCCATGATTTGTCGGTAGAGACCTCTCTTAGAGTTCTCATCGCAAAACGCTTCAACACATTGTCTACATAGGTGGACTGTGACAGCCTCAACATCCTCTTGGATCTATCCTTGTGGATCTTGATCTCTAGGATGTAGCAGACTTCACCAAGACCCTTCATCATGAAGGTCTTTAACAACAACTCTTTAATGGACTGCATTAACGGGATATTGTTTCCCAAAATCAATATATCATCGACATACCTAATTATGAAAACAATATTCTTTCCGTTGCGTTTACGATAAACGCGAGGATCTTCCAAATTTCTGATGAAGTCAAAACTTGATAGCTTCATCAAATCGGATATACCAACTCCTAGAAGCTTGCTTCAATCCATAAATGGATCTCTTTAGCTTGCATACTAAATTAGAATTTGGCTTAGATATGAACCTTTCCGATTAAGTCATAAACACTTCCTTATCAATGTTTCCATTGAGGAAAGCTGTTTTGATATCCATCTGCCAAATCTCATAATAATAGTGTGTTCCTATCGCAAGTAAAATTCGAATGGACTTGATCTTTGCAACTGGTGAGAAGGTCTCATCACAGTCAATGCCTTCGCGTTGACTATAACCCTTCGCCACCAACCTAGCTTTGTAGGTTTGTACTTTGCCATTTGCATCGGTCTCTCACTTGAGGACCCATTTGCAACATATGGATCTAACCCTTTAGGCAACTCAACCAAGTCCTAGACTTGATTGGTGTACATCGAGTCCATCTCGGATTTCATGGCTTCATGCCACTTCCCTAAATCAATATCTGATATTGCTTCAGAATAAGTATTAGAATCGTCCTTATCCGGTATGTCCATATTATCGAGTTCCTCCAAGAGGTAACCGTATCTAATGGGCGGATTACGATTCCTAATTGACTTACGAAAAGTTGTGGTTGTGCAGGCTGTACATTCTGATCGTGAAAATTTTGTGGTGCATTGATTTCATCAATGTCCGGAGAGTCCTCAAGAGCTACACTTTCAGATGCCTCTTGGGCCGGAGTTTGAACTATCTTGTTCTCATTCCTCCCACTTGGAGGTTCTTGTATAGGCAATCCAACTCCAATTACACTCCCAGTGGCTGAAAGACGATCACCTAGTGAAAGACTCTCACCGTGAAAGTTGCTGATGTTGGGGTTATACTGAAAAGCATGCTTTTACTTTGTATAACCAAACTGAATTTTCTTATTTATTTACTGAAATAAACTATTAATAATTGTTGCATTAAATATGAATGAATTTTATATATATTTATTGCAAACCCGTTCAATAAGTCAGTACGTATTACGTTGTAGTTAATTTGGTGATACCAGATCACTGAAGATCAAATTAACAGCACCTCGTAATTAAGTACAAATTCACAACCCAGATGGAAATGAACAAACCATCGTGAAAGGTTGAAGTGTAAGACCCAGATTGGCTTGTCTTGACCAATGGATTACACTAGTGCATTTAGGTGCGCTGAATAAGGACCTACAGGAGGACAAATTCTTCGGTACTGAATATACAAGAATTAGACCTCAGTGGTGTGTTGTTTCTTAATATCCGTCCCTTAAATAGGATCGTGTGAAATCAATAACTATTGCTTTGACTTATGATGGGAAGAGAGTCAATGCGATTCGATACCTTATATCTTGGGCAATATTATTAATTACATGACGATTGCTGACATTTAATACGGAGAATCGCGTGCAAGTAAGTCTTGCTTAATTTGTCCCCTTGGTGGGCTCAGAACCTTTATCATACCAAATCTTGCAAGTGGAAATTTATTTCCGGTATGGATAATAATGTTGAGCTGTCTTTACTCCAAGGACAGAGATATTAATTAATATAAAGCTTGTTCAGTGGCTTAATTAATTAATGGACTAATATAATCTTAAACACGGGAAATAATGATCGGGAGCCATATTATAGTAAAATCGTAATATGGGTTAAGATGGATAGTTCAATATTAATTTTATAGTGGAGTAAATTAATATTAATGGACTTGAATAATATTTGGCCCAATATTATAGCTTCAAAGTCCGTTGGAGGTCCAATCTTAATTCTCCTAAAGGCCCCTCAAATAGCCCAAAATAAAGTCCAATTAATGAAAGAGAGAAGAAAATATTCTTGCCTAATATTTCTTGATTTTTTCGAAAATATGTAGATAAAAAGGAAGAAAAGATTGTCTTGATTTTCTTGTAGATATTTTATGGAAAGAGATAATTATTGTAGGAATACATAATTATCCCATAAATTCAAGAAGTCAAATCTTGATTCTTTATGCCTTGTTATTTTCAAAAATTTAGGAATAAAAAGGGGAAGAGATTTTTATGAAAAATTTAAATAAGGAGAAAAGAATATAGGAGATATATTCAAGATTTCTTGGAAATATTAGAAATCCACAAAGGTGGTAGCATAATATTTTTTATTTTCTCTCTTGTTAAAATCGTTCATGCGAATCTTCCCACCGGGTTACGTTCTTGGACTTCGGGACATATTTGGGAAGGCACTTTGGGTTGATCCATCGTCTCAACGGTTGTCTCTACAAGAGGTATGTAATCTCGTAACTCCTAGTTCCGCATGTTTAGGATTTACGTGAATTACATGTACGCATGTTGTTTAATTATTATGTTGAATTGATTTAGGATTAATTTATGTTAGTAATTAATTATTTAATTTTAAAATGTATTTAAAATCATCTCGAATAGATCCTGGCACCCCTAATTTCCCAACAACTGGTATCAGAGCTCTGATTTCGAGCTCTGACTTTTAAATTGTTATTTAAATTATTGTTGGACATTAAATTGAAATTGGATAGTAGAATTGCTAGATCTGTTTTGCAGGTATCCAATTGTCATGGTATTTAATGTGTTTAATTTTCATGCGTATGAATGAATGGTTTTTAATTCGACTCGTTCGAATTTGTTTTTCTCGTGAGAAAATCCACGAGTAGATTAGGTTATTTGATTTGTTCAATGTAATAGACTAGTCTAGATTTAAGGTGTATTTATTTTTCGTTAAATAAATTGTAACCTGATCGAAGATGAAGACGGAGATGAGGAGTTAAAAACGGATCCCGAATCAGACGCGTGGGCGGCGTCGCGTCGCGTAAACGCGTGCGGAGGCAGCGTGATGCGGCGCGTCGCTAGTCGGCGTGTGCGGATCGGCCGGGATCGGACGACGCGGATGTGACATGGGCGACGCGACGACGTCTTGAAAGAGCCCCGCACGGGCGGACGCGGCATGTGTGCGGCGCTGCGCAGAAGCGGGCGCCGCTAACCCGCCGTCTACCGGTTGCCGAGGCTACCGAGGCCATGTGCGGACGATGCACGCTGCGCCTAGGCGCACGGGCGTGATCGCTCGGCCAAGCGGCCGGCCGGATGCGGGCGTGCATCCTGGCTGCGAGCTGCTTGGCGTGGCATTCTGAGATGAATTTTTTTTTCCGAGGCGAACGAGTGGGAGAAATTCAAGACGGCGTTTCTTCAAGATCAAGTCAAGGAAAATCAAACCATGACAGTTGTATAATTTGTGCCCAATGTGTTTATTTTCTGTTTTGCTTGATTTATTGTTGCCGTATTTTCTTGTGCTTTATTTAATTTGTTTAAATGTGTTTGCATGAGAATTGCCCAACGAAAAATCTCAAACTTAAAAATTACTATGTATGCTTTGATAATTAATTTGGTTATGAATCAAATTAATTTTGAACTCCATGATTTATTTATTTGTGAAGTCTTTTGGAGAAATTCCCCTACGGGACGGTCAAAAGATAACTTTCACATGAATAAATTCCCAAAAGGATGATTGTGAATTATTATCAGTGGCGACGATGACCCTCCCACGAGGCTCGATCAAAACGAAGTAGTAATTCTGTATTTAATCATGGTTATTACTTAGGTATAAAATTGATATTCATATACTTCACTGAAGTCCCTGTCAATTTTATATTGGTCAAGTGGGAGTCGACTATTAATTTTCTTTGAAATTAAAGGTTTGCAACTGTTCTTATTTGTAACCTGCTTAAATGTGATTTAAATGATGACCCTCCCACGAGGCTCATTTAAATCTGTCTTGAGATGTTGGTTGATGCATGTTCATATTTTTTGAGATTTTAATATGAATCATGTGATCAAATTATGTGATTTAATTTTGTGTTGATCCGGATATTGATACAAAATGTTTGTTTATTTTCAGTATCATCATGTTGCAACCTTTTAATCCACTGAAATATATGCTCAAAGAAAACCAACTCACTGGTGAAAACTATGTCATTTGGAAACGTAATATGTCTTTTGTCCTCACTGCACAAAAACATCATTGGGTTCTTGGCGGACCAAACCCTGAAAAAATCACTGAAGGGTCATCAAGTTCAGAAAGATGTTTGTACAATATCTGGGAGCAAGCAAATGAATCAATGAAACCGATAATCTTGACTTCACTGTCTGATGATTTGAGGCTCATTCATGAGGGAATTGATTCAGCTGCGAAGATTGTTCAAAGTCTTGAGGAAATGTTTTCCTATGAGAGCTGTATGATCAAGGAGTTTCATCAAAATGGAGTTGAAAAGCTGAAAATTATTGAGGGAACGCCCGTAAGGGATCACGTTCTCAAAGTCAGACGCCATTTTGAAAAACTTGCTTACCTAGGTACACGGTACTGTGATGAGGCTCAAATCGAATTCTTGTTCCTAACTCTTCCAAGATTCTTTAATGAGTTCTATTGTAATTTCGTGATGAGTGATCACATGTTTACCATGGATACTCTACAAGAGGTCTTGGAGACGGTAGAGAAACACTTGGGACAAGAAGACGAAGCTTTGGTGACTAAGAAGCTGCTCTCAAGATCTAGGCCAATGAAAGGTAAGATTGAGAAGGAGATGAATAGTCCGATCCAAAGCAAGGCCACCAAAAAGGGTAAGAAAGCCAGTTGGTTGACGGTACAGAAGATACAAAAAGGAAAATGTTTCAACTGCGGTGAAAAGGGACATTGGAAGTCGGCCTGTTCCAAACCCAAAAGGAATGGAAAGAAAGGTAATTCACACTCACTAGTTGTTGAAACTTGTTTGGCGGAGCATGCTACCCACTCGTGGGTATTGGATACGGGATCCACTGATCATGTATGTTTCACATTGCAGAATATCAAGCAGACCAGACGACTTAGTGAGAGTGAGATCCTCATCACGCTAGGCGATGCTACGAAAGTGGCAGCTAAAGCAGTGGGAGAAGTGCACCTGTCCTTTGAAGACAAGACGTTAATTTTAATAGATGTTCTATTTGTTCCTGTTTTTTGGAAAAACCTTATTTCTATTTCTAAACTCTTTGTCGATGGATATTCTGTTCGTTTTAATAAGCATGTTACTGTTTTTCGTAACGATGTGATTATCTGTCGTGGAACTTTACGGAACAATCTCTATATTATTAACTGTGCACATCACTCACAAAATGCATCCTTTAACACATCTGCTATTTCATGTAAAAGAAAGCCTTCTGCTGACGTGAACGAGACACTTCTTTGGCACCTAAGATTAGGTCATATTAACCCGAAAAGGATTCAAAGGTTGGTGCAAGAATGTTCTTTGGGGTCTCTCCAAATTGAACCATTTCGGACTTGCGAATCGTGCTTAGAAGGTAAAATGACCAAGAGGGCATTTGGAGCCAAGGGGCTTAGAGCTAAAGAAGTGTTAGAAATTGTTCACACCGACGTGTGTAGTCTAATGCAAATCAAAGCTAGAGGTGGATACGAGTATTTCGTTACTTTTATCGATGATTACTCACGCTACGTATACATTATCCCAATGAAGCATAAATCTGAGACCTTTGATAAATTCAAAGAATTTAAGGCTCAATCAGAGAATCATAAGGAAAAGATTATCAAGTTTCTACGATCTGATCGTGGAGGCGAATACCTCAGCGATGAATTTTTGAACTACCTATTGGAAGAGGGGATTGCATCCCAATTGACTGCACCCGGTACCCCTCAACAAAATGGGGTTGCAGAACGAAGAAATAGAACGCTTTTAGAAATAGTAAGGTCAATGATGAGTTACGCGGACTTACCAAAATCGTTCTAGGGTTACGCATTAGAAACAACGGCTTACATTCTGAACCTAGTGCCATCCAAATCGGTACCTAAAACCCCAAGAGAATTGTGGATAGGGCGCAAGCCCAGTTACAGACACATCAGGATCTGGGGGTGTCCAGCATACGTGCTAGACAAGGAAACCGGTAAATTGGATGCACGTTCGAAATTAAGGATGTTCATAGGGTACCCCGAAGGAACTAAAGGATGCATGTTCTATGGTCCCGAAGATCAAAAGGTGGTAATCAGTACCCACTTTAGATTTTTGGAAGAAGACTATATGAATAGTAGAAAGCCTAGAAGTGAGATTACCTTAGAAGAACTTAGGGGGCCAACTCCATTGCCAACTGTACAAAATGATATACCAAACGTCACGCCTACACAACCGGAACCTCGTCGTAGTGGGAGGATTGTCAGATAACCCGAGAGATTCTTGGGGATCGGAGAGTCTGACTTGATCTCCGCAGAAGAATCAGATCCATGGTCCTACAACAAGGCGATCCAAGACAAAGATGCTCAATCTTGGCAAACAACAATGGAAGCCGAGATGGGTTCAATGGATCACAACAAGGTGTGGGAGCTAGTCGAACCACTTAATGGGGTAAAACCCATCGGATGCAAGTGGGTATACAAGAGAAAAAGGGGACCGGAAGGAAAGGTTGAAACCTTCAAAGCAAGACTAGTGGCGAAAGGGTACACTCAGAAAGAAGGGATCGATTATGAGGAAACCTTTTCGCCCGTAGCCATGCTCAAGTCCATCCACATTCTCTTGTCAATTGTTGCGCACCTAGATTTTGAGATCTGACAAATGGACGTCAAGACAGCTTTCCTCAATGGAAATCTTGATGAAGAAATCTATATGAAACAACCCGAAGGCTTCATTGAAAAAGGCCAAGAGCATCTGGTTTGCAAGCTTAGGAAGTCCATTTATGGGCTGAAGCAAGCATCCCGCGCTTGGAATCAGTGTTTTGATCAAGTTATAAAATCCTACGATTTCGATCAAAACAACTTTGAAAGTTGTGTTTATAAAAAGCATGACGGAACTGCATTGGTATTTTTGGTACTATACGTGGACGACATTTTGCTCATCGGAAATGATGTAAAGGTGTTATCAGATGTAAGGGCATGGCTGTCAAAAAAGTTCGATATGAAGGATTTAGGAGAAGCCGGTCACATCCTAGGGATTAAGATCACTCGAGATCGCAGGAAAATAATGATTGGGCTTTCGCAAGCCCATACATAGATACTGTTTTGAAGCGCTTCAGCATGCAAGATTCCAAGAAAGGCTTTGTGCCCTACAGACACAGAATCCATCTATCCAAAGAGATGTATCACAAGACACAGAAAGAGATAGATGACATGAAGGGCATTCCTTATGCTTCGTCTGCGGGAAGCCTCATGTATGCAATGTTGTGTACGAGACCGGATATCTGCTTTGCCGTAGGCATGGTGGCAAGATATCAAAGTAACCCTGGGAAAGAGCATTGGACTGCAGTAAAGAACATTCTGAAGTATCTGAAAAGGACGCGGGACAGAATGTTGGTAACAAGTCAGACAGTCTGATCCTCATCGGTTACACGGACTCGGATTTCCAATCAGACTTTGACTCCAGAAAGTCTACCTCGGGTAGTGTGTTTTGCATGGGGGGAGGAGCCATGACATGGAGAAGCGTAAAGCAGAAATGCATCGCCGATTCTACCATGAAAGCCGAATACGTTGCTGCTTGTGAAGCAACGAAGGAAGCGGTTTGGCTCAATAACTTCCTAGTGGACTTGGACGTCCTGAATTTGCCCAGCACGATCACAGTTTACTGTGATAATGCCGGAGCAGTTGCAAATTTGAGGGAGCCGAGAGCCCACAAGGCCAGCAAACACATTGAAAGAAAATACCATCTCATGCGAGAAATCGTTAAGAGAGGAGACATTGAGGTGGCTAAGATTGCATCGGAAGATAACCTAACAGATCCATTCACAAAGGGTCTGCCTCGGAGTACATTCGAGAGACATGTGGAAGGAATGGGTGTCAAGGACTTTGCTAATCTGCTTTGAGTATAAGTGGGAGAAATATTATTAGGTTCGTGTAGGTGACATTAGATGTCATATAGAACACGAGACATGCTGTAGTATACTTAAAAATAGACTTTGAGTATAAGTGGGAGATTGTTGTGGTTATACTGAAAAGTATGCTTTTACTTTGTATAACCAAACTGAATTTTCTTATTTATTTACTAAAATAAACTATTAATCATTGTTGCATTAAATATGAATGAATGTTATATATGTTTATTGCAAACCCGTTCAATAAGTCAGTATATTAATTTGATGATACCAGATCACTGAAGATCAAATTAACAACACCTCGTAATTAAGTACAAATTCACAACCCAGATGGAAATGAACAAACCATCGTGAAAGGTTTAAGTGTAAGACCCATATTGGGTTGTCTTGACCAAGGGATTGCACTAGCGAATTTAGGTGCGCTGAATAAGGACCTACAGGAGGACAAATTCTTCGGTACTGAATATAAAAGAATTAGACATCAGTGGTGTGTTGTTTCTTAATCTCCGTCCCTTAAATAGGATCCTGTGAAATTAATAACTATTGCTTTGACTTATGATGGAAAGAGAGTCAATGCGATTCGATACCTTATATCTTGGACAATATTATTAATTATATGACGATTGCTGACATTTAATACGGAGAATCGCGTGCAAGTACGTCTTGCTTGATTTATCCCCTTGGTGGGCTCAGAACCTTTATCATACTAAATCTTGCAAGTGAAAATTTATTTTCGGTATGGATAATAATGTTGAGCTGTCTTTACTCCAAGGACAAAGCTTGTTCAGTGGCTTAATTAATTAATGGACTAATATAATCTTAAACGCGGAAAATAATGACCGGGAGCCATATTATAGTGAAATCGTAATATGAGTTAAGATGGATAGTTCAATATTAATTTTATAGTGGAGTAAATTAATATTAATGGACTTGAATAATATTTGGCCCAATATTATAGCTTCATAGTCCATTAGAGGTCCAATCTTAATTCTCCTAAAGGCCCCTTAAATAGCCCAAAATAAAGTCCAATTAATGAAAGAGATAAGAAAATATTCTTGCCTAATATTTCTTGATTTTTTCAAAAATATGTAGATAAAAAGGAAGAAAAGATTGTCTTGATTTTCTTGTAGATATTTTTTGGAAAGAGATAATTATTGTAGGAATACATAATTATCCCATAAATTCAAGAAGTCAAATCTTGATTCTTTATGCCTTGTTATTTTCGAAAATTTAGGAATAAAAAGGGGAAGAGATTTTTATGGAAAATTTAAATAAGGAGAAAAGAATATAGGAGATATATTCAAAATTTCTTGGAGACCAAGAAAAAATTTTTCTTCCCTATTTTCCTAGCACTAAAAATTGCCCCCCCCCCCATTCCTATATATAGGGGATGGATTTTTCATTCCCAACTGCAATTCCATGTGTTGAAAATATTAGAAATCCACAAAGGTGGTAGCATAATATTTTTTTGTTTTCTCTCTTGTTAAAATCGTTCGTGCGAATCCTCCAACGGGTTATGTTCGTGGACTTGGGACATATTTGGGAAGGCACTTTGGGTTGATCCATCGTCTCAACGATTGTCTCTACAAGAGGTATGTAATCTCGTAACTCCTAGTTCCGCATGTTTAGGATTTACGTGAATTACGTGTACGCATGTTGTTTAATTATTATGTTGAATTGATTTAGGATTAATTCATGTTAGTAATTAATTATTTAATTTGAAAATGTATTTAAAATCATCTCGAATAGATCCGGGCACCCCTAATTTCCCGACAACTGGTATCAGAGCTCTGATTTCGAGCTCTAACTTTTAAATTATTATTTAAATTATTGTTGGACATTAAATTGAAATTGGATAGTAGAATTTCGAGCCCTAATTTCCCAACAGCTGAATGCTCCCACTAATTCATTGTCATGTTGCTTTGACAAGATATCAGTCTCTTTGTTAATTTGTGGTTCTTGAATTTCTTCAAGTTCTATCAGCTTACGACCTTGTTCCTTAAAGACATAGACTTCTTCGAGGAACTTGGTTTTCCTAGAAACAATCACTGATTGTTTCTCAGGTAGATGGAAGTAATATCTTTTAGTTTTTGGATATCCCACAAAGTAACTCTTTTCACCTTTGGATTCCAACTTGTCAGTAATCATCATTTTCACAATCACGGGGCAACCCCATGTTTGATATGTGTAAATGTTTGCTTCTTGCCACACCATAGTTCATATGGTATATGCTCAACCGATTTAGATGGAATCCTATTCAGAATGTAGATTGAGGTTTGTAATGCGTATCCCCATAAGAATGTCAGAAGAGAGGAAAAGCTCATCATGGACCTCACCATGTCTAACAGGGTTCGGTTTCTCCTCTCGAACACATTGTTCATCTGAGGTGTTCCGGGAGGAGTCCATTGTGACTGGATTCCATATAGCTTCAAGTAATCAGTGAATTCATGGCTAAGGTAGTCACCTCCTCGATCTAATCGAAGAGTCTTGATACTCTTACCAAGTTGCTTCTCTACTTCAGCCTTAAACTCTTGAATTTCTCAAAAGATTCGAATTTGTGTTTCATAAGATACACGTATCCGTATCTTGAGAAATCATCAGTAAAAGTGATGAATTATCCGAAGTGACCCCGAGCTAGAGTGGACAATGGTCCACAAACATCGTTGTAGATCAACTCTAGAACTTCTTTGGCATGCACCCCTTTCCCAGAAAAGGGTCTGTTGATCATCTTGTCCATGAGATAGATTCACAATCTCCATAAGACTCACAGTCGAATGGGGTTAAGTAGTCTAACTTTCTTAACCTTGTAATTCACTCGTTTACATGATCAAGTTCTACAATGCCACAAGTAAGTCAGCTTTTCGTGATTACTAAGTTTGAGTCTTTTATTTTGTATATTAAGAACATCATATTCGTAATGCAACAAATACATGTTGCGAGTAATAGAAAGAACTAGATGATAATCATTAAGTTCTAATATAAGACCAAAGGGTAAGTCTAACACATAATTCCCCACACGTTCAGTTAGCAACTCTTGCTTCATTTCCACGTGTCGCCCTAACTGTCCTAAGACATATGAGCCCTCTTCACATTCGCATAAATGTGAGAACCACATCCGGTATCTAATATCAAGCAGTTAGCGCTATTAATGAACATGTTTATCTTAATAACAAACATAGATGTTCTAGTGCCAGAAGCACCTAGTGTCTTCCTTGTAGCAACTAGAACCTTATAGTCCTTCTTCCAGTGCCCTCTTCTACTTACAATAGAGGCACACATCCTTGTCTACCCGATCCTTCCTTTGAACACCATCTTAGTGATAGTGAACTCAAAATTCTTGAGCATGTTGTGAAGTTCAGACATGGTCGCATCCGTCTTATTCATATTGTAGTTCACAATGAAGCCAGGATATGAATCCGGAAGCGACTGGAGGATAGCATAAATGAAAACATTGGTCTTTTAGCTCAATGCCTAAATTACCAAGTGTCTCAATTATGCTTATCATCATTAGCACATGAGGTGAAATCTTCCATTCTTTAGCTAATCGGCATCTGAACAGATCTCTCATCACTTCATAAATCTCAGAATGAGATTCAGAATCAAAGAGATCCTTCAGATGCTTGAGCATCTAGAAGGGACCAATTTTCTCACGTCGCTTATGTTCATCGGGAGTCATGCCAAGCAACATCACACACTGAGCCTGGGAAGCATCCTTTGATGCTTCTTCTAAGCTGCTACGTCAAACGTGGTTGCCTTAGAGTACCAGCTGCAAGGGTAACTGGGATAGACGTGTCCAACACGTACTCAATCTTTTCTTGCCTTAGCACAAAACACATGTTTCGGTGCCAGTCCAAAAAATTTGGCCTAGCCAATTTAGTTTGTTTCCAAAACACATCTCAATAACAGTTATACATTTCAACTAACCAAGAGAAATAAAATAAAACGGGAATTAAAACACATAATTCCTATGATCAATATTCAGCAATCAAAATAAACATGGCCTTTCTTTTGTGTTTATTTTGTCTCCATTATTTTTACATACTTAACGACCTCATCAGAAAAGTACGAATTTATATCAAATATAAATTATAATGGACTAGGATCCATATTACTACTATCATAATCCCAACGAGGGCTGATCATTACAATAGCATAACTGGTAGGTCTCCAAACCAATTGCAAAACTGCAATTCCTAGTTTGTCGAACCTAGTTTGACTGATGTCCCTTACCCTTTGTTCATGAGGGCTATAAATAAACAAAGTTAAGTTGGTTTAGAACCATCAAGAGGGGCGACACTACGTGTCCCTATAAAAGTCCCGTTAGATGTAGATCCGATAAAAAGACGATGGTCTTTAAGTACTCATTAGAACGAAATTTCCGGTTTACTTTTAATTTTGATGGAAGACATCTTATCAAATTAATGAGAAAATCATATTTTAGTGAGGAACGTTTCAAAGGCGGGGTATTAATTGCTTAATCGAGATCCAACATGTTAATCTACACCACATTTGAGCAATTATTGGGCGCCGCCTACCCAAACATAATTTACACGGACTAACAAATATTGGGCGCCGTCTACCCAAATAATTAATATGGTCCGACAATTATTGGACACCGCCTACCCAAACAATTATAACGCGGAGTTACAAAAAATTAACATCAACATGGTAATTAAGTGGGATTTTAATAATTGTTAAAATTCAAAACAAAATTTTTTAATTTCAATTTAACTAATTTTAATCAATTATTAGAACAATATAATTAATTCTTGGTCAAAGCAAAATATCCTACTAAATAGGATACACTTGTCCCATTGGTCCAACCAAATAGACGACTTTGATTTATTGAGGCCCAAAGCATGACTAAAACAAAAGACCAACAATTTCCCCCTTTTTTCTAATTGTTGTACAATAAAAACGGCCCAACATTGTACAAAAAATAAAAATAAATGCACGGCCCAAACATGAAATTAAGCCTCATCTTCGCATGGCCTTTGTGAATTTTCAAAATTTAAATAGCCAAACATGGCCTTATTGCTTTTCTGAATTTAAAAAATTTCAGGGACTAATTAGCAATTATTTTGATATTTATTTAGAAGGGCCTGGTGAGAATCTAATTCTCAACTTAGGCCCCTGCATCTCTTGCCGCCTTTGCAGAAGCAGGCATACGGCCCACTCTTTCTGCCAGCCAAGTCAACCCCCACCGGTCGACTTTTGTACCATCGTTCATCCTCTGCAATAAAGCCTCGGCGATCGGAGTCCAGAATTACGCCAGATTTGTCGCGACGTATCGCCGCCATCGCGAAACGCAGCGCATCGCCGGCGCTTCGAGCGATACGCAGCGTGTCCACGCCGCCGTCGCTAAGATTTGAGCGGGTCGCCGCCGATCGTGAAACAATCGCAGCGTGCTTTCGCTCGAACCTGTTTCGAATCACGACGAGATTCCTTTTCTCGCCTAGCAAAACTAGTAATTGTGGCGATTAGAAGGGACTCGCTAGATCGCCGAAATTCAAGGCGTCAGGAAAAATAAATTGTTTTCAAACAATTGATTTCGCACGGGAAAAATATTATACAATCAAGAAATTTCGAGCCAAGCTCCTTTCCAATTACACAATTAAATCAAGAGCCTCAGTTTTGATACCACCGTTTAATTTGGAATTTAGAGACGAATAACGAATAATAAATAGCAATGCGGAAATAAGCGATTCACCAACAACGAACACGTAATTGCATAATTGAATGCGTATAAACATAAAGAGAAACCTTACAATAAGTTGTACGCATATTCTCTACTATGGTATCCACGTAATCCTCAATCACGGACTTGCACAGATTTGTCAGCATCGAATCCCGAGGTGAATTTGCTAGAAAAATTCAAACTCTAGATCTTATGGAGAGAATAATGAATTAACGTTGTTTGTGATTTCCCAAGAGCTCATATAAATATGGGAGGCCTATGAAAGTGTGTGCGCGTGTATTTTTCAGAGTGTTATTGAAAATGTTGTGCAACATATAAAACAATATATGACAGCGAAAGTATAAAAACGCAGTGCAAAAGATTTCAAAATTGTGTATAGTCTATAATCAGACTATACGAACCTCATGGTTAAAAAAATATCACTATAACAAATAGTGAGATACACACGAATCTCTTACAAGATCCTAAAAGGTGTAGTGAAAAACCATACACCAAAAATCAATCTATTCAATCAAGTAACTAGTGATCTTATTCAACCTAAAACTTGATCTACTAAGACAAACACAATACTGATGGGAAATGTTGGTATACACTCGACCATTACAAATAGGCATAGCATCGACCCTCACACTCCACTCACGGTTGTGTCTCGGATGCTACTCTCTTAAGTTTGGAGTAGAGCAAATGGGATTTCACTTTAACTCAAACTTGAATGTCGACCCATCAACGTCTATTTATAGACTTGAAGACCAACCTGCATTATCTATCCATTCGACCTTGGATGACTTTTGCTTTTGATCTCCTCCACTATCTTCATGATCTTGGTGTAACCACCCATGATCTTTCTATTCTTACTCCATCAGTGCAATCGCTTGACAATATCCAAACTGTCTTCAACTTGCAATGTAGGAAACATAGAAAAACACATCTAATAAACCGGATCAGTGTTAGGAGAAAGGACAAATTTAAGATGTTGTGCAGAATTTTGTCAACATCTGGAACAACATCCATGCAACATCAACAAACTCCCCCAATTTGGCCTTTCTACTATAACACACCTGATGTTAAAAATAACATCCGAACTTGTGTCAGGAAAGAAACAAATAATAGTTATTCAGAGAACAACTACTACTCAACCAAATCATAATTTAAAAACAGACAACAAACCACAAGAACTAAGTACATCAGCAGTGTACTTAGGCCAAAGTGTCCAACATAAAGTAAGTAACAGAAACATAAACCTATCATCTAATTGTCCATTAACAGAGTTCATAAAGTAAAGAGCAGTAAATAAAAGATTGCAATTCAGAAAGGAATTTTTATAGTGAAGTATAGAGAAGGACTGGGCCATTTGAATGGCTGCATCTCCATAATCTGCAAATGCTCCCCCATACATCAAAAACTCCCCCTGTGTTGAATCTGTTCACCAATTGTCATGACCATACATCTCATCAAGCATAACAATACTCTCAGGAGACATATTCTCCCTGTCTGGAGTCTTTCTCAGATCTTCATCAGTGCTATCATCAATTGTAGGGTCAATTGGTGCAGGGTCAGGAACAACTTGTTCAGCAGCAGCAGCAGCAGCAGTAGGATCAGCATTCTGTTAAGCATTTAGAACATTTTCCACAACATCCTCCACAGCCTCATTCACAACATCTTGTACAGCTTCCTCTACCTCAGCATCAAATACTTCTTTCACCACTTCATCAACAACATCTTCAATCCCTCTTTCTTCATCAGCATCAGCATCATCCTTTTCAGCATCTGGTTTTTCTCCTGCATGTCCAGAGGGACCAGTTCCATCATCACCATCATCAGGTGATCCTCCCCTGTTGGTCCCGGTGTAAACGAGTCTTACACGTGTATGGGGGGGAATACACGTGTTCAGTGTTTTTAAAACTTTTCTTTTACTGAGGTCAGCTTGGGTTAGGTTGTCCTGAAGATTTGGTCCTGAGAAGCACAAATCACTCTGAGTCAAAGTCTACTGAGACAGTGATCCTGAGCTGCTTTCAGAAACCTCAGATAATCCCAACTGAGTCCTGAGTTTTCAGAGATCCTGAGTTGCTTGGATCAGATAACTAACTTACTGAACCCTCAGAAGAGTAAGTTCAGTTTGGTAACTATCTGTTCTAGCTACTCAGATGTGCGGAATGGTTGTCCCTTTAGTTTATACTCGTTTTAAGCTTTGCTGAAAAACCTTCCTTTGAATGGAATAGTGATTAGGTTGTGATTCAATTATATGCAACTTCCAGTTGATTGATTCCAGCTGAAATGTCAGTGAAAATATGCTTTCAGATTTAAGTCAATGCAACAGTTAAGCACAGATAAAGAAAGCAATAAACAACACAACAGTTTATAGTGGTTTAGAGACTGAAGCTCCTACGTCCACTCTCTCTGATCCTCAGAGAAATTCACTAATCACTTCCTGAGCTTTCTGACTACCTCGCGTAGTTTACTTACTCAACTCGGCCCTGAGCTTTCTGACTACTCCACGTAGTTTACTTACTCAACCCGACCTTGAGCTTTCTGACTACCTCCGTAGTTTACTTACTCAAACACAAACAAGCTTTCAGACTACCTCTTTAGCTTACTAACTTCACCTCTAGAGCTTTCTGACTACTCAGCGTAGTTTACTAACTCTTTACAACTCTTCTCACCAACAATCACACTCAAACTACCTTCTAAAGGGTTTGGGGTTTCTTGGTTGGTTTCCAACTAGAATGAGATATCCTTTACAATAAAGTACAATGCAAAGGCTAGGATATCTCGACTAAGCTTTGGATATATCTTATCAAGCTAGGCTTAGTGGAATGAGCTCTCTTCGATTTAAAAGCACTTGGGAAATTCTAAGTTTTTCGAGTACTTTAACTTTGCGATAATAAGTTTGAGCTCTTGAGTTACTTACAAATTTCCCGTAACCTTACAATGTAGAAGGTCACAAGTATTTATAGGCATACACCAAGGTCACTCTTTGAAAACTATCCGTTTGAGAGATAACCCCGAGAGTTTCCTCTTATAGTGTGTGAGAAATGGCTATATTTAGGGTTTGACACTCCCTAACATGTTTTAGGCAATAGCCTTTCATGTAGCCGGTCTTCACTTTTTGCAGTCTGGAACTTTGTACTTCTGACATCTTTTCAGCGACCTGTCACTGTCAGTGTCAGTATGGTACAGTGCTGTCTTCCTCCTTTTGACTTTTGTCTCCAGTTAAAGGTAGACACCTTCAACGACTCTTTTGGTTACAAACTCTGAGTTGATATAACCTTAACAACACTTTGTCTTAGTTCCTTTTGTCTGCAATTGAATGTCTTGGGCAATATCTAATTTTCTAAGGAATCGTGACTTTCTCAGTGTTGCATCCTTCAGATAGATATTCTCAGTGCCTCGGAACATTCAGGTTTATACTGAGCATTCAGTACATTACTGAGTCTTCAGTAATTACTGTGCCTTCAGTATTCTTGATCTTCAGTTCTTCAGTCTTCTGTCTTCTGTGTCTTCAGAGTCTTCACAGATATACTGACTGATATACTGAGTCTTCATGCTGAGTCTTCAGTTCCTCAGTTTCATACTGAGTCTTCAGTATCTCAGTTTCACACTGAGTCTTCAGATTCTCAGTTTCTTACTGAGTCTTCAGAAACTTTAGTTTCATACTGAAACTTCAGTTTCTTCAGAAACATACTGAGTTCTTCAGAATCTTCAGATCCTAACCTGATCTATATCTGCTGACTATACATTTTGCAGATATCATCCTGAATACTCTAAAACTGAATCCTGACTCAACTATCAAGATTATCCTGAACATGTCATACTCAGGGGTTTTGGGATCTAATCAAAATCATATATCTTTATTAAATTCATCTCCCAACAATTTCCCCCTTTTTGATGATGCCAAAACCTATCTTGTTACAACCATACAACCTAAACTCAGGTTTCAGTTTATCCTATTACAAGATTGGTTTCTGAACAGAGAATCTCCCAACAATTTCCTAAGTAGAGAATCTCTTATCAGTTAGTCTCTCAACAATTTCTTCAGTAATGAATTATTCAAAGAATTCATCACCAAATACTTAAAACAATTTCCCCCATAAACAAACAATTCAGAGACAATCATACAGGTATATCAAAAGTAAAAAGACATGTAAATAAGATAATGAGATATTATCTTTTGAGCACAAATGATAAGTTTTCATTGATGATAGGTAGACTGTTACAGTTTACAATGAGTCTTATCAGAACAAAAAATAAAAGACAAAAAGATAGAAAAAATACAAGTGTCTTCAGGTAAGTCTTCAGTCTTCAGATTTGGCTCTCCAGTCTTCTGTTCTTCAGTTTGCATCTTCTTCAACTTCATCAGCGGGCACCTCCAGGTTGAACATTCCGAAATACCTCTTCTTCAGTGCATTTCTTTCCTTAATGATATCCGGATTGTTTCCTGTCAAACCCAACTGAACAGCATATTGAGCAATTTCTTGAGCAATGGCTTTTTCATTCACCAAGCCATTACCAAGTCTTGGAGGTGGGTAGGTATATGGACCGGGGGCTACTATCTGCACCTTTCCTTCATCCGCAAGGTTTATCCAGCTTTGGAGATATTTAGGATAGAAGGTTAGGAGATATTCAATAAATGCTTCATTTGGATCTGAGCTTTCCCCTTTCCATTCCCTGAGCACATCATAGTAGAACCAGAAGATTCTCTTGACCTCTTCCCAACTATCGTTGAATTGGATGGGCATCCATTTGTCAATGTGTGGCCATTTATGTGCTTTTGAAGTCCCTCTCCGTTTGCTCGCAAACTTTTTTTATCCACTCCTTCGTTTCTGCTCTTCTTCTTGGTCTTCTTCACGATTACGAGCACGCCTTTGAGACCCGGAAGCGGCGATTTTTCTTTTCTTGTTCTATCTGGAGTGTCTTCAGAGCATTCCTTGTGTTGAAGACTTTTCTCTGAGGTTGACCTGCAGATTTTTCTAATTCTTCAATCAACTTTCTTTGCACTGGCTTAGAAGCCTTAGCACGCTTGCTCTCAGGTTCAACAATGCCCAAGGCTTTCCTCTTCATAGGCAATTCAGCAGCAGCCTGGCTTGTTCCAACCTTAGCTCTATCACTCAGTTTCTCTCTCGCAACTTCAAGCATGGTTTCCTCAGAAACCTGAGTGTAGATCGGCTTCTCCACCTTACTGAACTTCATCTTGTTAGTAGCTTCGACTTCCTTCAAGGCTTTATATAGGTTATTCATTTCAGCTTCTTTTTGCGCCATTTTCTTCAAAGTACGTGCCAATAACTTCCTGAGGTCTTCACTTGGCCTTTCCCCCTTCTTGGCACCGTAATTTGGAAGGAGTCTGGAGAGTGCTGTGTCCATATGGTATTGCTCTTTGCATACGCCAGCACCTCTCCTCGCTAAGCGATCCTGTTCATCTTCTAGCCCTCCCGAGGTGGTTCTTTGCCACAGAGAATTCTTTCGAAAGATGGGCAAACCGGCGGAGAGAGCATCTTTAAACATCTCTGTCATCTTGGTCATGAGCATTGAGCTCATTTCCTCAACAGCCAGACTTGATCAAGATGCCGTTCTTCTCGCCAATTTCACCTCTAGAAACTTCGGTTCTCTCCCCGGTGCTTTTGTTTAAGTTCAAAGATTTCGACTTTGACTCCTCCAAACTTCTCATTCAATTTTTTGTCTTCCATGGAGGTCATCTTTGAGGTCAGAGTGTCTTGAAGTTGCACCAGTTCTGAAGATGAACTCAGATTCTCCATCTTCTGAGATTGGCTAGCCAATGTCTCTTCCATCTGAGCGATTTTGTTCATCATTGGCTCAACTTTATCAAGCTTCTCCATCAAGGGAGTGAGGTTGATCTCAGGAACATTTTGCACCTTCTGTGCTGATTGATCATCCTGAGGTTCAGACACAACCTGAGGGTCGGTCTGCACCTGAGCATCAGCTTCATCCTGAGCTCCGATCTCTAATCGAGCCTCGGTCGTACATCGACAAATTGAGTTAAAGATAGAAACTTTAGTAACTTTGGCATAATTGTTAATAGTGCCAAAAGGTACCTGAAGAGTGCTAGCTTCAGTCTGAGGTTGAATGATTTCAGGTTGATCAGCACAAGAAGTTTCCTTCTCTGTTTGAGACTGATCCTCAGCATCTCCCTGTTGGTCCCCATCTTGAGATTTGTCTCTGCTGCTAGGGGCACCAACTTCAGTAGCTCTTCTCTCAGCGATCTTCTTATGAACTAGCTCATCAAAATCGGAAATTTTTATCCTGAGCTTTGTCTTTCTGAATCCTGAGAATTCAGTGAGGAAAGTTGTCTCCTCGTTCCACCAGTCTTCCCCTCTGAATGCAGCAATGTTAAGCATCTCCGGAAGAGTCTGATTGAGGATGAAAACCGTCGACCTTAATCTGAAGAAGATATCTTGCGGATCGGGGTATGAGCCGAGCTTCGGGGGTAGCGATCAAGGATGAACCGATTCCCCCTTGCTCCTCCACTCGGTTTCTAAACCGCCCTTCTTGAGCATCGGGCTCTCGGGTTCGGGTTGGAAAATCTCTTTGAAAAGATCTACTAAGAGCTCATTCGGAGCTCATCAAAATTCACTTGCTCACGAGGCTCGGCAAACTCGAGGTTTGGGCAGCCGCTCCTCGGTTTGAATCGGCTTGGTTCAGGTGCGGCGGCGCCTCGCCGATGGGATTTTTCAGTTTGCTCTGAGAACTGAACGGGCACTTCCTCAGCAGGAATCTGAGCATCTTCTGAGGTCTGAGCCGCCACATCCTCAGATGGAATCTGAACATTTTCTGAGGTCTGAGGTCCTTGAAAAATTTCCTGAGAAAATTTATCTGAGCTAAGCGAAGTCTCAAGAACCTCAGAGAAGACTTGCTCCTCAGTTTGATCCTGTGCCTTTGAGATAGCCTGAGCCAATACAAGTAAAGGCGATTTCTGAGCAGTTTGGCTCTCAGGCTGAATCTCCTCAGTCTCACTTTCTTCGTCTTCATCAGTGAGAACCACCATTCTTTTGCGCTTTGGAGCGAGGGTTTTCTGCTTCTTCAACTTCTCACCCTGCTCCTTCTTGGCATCCAACAAAACCTTCCCCCTGGTTTGTTGGGTTTCTTTTTCAGCAGCCGCAATCGGTGATTCCACTTTCTTCTCTTTCTTTCCCTTAATAGTCCTCTTCGCAGCAATGGGCTTGAACATCACTTTGGACTTGGGAAATGGGGTCGAATTGGTGAAGATGTCCTCCTCCTCTCTGCACATCTCCAAAATAAATGCTATTTTGGTGGCATGGTGGATCTTGCCTTTGATAGATATTGCCCCATCCTTCTCCCTTTTTATGACCTTGGCTTGCTCACTCACCATCTGAATCAAGAATCTGAGCCAGTTGAAGTCGGTGGTGGGTGAAGCCTCGATCGCCGCCATTAATCGGAGCTTCGGGGTACTAATCTGCTCAAAACTCCCCGAATGACTCATGATGCATTTGCTCACAATATCCAACAAAACTCTATATTGTGGCTTCAAATGCCTCTTATGCAGTGTAGCCTCAAATTTTACAGGATTCTCAGCAATCCTATCTAAATACTCCTGCTCTCTACCCAACATATACACAGCAGGATCCTCTCCTCTATCACAAAGCTCAAAACCATCGTTTAAATTTTTCGGAATTATATACAATTCCCTTTCAAAGTCGATATATTTAGATGAGTGTTCTAAATGTGATACAGTAATCTTGGAATGTATACCATCCTCTTCATCTATCTTCAGATTACAGATGAACTCGATTACCTCTTTCGCGTATTCTTGGTCCGGTCGGTTTGCGACGAGATTGGTGAGCTTGGCCAAACGGATCAAATGGAGAGCCTCCTCTTCTGGTTTAGAGTTGGTTGTGCTATCGAGCGAGACAACGAACTCGTACCAAGGTTTATTGGTTTCGGCAAATTTGTCGAAAACGTTAGGAGCCATTTGAGATTTGAAGATTTGAAGATTTAGGGTTTAGGTTTTCTGGGAAAAAGGGGATTTTCTTTGCAGAGGATTTTGAAATGAAGGGTTTGATAAAGTTTGGCTTGAATGGCTTCAAAGGATTAAATAGCTTGAGATCGTGGGGATTCGCGTTGGTTAGGTGAAAAGCAACGGTTGAGATTAATCGCTAATTAATCGGGTATGCGAACAGTCGATCTTTCGAAAAGTAAGCCACCAATTTATCCTTATTGGTCATTAAATGTAACAGAGCATTAAATGACTGTTGACCTTCTTCGGAATTTCAAAAGATCCCGCCCAAAAACATTCCTTAGGTGTTTTGTATTTATTGCAAATGATTACTGAGCTTCACTTAAGCAATAAATGAGTCATGAGTCATTACTTCTTCAGACTAATTACCCTCTATTAGTCTTACTGAGTATTGACCTTGATAAAATGTCAAGATGATAATCGAAAATCTTGAATGGGTTCAAGATCTTTCGAAGAAATCTTGACCTTCAAGAATCTGAGTTTCCACGAGACTCGATTCGGTATTTCCATTTTATCCTGAGCTTCTCAGTAGAATTCTGAGAAAACTTCAAGCATCTGAAAACCTTGAATTTTTCAGATTTTACTCTATACACCTGGATCTAACATCCCTAATTCAACTGAAAGTTCCTGAAATCTTGATTCAGCCAAAGGTTTAGTCAAGATATCAGCTCTCTGCTTATTAGTATGAATTTTCTCCATCCTTATGTCCCTTTTCTCGACATGATCTCGATGAAGTGATGTCGATATCCACATGCTTGCATCCGTGTGTAATCTGGGATTTTGTGAAATAACAATGACACTATTATTGTCACAAAATATTGGTACTTCATTGGCTACAACTTTATAATCCCTTAATTGTTGTCTAAGCCAAAGAATCGAAAGCACGCAGACTTCCTGCGACCATGTATTAAACCCGATAATCTTGGTTGCTATCGAGGTCCTGCGTTTTCTTCGAAAACCAAGATATCAGTTTACTTCCTAGAATTGACAAGTTTCTGTAGTGGACTTCCTGTCAATCCTGCAACCTCCATAATCAGCATCTGAGTAACCAGTTAATTCAAGGTTATCATCAGCTGGATACCATAATCCTCTATTCACTGTGCCCTTAAGATACTTCAGTATCTTTTTGGCAGCCTCCATGTGACTAGCCTTAGGATTAGCTTGGTATCTTGCACATATCCCAACAGCAAATGTTATATCCAGCCTACTTGCTGTGAGATAGAGCAATGATCCAATGATTCCTCTATAATCAGTATGACTCACTGATTTGCCTTCAGAATCAGGATCCATCTTGTAGTTAGTATTCATAGGAATCCTAACTGCATTGCAATTCTGTACACCATATTTGGCAATCAGATCTCTGGTGTACTTTGCCTGGTTGATGAAGATTCCTTCCTTTGATTGTTTCACTTGAAGACCTAGAAAGAAATTCATCTCTCCCATCATTGACATCTCAAACTTGCCTTTCATCAGTGTTGAAAACTTTTCACACAGCTGATGGTTTGGAGATCCAAAAATGATGTCATCAACATATATCCGAATCCGAAAAGAAGATATCTTCCCCATCTTCTATCCCAACAGAGTTCTATCAACAGTTCCTTTGACAAAACCATGGTCAGTAAGAAACTGAGAAAGAGTATCATACCATGCTCTGGGTGCTTGCTTGAGACCATACAAAGCTTTTCTGAGCCTGTAAACTTGGTCATTCTGTTTGAAACCAGGAGGTTGTTCCACATAAACCTCTTCTTTAAGCACACCGTTCAGAAATGCACTTTTCACATCCATTTGATAGACTGTGAACTTCATGTAAAGCATATGCAAGAAACAATCGATGGCTTCTAGTCTTGCAACTGGTGCAAAGGTTTCATCATAATCCAAGCCTTTCTCTTGGGATTAACCTTGTGCAACTAGCCTTGCCTTGTTTCTTACAATGTTGTTGTTTTCATCTCTTTTATTCTTAAATACCCACTTGGTTCCAATGACATTGTGCCTTTCAGGTCTATCTACTAGCTCCCATACTTCATTCCTTGAGAATTGATTCAAATTTCATCTTGCATAGCAATAATCCAATGAGAATCTTGTAGAGCTTCACCAATCTCGATGAGGTTCTTTCTCCGATAGGAAGCGGTGAGAATAGTGCACTCTCACCATGGAACCTTCTTGTTTTAACACCTTCAGTTAGATTACCCACAATCTGACTTGTAGGATGACTATCTAACCATCTTCTTCTAGATGTTCCCCCTTCAACAATATCCTCAACATTTGAAATGTTAGGTTCGATTAATTCAAGAAACTTCGGGAACAACAGAAAATGAGAAAGGGAATCATCTTCCTCAGGGGAAATTCCATTCAGAACATTGTCAAAGACATTTGTTCCCATTTGGTTGATAGATTCGAATTTGCCTCGGTTTGTGACCACGTCTTCATTGGCATCACATACGAATCACGGCGTGTCTGCATTCGGATTGGTCACTTTTTGGTGTGTTGGCTTTCCCGAGTCTCACCATCCCGAGTTCCATCCCGAACTTTTTTATTCGAGTCCGAGTCACTCCAATCATAGGATGTGGTGACTTCTTCTTTTCGTGTTAAATGGATGATTTGTCATTCTTTTTTCAGCTTAATCTGGTGATCCTCTTGGTCGGGTTCATCTGATCATGTTCTGTTTCTTACGAACACAAGTAGATTCATAAAAAACAACATGAGGTGTTTCCTCCACAATAAGAGTCCTGGTTGTAAACTCGAAAGCTTTTATCGATTTCAGAATATCCTAAGAATATTCCTTCATCAGCTTTACTAGCAAATGTTTTTAACTGATCTTTACCATTATTGTGTATGAAACACTTGCAACCAAACACACGAAAGAAAGAAACAAGAGGCTTCCTTTCATTCCAAAGCTCATAAGGTGTTTTTCCTTGACTCTTGGTCAAGATGGATCTGTTTACGAGAGTAGCATGCGGTGTTGGCAACTTCAAACCCAAAATCTTTTAGGAATATCGACCTCAAATTTATCATTGTCCTTGCAGCTTCTTTCAGAATCCTGCTCCTTCTTTCAGCAACACCATTTTGTTGAGGGGTCCTTGCAGCTGATGTTTCATGAGTAATTCCATTTGCTGCACAATAATCAGATATGATATGATTTATAAATTGGTTCCTTGTCGATCGATTTTGACCACACTCGATTTTTCTCAATCTTGAGCCTTTTGATGAATTTCGCGACTTTATCGAGTCTCTTTCTTCTTGAGTAAGAATATGACCTAAGTATATCTTGAGTAGTCATCAACTACTACCAATGTGTATTTTCGCCATTAGTGCTTTCTTTGGTGTTATAGGACCAAAAAGATCCATATCAAGAATCGAAGTATTCTTTCAAAGAGAAACATCTACTTTTCTCTTAAATGATGCTCTAATTTGTTTTCCTTTCTGGCACGCATCACAAATATGTTCCTTACTGAACACTTCATTAGGCAACCCTCTCACAAGAGCTAATCTTGCAAGCTTGTTCAGGGTTTTGAAATTCAGGTGATTCATTCTTTTATGCCATAACCAACTGGTATCTGTGGAACTTTTAGCAACCAAACATGTATCTTTAGGAGTTAAACTCCAATCAGCAAGATACACATTTCCTTTTCTAGTACCAGTCAGTAATACTTTCTGTGAGATATCATCTTTCACAAAACATAAGTTCTTAGAGAACTCAACATTAAAACCTTTATCACAGATTTGGCTTATTGAAAGCAAGTTATGCTTCAATCCAGATACATATGAAACACCATGGATATGAACTGAGTCGATTTCCAAAGTTCCATATCCTTCAGTCTATCCCTTGGAGTTATCTCCAAAAGTGATCTGAGGGCCTCTTTGTTCAACATAGTCACTGAGTATCTTCTTGAATCCTGTCATATGTCTTGAACATCCACTGTCAAGATACCATACATCAGGGGCTTTTTCATCTCTCGCTCATCGTCTATATGATCTTTGATCATTTCAAGGTGCCCTTGTTTTCCTCTGAAAAAAAGCAGATCAATTTTTAGGTACCCAATTTGTGTAGGGTCCTACAAGGTTAGATGTACCTTTCGGAATCCAAATCACCGACAACTCTAATCACTTTAGAGTGGCTAATTTTTCTTCCATAAACATCAACATACACATTCACTACTCACGGGTGCCTTAGCGGGTCTTACGTGTATGTGTGCTAGCCTTAGCATGAACATGGGCTTTTGATTTTTTCTTTGGTTCGGGCTTTTTTTGTTGGATGCTTTTGGCTTCATGCGGCCTGTCTAAATCTTTGTTGACTTGGGTTGGGTAACCTTTACCCTTAGGCAAGTGGGGTTGAGTTACCTATCTTTGAAATCTGGGTCTTTCAAGATTATCTTGAGGACTTGGTTTCTTCAGGTTGAGAATATCTCTTTGAGTGTTTTCATCCGAGGATTCCTCGATGGTTGATGTGGATCCTTTCGGGTTTGCATTCTTAGCCCGAGGCTTTGAAGTACTTGCTCGAAATTTTCCAATCGAGTGCTTTCGAGTTTTCTAGCCTTCACCGAGGTTTGGGCTTTCCCTACCGATCATTCGTTTTGAAACCATGGGTCCTTTTCCCTTGTCTACAACCTTGGGCATTTCTTGATTTGAAGTGTGGGTGCCTTTGGTTTTACAAAGATTGTCTTCTTGCTACTTGATGCGAGGATTCGGATGACCTTGTGAGGTTCCCCCTGGAATGTATCCCAATCCAGATTTTATAGTGGCGGATCTCTGGTAACTCGAATTTCATCTATTACTTTAGATGCGAGATTAAATAGAGTTAGCTTCTTACATGCACTATCCTCACGATTCTGTAGAGTTTCATGCTTCTCGAGAGAGGTCAATGAACTTAGTTACGATTATTTGAATCTCTTGATTGGATTTCTCTAGCTTTTTCGGTTAGGGTCACTATCAACTTCTCTTTCTCTCGAGAGTTGTACTTTTCGGAAAATCCGACTCATCGGTAGCTCCCATTAATTGAGAAATGATTTGATATTGCTAGAGTCTTTCCATTTTAGATTTTCAAACTTTTCGGTTCTTTATTACGCTCTTGAGTTTCATTTAGCAGTTCTTGTAAAACAACATAGTCCTTCATTAGACTCTCAAAAGAATCCATCAGGTCAAAATAACTGTTTACAGTTGAACTTGACAACTCTTGTTCTAGTGTAGGAGCAACAACAAAGAAAGAAGAGTTTACCTCCTCAATGGCCATCGGGCGAGATGTCATCACTTTCCACCGTGCGAGAATATTTCATCCGAGGAGCTAGATCCTCCTCTCGAATGTTCTTCTTTCAAACCATGGCCTTTTTGCTAGAGAACTTCTTGTCTCTTTTAGTTTGCCTTTCTCTTCTCTCCTTAAGCTTTTCGGATCCGGACAATCATCTTTGGAAGTGACCTTTCTTTTGGCAATTATAGCATCTGTTGGCATCATCATCCTGATCACTTTCTTCTTTGGACTTGGAGTCCTTCCTTTTGGATGAAGACCCCTCAACTTTCAGGTCCTTCTTTTTCTCAGTTGATCTGTCCTCAGGTTTCTCCTGGTACCTGTGATTCCTGTAATAGCTTTTGTATTTTCCATATCGACTATTAAGTCTTTCAAACCTCCTTGCCATCAGTGTTAGCTTATCCTCAAGCTCATCCTGATTTTTAGCAAGGGAGTTCTCAAACTCTCTATTTTTACAGGTTTTATCTTTGGCTTTAAAAGCCACATTTTTACTAGATGATGAATCATCTTTGCTGTCAGCCTCTTTGGATTTCTTATCAATTACAAACTCATAGGCCTTCAGCTCAGAGAAGACTTGTTGATATGACATTGAATTAATGTTTTTGGTGTTTTCAATCACCACTGCATGTATATCCCATTTCTTAGAAAGACCTCTAAGAATTTTCAATGCAACTTCTCTCTGTGGATATTTCTTTCCAAGTGCATTTAGATCATTCATAATACTAGTGAATCCGACTTTCAATTTGTCAATTGATTCACCTTCTTCCATTTCAAAACTATCAAACTTTCCTATTGCAACTGAAAGTTTGTTTTCTTTGATATGATTTGTGCCTTGGCACATTACAGCTAGTGTATCCCAAATTTCTTATGCAGTATTGCAGTGAGAGATCATTCCCATCACACCATCATCAATTGTACTGTATAGTGTGTCTTTAGTTATATAGTCTAGATTGACTAACTTTCTCTCCTCAGGAGTCAGTTGGTCATCAGACTTAGGAAATTCTACTCTAGGATCGTTTCTTTCATTTTCTGTTCCTCTGGGATTCACCACAGTAAATTGGAATGGCCCTTCAGAGACCACTCTCCACATTCGTTCATGTTTGGAATACAGGTGAGCCTGCATTCTCAATCTCCATAGATCATAGTTCTCCACTGAGAACATGGGAAGTTTCTAAGAAGACATTTTAACTGAGTCTTTTAAGAATTCAACAAATAAGATCAGTTCAGATAGACCACAAGTATTTTAGAAAATCAAACTTTGGTCAACAAAGCAGGTGGTCAAGTTAAACCACTGCTCTGATACCACTTGTTGGTCCCGGTGCAAACGAGTCTTATACGTGTATGGGGGGGAATACACGTGTTCAGTATTTTTAAAACTTTTCTTTTCTCGAGGTCACTTGGGTCGAGGTTGTCACGAAGATTTGGTCGAGAAGCACAAATCGATCGAGTCAAAGTCTATCGAGACAAGTGATCCGAAGTCGCTTTTAAACCTCGGATAATCCCAACCGAGTCCCGAAGTTTTGAGAGATCCTGAGTTGCTTGGATCGATAACCAACTTCTTGAACCCTCGGAAGAGTAAGTTCAGTTTGATAACTATCTGTTCTAGCTACTCAGATGTGCGGAATGGTTGGCCCTTTAGTTTATACTCGTTTTAAGCTTTGCTGAAAAACTTTCCTTTGAATGGAATAGTGATTTGGCTGTGATTCAATTATATGTAACTTCCAGTGGATTGATTCTAGCTGAAATGTCAGTGAAAATATGCTTTCAGATTTAAGTCAATGCAACAGTTAAGCACAGATAAAGAAAGCAATAAACAACACAGCAGTTTATAGTGGTTCAGAGACTCAAGCTCCTACGTCCACTCTCTCTGATCCTCAGAGAAATTCACTAATCACTTCCTGAGCTTTCTGACTACCTCGCGTAGTTTACTTACTCAACTCGGCCCTGAGCTTTCTGACTACTCCACGTAGTTTACTTACTCAACCCGACCTTGAGCTTTCTGACTACCTCGGTAGTTTACTTACTCAAACACAAACAAGCTTTCAGACTACCTCTGTAGCTTACTAACTTCACCTCTAGAGCTTTCTGACTACTCCGCGTAGTTTACTAACTCTTTACAACTCTTATCACCAACAATCACACTCAAACTACCTTCTAAAGGGATTGGGGTTTCTTGGTTGGTTTCCAACTAGGATGAGATATCCTTTACAATAAAGTACAATGCAAAGGCTAGGATATCTCGACTAAGCTTTGGATATATCTTATCAAGCTAGGCTTAGTGGAATGAGCTCTCTTCGATTTAAAAGCACTTGGGAAATTCTAAGTTTTTCGAGTGCTTTAACTTTGCGATAATAAGTTTGAGCTCTTGAGTTGCTTACAAATTTCCCGTAACCTTACAATGTAGAAGGTCACAAGTATTTATAGGCATACACCAAGGTCACTCTTTGAAAACTATCCGTTGGAGAGATAGCTCAGAGAGTTTCCTCTTATGGTGTGTGAGAAATGGCTATATTTAGGGTTTGACACTCCCTAACACGTTTTAGGCAATAGCCTTTCATGTAGCCGGTCTTCACTTTTTGCAGTCTGGAACTTTGTACTTCTGACATCTTTTCAGCGACCTGTCACTGTCAGTGTCAGTATGGTACAGTGCTGTCTTCCTCATTTTGACTTTTGTCTCCAGTTAAAGGTAGACACCTTCAACGGCTCTTTTGGTTACAAACTCTGAGTTGATATAACCTTAACAACACTTTGTCTTAGTTCCTTTTGTCTGCAATTGAATGTCTTGGGCAATATCTAATTTTCTAAGGAATCGCGACTTTCTCAGTGTTGCATCCTTCAGATAGATATTCTCAGTGCCTCGGAACATTCAGGTTTATACTGAACATTAAGTACATTACTGAGTCTTCAGTAATTATTGTGCCTTCAGTGTTCTTGATCTTCAGTTCTTCAGTCTTCTGTCTTCTGCGTCTTCAGAGTCTTCTGAGTCTTCAGGGTCTTTTGAGTCTTCACAGATATACTGACTGATATACTGAGTCTTCATGCTGACTCTCCAGTTCCTCAGTTTCATACTGAGTCTTCAGTATCTCAGTTTCACACTGAGTCTTCAGATTCTCAGTTTCTTACTGAGTCTTCAGAAACTTTAGTTTCATACTGAAACTTCAGTTTCTTCAGAAACATACTGAGTTCTTCAGAATCTTCAGATCTTAACCTGATCTACATCTGCTGACTATACATTTTGCAGATATCATCCTGCATACTCTAAAACTGAATCCTGACTCAACTATCAAGATTATCCTGAACATGTCATACTCAGGGGTTTTGGGATCTAATCAAAAACATATATCTTTTTAAATTCATCTCCCAACATCTCCCTATTGGAGTAGAAAGCAGGATTCTCCAGAAGATTTGCTGTTTAAGTAGAGCATCTATGTTCTGCTGGATGGAAGTAATCTGATCAGAGATGAAAGAATTTTTAAAATGAACAAAGGGTGTACCATCTGGTTACTGTGTAGGGAATGTTGCCAACAGAATGGACAACATTTCCGGTTTGCGGTTCAACATCAGGAATAGGAAGATCTACAACTCTGTTTCCACCTTTCAACACATGGGATATTCCAAAGCTTGAAATATACCCACTTATTTTCTCACTTCTTGGCCTCTCAAATTCCAATCTATCCAAGAACTGACAGATCAAACTTGGATATGGAAGAATGCTTCCATCTGTGTGTTTACCAGCATATGACATCATATTATCAAATATGTTTTGCCCCATATTGAACCTATTCAAATGTACAATCTTGTATAGCAAGAAGGTTTGCTCTTTGGTCAACACAGTGGAGTTCTTTTAGGGTAGCCAGTTGGAAACAAGTAGTTTGTGAATCACAGAATACAAAGAAGTCAATTTGGAAGCAGAAAATTGCAAAGTCCATTCAAAATACTTTCCACCAGTTATGACAGGCATCACTTCCTTAATATCCAATTCAACATTATTTTCATCAGTTTGTCTAGTCCTTAGACAGATATTGATCAGCCTAGGATTTATTGTGACCACATTATATTTGAACCTAATCTTCCCATAGTTTGAAGACATTCTATTTCCACAACTCTTTTTCAAATTGGCATAGAATTCAGCAACCCACTCAACATAGTACGGTTTAGCATATTGAAGAGCATGCAACAGAGATCTACTTTCTAAGAAACTAATCAGATTATTAGCTTCAAAGTCTGGAACTTTAATGATCCTCTCATCAACAATGTTCCTTTTCAGCAAAGATTTTACCAAAGCAGACTTTCTATCATATTCTTTCCTATCATCAGGTTCAGAGTCAGATTCCATTACCTCATCAAAGAGTTGATCAAACTCATCATCAGTCTGATTTTCAGCAGGTTCAGCATTGTCAGATTCTTCTTCTTCAGGATCTTCTTCTACAGGTTCTTCTTCTTCAGGTTCCTCCTCCTCAGGTTCATCTTCAGAATCATCTCCCTACTCAGAATCAGATGATTCTGTAACATCAGCAGCAACATGCACAGGAGGATCATTTCTCCTTTTTGTTCTCCTTTCCTTTTTGGCCATTAACTCCTCCATGGTCAAATCATCATCAGAATCCTTAAGCTCAGCAGCAGGGGCTTCAGGAATAACCATCTCCTCATCTGAATCCTCTACTGTGATAGGATCATCAGCACCACCATCAGTCCTCTTAGGACATTTTCCAGTGTAATCAACTTTCTTTCCAAGGTTTCTATGTGACACTCTCCTCTTTCCCCATTTTCCACGTTTGGGAGTGAACTTCTTCCTCAGCCGGATGTTCTTCAATTTCTCCCCCATTCCATCTGAATCAGAGGAATCAACTTTTTCCATCTCAACATCAGTAGCTTGAGTAGGGTTTTCAGTGGGTTCTGAAACAAGTTCATCAGGAATTTCTGTGGCTAAGAGTTTAGCAGAAAGATCAACAAAATCATTAATGTTTACTAGTTTTTCACAAATGAGAACATCAGGAAGAACATGAGGGTTAGATTCGAGCATTTGTTCGATGACAAGTCGAACCAGAGAGTGAGGGGTATCAACAGAAAAGGCATAAGGATTGGGTTTCTGTATAGAAGAAGTCGATGATCCACCAACATTAGTGGAATCACAACCTGGATTTTGAGCAGCCATTTCAGCAAGAAGATTTAAAGGGTTCAAATTTTCTGGAGAGGAAGGGTTTGAGCGTCGATTTGAGAGAGAAGGGTTTGCGTGTGATTGAAAGTGATCAGAGAAGTCCGAAGGGCTTGGTTTATCAGCCATCCCACCTTTATTCTGTCCAATCAAATTAAATCAAGGAAATTAAAATAATGATTTGAGAAAAATAGGAGGGAAATAATATAGTATATGACCAAAAAAGAAATAATACAAAGTAAAAACAATACAAACCTCGATTCCTATGTGCAACAACAAGGTTTTCAGCTTTTAGTAATGAACATCACAAATAAATCGAACTTAAGTAGAGAAGAGAGTGGAGGTTATCACATAAACCACCTCAAAAACCGACCAAAAGTGGACAAAGAAACCACCCACTAAGGTAAGTGTGATCGTGTGTATGTGTATAAACCGCTTAAAATATTTTCAAAAACTGAAACTATATCTAAAATTAAATAAACCAAAATTAGTTCAAATAAGGTGATTGAACCGCGAATTCAACTTGATCAGAACATTGATCACAACATGTATGATAGATAAAGTTCGAATCACTTAAGGTTTCAAAAAATGTTGGCACACATATATCTCAACACTCAATTTTGCATGAAATTCATCATCAAAGTGTTGCATATTTTGAATTTTTTTTTAAACACATGTTCACATTGATCCATCTTTTCAAGAGAGAACATCGTAGTCGCGAGCTCCGTGTCCCATAGTTACTCAATGGATTGTGAACAAACATGGATATATATTTAATCACCTTTTGAAAAGAGAACATCGTAGTAGAGAAGCTCTGTGTCCCATAGTTACTCAGTGATTACACATCTAAGTTGTGTCTTATTTTTCAATGCATTTAAGAGATATACGTCCAGGACTCTGTATATAAACCATGATTCAACAATAAGATCATTACACATCATTCAAAGTTTAAATATAGGCAAATCAGCAGACAAACTCATTATCAGAACCAAAATGTTGCCTCAAATGTTCGAAACATTTGTCACAACATTTAGTGTTTATTTTTCAGATTTTCTAAGTGAAGAAAACCTCTCGTTGTCAAGGGCTTTTGTGAAAATATCAGCAAGTTATTTTTCAGTAGAAATGTACTCTAACTTCACAACTTCTTTCTCTACAAGATCTCTTATAAAGTGATGTCTTATACTTATATGCTTAGTCAAAGAATGTTGCACAGGATTCTTGGAAATATTGATAGCACTAGTATTATCACAATAAATAGTCAAAATACCACTTTCCAACCCATAATCATCAAACATCTTTTTAAGCCAAAGCAGTTGAGTGCAACAACTTCCAGCAACAACATATTCAGATTCAGTTGTTGGCTGTGAAACACAATTCAGTTGTTTCTTACTGTGCCAGGATATAATGTTGTTTCCCATGTAAAAACATCCTCCACTAGTACTTTTTCTGTCATCACAATCACCTGCCCAATCTGCATCACTATAGCCAACTAAAGAGCAATTAGTATCATTTGAGTACCAAATACCAGGATCACATATTCCAGCTACATATCTTATAAATCTTTTCACAGAATTAAGATCCTTAGGATTAGCTTGATATCTAGCACAAAGACAAACACTATACATAATATCAGGCCTACTAGAAGTTAAATACAAAATACTTCCAATCATTGATCTATACAAAGTAGGATCAACATCTTTTCCAATCAAGTCTTTACTCAACTTTTGAGTTGAACCCATAGGGGTTTTCATAGTTTTAGCAGTTTCAAGACCAAATCTTTTCACCAAATTCTTAGCATATTTCTTTTGAGAAAAGAAAATACCATCTTTCATTTGTTTGATTTGAAGACCTAAAAAGAAATTCAGTTATCCAACCATGGACATTTCAAAGGTACATGTCATTTCTTTAACAAAACTCTCAAGCATATCATTACTAGTTGAACCAAACACAATATCATCAACATATATTTGAGCAACCATGATATCATTCTCAGAATTTTTAATGAACAAAGTTCTATCAGCTTCACATCTCAAAAATTCAAATTCAAGTAAGAAATCAGTAAGTCTACCATACCAAGCTCTAGGTGCTTGTTTTAGACCATACAAAGCTTTCTTTAACTTGTAAACATGATCAGGAAATTCCAAATTTTCAAAACCTCTAGGCTGTTCAACATAAGCTTGATCATCCAGAATACCATTTAAGAAAGCAGCTTTAACATCCATTTGATGCAAGTTAATGTTAATGAAACATGCAATAGCAAGAAGTAATCTAATAGATTCAATTCTAGCAACAGGAGCAAATGTTTCATCAAAATCTATTCCTTAAATCTGAGTATATCCTTGAGCAATCAATCTAGCCTTATTTCTCACAATATTACCAAATTCATCAGTTTTATTCTTGAAAATCCACTTTGTTCCTATGACATTAATATCAGAATTAGGTCTAGATACAAGTGTCCAAACATCATTTCTTTCAAACTAATTAAGCTCTTCATGCATAGCATTTATCCAATTTTCATCATCAAGAGCTTCTTTCACATTTTTAGGCTCAATTTTAGAATGATAACACTCAAAAGTTACCTGATTGCATATGGATGACATGCAAACTGAACTTACAAGGTTATTGATATGAATACTCATTCTTCTTCTAGTTTGTACACCAGTGGTAGCTTCACCAATGATTTGATCTGATGGATGACTTTTCATTATCTTAGTTGAAGGAACCAAATGTTTTGGATACTGTGAATCTTGTGACATTATTTCAGTATTTGAATTTTTGGGTAATGTTGCATCAGATGTTGAAGGAACATTCTGATTCTGATCAACATTTCTACTATCCCCAGTGTCATCAGTATTTCTGGATACTTCTATCAAATATGATACATTATCTTCAGCACTTTTACCTGCAAGACTTGCAAGTTCATCAAATACCACATTTACATATTCTTGCATTGTATCAGTTCTCAGGTTATAGATTCTATATGCCTTGCTATTCTTAGAATATCCAAAGAAAAATCCTTTATCACTCTTAGAATCAAACTTGTGCAACTGATCTCTATCATTCAAAATGTAACAAACACAACCAAACACATGAAAGTATTCCAAATTTGGTTTCTTGTTATTCAGAATCTCATAGGGAGTACAATTACTACCAGAACGAATATAGACTCTATTCACAATGTGACAAGCAGTATTCAAAGCTTCAGCCCATAATTTCTTAGAAAGACTTTTTGAGGTTAGCATGACTCTTGCCATTTCTTGCAAAGTTCTATTATTTCTTTCAACAATTCAATTTTGTTGAGGAGTTTTAGGTGAAGAAAACTCTTGCAAAATACCTTCCATTTCACAAAAATTAGTAAACAAACTGTTTTCAAATTCTCTTCCATGATCAGACCTTATCTTACTGATCTTTAAACATAAAACAGTTTTGAACCTTTTGTAAAGAATTTTGAACTCAGAAAAGGTATCTGTTTTTTCTTTTAGAAAGATAACCCAAGTATATCTAGAAAAATCATCTACAAGAACATATGAATACCTCTTTCCACCTAAACTTTCAGTTTCCATAGGACCCATTAGATCAATATGAATCAATTCACAACACCTGTTTGTTGTACATGCTGACAACATTTGATGTGTTGTCCTCACTTGCTTACCTTTCTGGCATGGTCCACAGGTTTTTCCTTTTTCAAAGTTAAGATCAGGTAAACAAACTGCAGCATCTAGTCTATGCAATTTCTGAATACTTCTGTAATTAGCATGACCAAGTTTTTGATGCCACAGGAAAATATCATCTGCTTTAGCACTTTTACAAGTATGATTTGTACCAATCAAATAGCAATTATCAGCAGATCTTTTGCCAGTCATTAAGCAATCATCATTTTTATCAAACACATAGCATGAATTCTTGTCAAACTTTACATGTAAATCATCATCACATAACTGACTAATACTAATCAGATTAGCAAGTAAACCTTTTACATGTAACACATTTGTCAATTTTGGAAAACCAGGAACATTCAAGGTTCCTTTACCAACAACTTTACCTTTTGAACCACCACTATAGGTAACATGACCACCATTACATGATGTATAATCAGATAAGTAATTAAGTTGACCAGTCATGTGTCTAGAACAACCACTATCAAAGTACCAAGATCCAGGAACACATGCTTTCAAAGATGTATACACAATATTACATGATATGTTCTTATGAATCAACTTTTTAGTGTTGTTAACCTGTTTTATAGGGTGTTCAATTTTATCAGGTAAAACAATTCCAGCTTTTAAGTCTCTTCTTAACTTAGAACAATATGGACGAATATGACCAACTCCAGCACAATAAAAACAGACATACTCTTTAAACAAACCATCAGATTTCTTTTGGTTACCTTTCAAAGATTTAGGCAAAGAAGTTCCAGCTTTTGCAAAAGAAATAGGTTCACAGGATAAATGAGTATTTTCAGAAGTTTTCACAAAACCAAGTCCAACATTATCAGATCTACCAATCATTAATGTCTCATTCAATTCAGTAGTGCTTGCAGAAAACTTTTTAAAACTTAGAGTAGTGCACTTAAGTTCATCTTTCAAAGAAGAAATTTCCACATCTTTTCTAGTTAAAAGAACTTCAAGCTTCAAAAGATTTTCTTTCAAATCTGAATTTTCTAAAGATAAGGAACTCAACACCTGTTTTTGAGTTTCTAAATCAGTTTTAAACTTCAGATATTCAGAGTCACAATCAGCAGATTTTGATGTTTCAGCATTCAGAATAGTTCCAGTAAAACAGTTAGTCTCAGAGTTATATTGACTGAATGTTGTTTCAGATGTTGTATGAACATCTGAATCTGCTTCAGACCAATAATCATCGAGATCATCATCAAATGTATCATCATAAACTATTCTAGCAGACATAACACTTAGCTCACATTTACCAAAATCAATTTCATCATCAGAATCATCACTTAAGGTAGCATTAAAGTTCATTTTTTCCTAAGCATAGTATTAGCACATTCATTAACATAAAGACCATATCCAGAACATGCATCACATTTAACCTTTTTTTTGTACTCAGGATCATATTTGAACTTGTTATCCTTATTGAATTGTCTAGGTTGATTGAAACTGGAAGACTGACTTGGAACAAACTTTTTATCAGAGGGAGAAGAGTTTTGGTTAAACTTATCATTTGATTGAAATTGACCATTTGGTCTTCTGAACTTTCCTTTTAGAAAAGATTTGAATTGCTTAGTGATAAGAGCAAATTGTACATAAACATTTTCATCACATATATCAGAAACATCATCATCAGAATCAACTTCAGTCACATAAGGATGTTTACCAACATTATCAGAAGTTTCACCTCTAAAAGCAAGTACTTTCTAGTCTTTATCTTTCTCATGTTTATCATCATCTAACATATTTGAGTTAATCTCATAAGTTTTCAAAATACTTATCAACTCATTTTGACTCAATAAATCAGTGTTCTTAGCCTCTTCTATTGCACATATTTTTGCATCAAATCGTTTAGGAACAGTTCTAAGTATTTTATTAACTAACCGAGTGTTGGAAATTGGATCACCAAGTGAGTGTGACTCATTAGCAATCTCACTTATCCTTTCATTGTATGATGAAATGTTCTCATCATCTTTCATCTTCAAGTTTTCAAACTTGGTTCCCATAGTTCTTCGAACACTTTCTGATCCTTCACAATGTTCCTGCAATATATCCCATGCATCCTTAGAAGAAACACAATTAGATATCAGTTTAAACATAGAAACATCAGTAGCAGTAAAAATCGCATTGAGGGCTTTATAATTGAAATTGGCCGATGTGCATTCATCATTGGACCAATCAATCTCCTTTTTGACTTGCGATTCTCCATCAATATCACCCACTGTTTTTAGAGGATTCCAACCAGACAACACACTACGCCATGCTCTCTCATCTATAGACTTAATATACATGCGCATTTTGGGTTTCCAGTAGGGATAATTTGATTCATCCAAAATTGGAGGTTTTAAAGAAGGAGTTAGTGGATATTCCATTGGAAAACACACTTTAAACACATGACCTTTAACTTAGTGTATCAAGTTTATGGCACTGGCGCCAACTGAAAGTGTGTGTGTGTGTATTTTTCAGAGTGTTGTTAAAAATGTTGTGCAACATATAAAACAACATATGACAGCGGAAGTATAAAAACTCAGTGCAAAGGATTTCAAAATTGTGTATAGTCTATAATCAGACTATACGAACCTCATGGTTAAAAAACATCACTATAACAAGTAGTGAGATACACACGAATCTCTTACAAGATCCTAAAAGGTGTAGTGAAAAACCACACACCAAAAATCAATCTATTCAATCAAGTAACTAGTGATCTTATTCAACATAAAACTTGATCTACTAAGACAAACACAATACTGATGGAAAATATTGGCATACACTCGACCAGTATAAATAGGCATAACATCGACCCTCACACTCCACTCACGGTTGTGTCTCGGATGCTACTCTCTTAAGTTTGGAGTAGAGCAAATGAGATTTCACTTTAACTCAAACTTGAATGTCGACCAATGCAGTCTATTTATAGACTTGAAGACCAACTGCATTGTCCTATCCATTCGACCTTGGACAACCTTTTACATCTCCTCCACTATCTCCATGATCTTGGTGTAACCATCCATGATCTTTCTATTCTTACTCCATCAGTGCAACCACTTGACAATATCTGAAACTGTCTTTAACCTGCAATGTAGGAAACATAGAAAAACACATCTAATAAACCGAAGTCAGTGTAAGGAGAAAGGGTAAATTTAAGATGTTGTGCAGAATGTTGTCAACATCTGGAACAACATCCATGCAACATCAACATCCTAGCTTAAATCTTAAGCTAACATGATTAGGAAATAATATCCCTAATCTTATAAAATAAATCTCTTAGATTTATTTCTCATATATAAAATCTCTACCGATTTAATTCCCATGTATATCAAATCTCTACGGATTTGATTCCATATATTAAATCCTATAATAATATTTCATATATTATTATTGGGAATCCTATTTAATTATTCAATTTAATTAAACATTTATAATAATTAATTCTAAATTAATCTATTATTAATTAACTCTCCATAAATTAAATATTAAATCCAATTTAACATTTAATCAACCAACTATAATCCGTAAAAGGGGACTACTTGTTGTGTGACCCATATGCCCTCATATATCGAGCAATTAGTCAAACTAACGGTCTTAATTGAACCCTAGACAATAAATCAGACATTCTCAATATATGAGGTACGTTGCGAGAAACGTACAACTACCTGTAACTGAAACATAGGCTATTACGATTTCCTCATTTCATTTATGAATACTCGATTAAGTCTTGAACATGATGAAGTGTCTATTCAAATAACTTAATCAATTTATCTCTAATCACTAATTGATCATGTATGTCACACTTAGCCACAAAGTCTAAGTTGACGTGCATCGGCCGATATCTTTGATCCAATTATGATGATAAGAAGAGTATTCTCTCTAAATCCACATTGAAGAATGAATCCTATTCTTGGAAATACATCAAACAGTTTCTCGGATAGGTATACCAATACCCTCTAAGGTATTTGTGCATCCATCATGAGATACCTAGTATCTCGTAGTAAGTGAGATCTTACTACACTCTCTAAGAGTATGATGCAGATCGCACACCAATCTCCATTGCATCATCAATATCCCATTCTTGATGATCCTTGATCGGGGCTATTTGAGAATCATGCTTAAGTCATATGAGTTCTCACAACCTCAATGACAACAATGACTCATGGGAACACTTGTATGAATAAATGCAAACAATCAAACATAATATTCAAACAAATGTATTGCCATATATTAATATTAAGTGAACTATAACATTAAATCAAACTGAATATCATCGAGTATTATGTCCTTACAATAGATTGTCTCTAGACACTAACACTAACACTTACAATGGATTATCTCTAGAACACTAACACTAACATTCTTGTGTTGTACTCAGGGAAAAATAGAGACCTAATATATAGGTAATAAGAATGAGATGAAAAAATTATTTAGATTTAGATAACATTTTGGGTGGTTGCTTTAATTTTGGGTGTTCTTTGGGTGGTAATAATGAAAATTTAAATTATTTTATTATTATTATTATTATTATTATTATTATTATTATTATTATTATTATTATTATTATTATTATTATTATTATTATTATTATTATGTGTGTTAGTGTGTGTGCGCGAGTTGTATGCTTATTATGTGTGTGAATATTATTATTATTATAATAAAGGATTATTATTATTATTATTATAATAAAGGATGTGATGTGTGATTGTTATATGTGGTGTGTAATTGCTATATTATTATTAATAATTTTCTCCTTCTTATATTATAAATATGACTATTATTATTATAGCGAATCAAAGATAATTATTGTTATTTGAGTTAATTGTTGTGTGAGTAAATTATGTATAACTAATAATTAATCACTACTAATTAAATTATTATAATATTATTGTTATAAAATATTAATAAAGGTACTAATATTTCTAAAGCTATAATTATCATTGTCACTATTATTGATATGAATATTAAAGATCTATATTTAATAAAAAGTTATACTTAAAAGTACTTTTGCACTTAAGATTATTAATCTATTAAATATATAGAAAAAATAATGTTTTTTTATGTGAATCTCATGAATTAATATCCTTTTAATATACTCATATTATTCTTGTGCTTGAATGATATATGTATTATTCCTATTATTACTATTTGTCTATATAGTTATTGTGTTATATATATATTTTTCATGAATTTTTTATATGCTATTAGTCGTATATGATTATATATGTGTTACACATGAAGATATGACTTTGTTAATTATGTACTGTTGTGTCTGTACATCAATATGTGTGTGTTAATTTTTAGATTATAAATTATTGTTATAAATCAGTTGTACTGTCATAATATTATTACTTTCTTAAATAAATTATTTACTTAAAAAAATATATACTTTGGAATTTCTTCAAAATGGTTTGAGTTAAAAGTACAAAAATAATTTTATGGATATGATATATGTTACGAAATTGTTAAGGGAAGTAAATGTTTAAAACTACATATGAGTTGTTCTATAATTGTTATGTTTTACTTCAATTGATATATATGTGACATTATATTTGATTATTTGATTAAATTGGTGATTGTTGGTCCCGAAAAACCCGATTTAAAACTCGTAAAATCTCAATGGGAGGTGACTTAAATATTTTTGCTGCGAATGTGTTATACAGATTTGCTAAAATATGTATGACAGTTAATATGAAAGCAAATAAGAACACACGTATTTTTATAGTGGTTCGGACGAACTTGTCCTACATCCACTCTTCCCTTCATGGGGCATTTCCTTAACCAACAGATATTTATGGAGCTCTCACTCAACGGGACTTTTCTCCCTCACGGGATCGCCTATAGATGTTTAATGAGTTCTTACTCTCTCGGGACTTATCTCCCTCACGGGATTGCCTACGGGACTTATCTCCCTCACGGGATTGCCTACCCTCCCTTACGGGATTGCTTCTTAACTACCTCACTTAACCACTAATTTTCTCTCTCAAGAAAGGGTATGGGTTTGGTGTTATTTCCAACTAGGTGAGATTTTCCCTTACATTGTTTTAGCCTTAAAGCTAAGGTTGGGAAAATCTCTCTAAGCTTAGGATATGACATTTTTCTTAGATCTAATGTAGAACACTCTTGGGTAAATTTGGATTTTTAATGCTCTGTGTTCTTGAATGGAGATGCTTGAATATTTGACTTTAATCTTCACTTTGCAGCATCCTCCACTATCTTCTTTTGAAGATAGTGCAATGTATTAATAGTGTGGATTTAAATATTACCGTTGGAGAGTAATATTCAAATCCATACTAATAAACTTCGATTTTTTTTATTTGTCCTTTTGCAATTGTTGTTTTGCGGCTTTATGTCACATCAATATGTGTGTTGTCATCTTCTCATTGGCGGCTTTTTGTGTGTCTAACGGATCGGCAAAGACAACAGATCAATTGTAATCAGAGATCGATTCAAAACAAAGAGATCGATTAAAGACAACAGATTAGTTCAAGACAAGAGATCGATTAAGAACTACTGGTCGAAGAAAGGCCACAGATCGATTCAAGCTGCCAGATCGATTCAAAGATAAAGAGATCGATTACGAGCAGCCCAGTCGATTTCAAAGACAAGAGATCGATTCAGAATCGCAGACGATCACAGATCAAGTCAAGATATCAGTCGCCCAGATCGCTTCAAAGATATCAGTCGCCAGATCGATAAGATATCGGTCGGCAGATCGATCAAGATATCAGTCAAGATATCAAGATATCATGTCACCAGATCACCTTTGCAGATCGCCAGACTTTCTCTTCACAAATCAGCATGGTTCTTCTTGTTCAGCTCATCAGTTTACATGGAACTCATCAGTCTCGTTTAGATTCGATCGCAATTTCATCTTCTTGATGAGTTCCCCCTCAACTTGTTACCTGTAAGAATAAAACTAAGTCTAGAAACGCAAGCTTTCTATACAAGTTAACTTGTCCTATTACAAGGTGTTTTGGCATAATAATCAAAACTAAATTTATCCCAACAGTGATGATCATGATATTACTTATGGCAACATAAAAGGAGGAATATTATTAACTAATTTAATGAATCAAGAGGTTCTGATAATAATTAAACTTTCAAGAAAACGTTCTGGGAGAAATGCTCTGGATCAGAGGTTCGGGACGTCCCTACAACTTGAGTTTCTGCAAAAGTATTCAAAAATAGTTCTAACTTATCTATAAATTTATAAGGTGGGTAACTATTTGTATACAGTGGTTTATGTTACAGTGATTGTTGGTGTATTCTGCACTCGACTAAACAAACACAAATCTATAACCAAAGAACACAAGTATATAAGAATATAAGGTTTCAAAATTAAGCTTGTGATTATGATTATGATATTATGATATGAGATTTATGATATGCGATTGCACGTGGTAAGTCGTTACCAGGTGGTCCCACTATGTTGAAAAGAAAACGATGGTGATTGCACGTGGTAAGTCGTCACAAGTGTGGTCCCACTATGATGTATAAGATACTATGAGGATTTCATCTTATAAGTCGTTACCAATGTTGTTCACTATGGATAAAGGAGATTCTAAGCTATTATTATCCAAACTATGAACAAGAATGTAGTACTAGGAATTCAAGCTTAGAAATGTAAATATACTACGAATCTACCATGAATACCAAAATTAACTACGCAAAAGCGTAAGAACAATCTATAATGAAATACTAAGTTTAAATATGAATGATATCTTATAAATATCAATAATGTTAAGACATTAAGCTAAGAAAAATATTAAAATAAGAAACCAAGCTACGAACGAGTTTATACAATGACTTTGGGCAGCCCTCCAAAAATCATCTACGCAAAATTGTATGAATAATCTTTAATAAAAAGTCAAGATAATTATATTTTGATGACCAGTATGAGTAACAACGTACAAGTTACCCGCTGAGATTTTATCTCACCCCCACACAGTTTGATATTTTTAGGACATGATCGAGAGGGGTCAGAGCTGCAGCAGTGACACAGAGTTTCCCTAATAATGATTTTCAATGAATGTGTAATCATCTCATAAATGGTTTAATAATTATGCTGAGAAACCTTTTAAGCTTACTTGATAAAGTATCATGTACTTTACCCTTTTTATAAACGTCACTTTTATAAATATATATCTTGCAAGTCAAATTATGGGCCCTTCCACATTTTGTATCTCAATTAATATTTATGATTAGGTTCTTCCGCTGCAAAATGTAGTACTTATGCTTGTATTTATATTTTAAAAAAGAAATTTTTAAGCTCAGATTTTATTGTCACTAAGTGACGACCCGAGTTTCGAGTGTCAAAGCCGCAAGGGCCATCATTCTGGATTCGGGACGTTACATGTGGTATCAGAGCTCATGTTCAACTCTTCGGACAAAATAACTTGTTTTCCCTTATTTCCAAAATTCTTTATATAGAAAATGTAAATTATTTCCTTAAAATTTTCTTTTAAAGGAAATTATTTTTATAGTGTATGAAAATGAGAAAATTGGTATATGGTAATTATTAAAAAGTCTTTTACGAAAGTATATTAAGAATATTAAGATAATACAAAAAATGTTACTAATGGGAAAATGTGTCTACTGCAGCAAGCCGAGCATCCTCAAGGTGTGTAAGTATTTTCAAAGTCTTTGAGTGATATTTATAGAATTGTGATTTGCATTATTGTAATATGCTATGAGAAGGAAGAAAATTAATTAATGTTTTGATATGATGAGAAGGAAAATGAAGTTGTACTTTTATATGATTAAGTTATGAAAGTAGAGGAAGTTACAATTGATATGATAAGTCTATGATTATGAAAGGATCTTGCATGAGGTGAAAATGATTACGAAATGGTTTACATATGATATAAGTGGAAGTTGAAATCATGATATGATACTAATCTTAAAATCCATTTATCTTTCATACGAGGAGTATAATCATAACATAGGTTGAGTATAAGACAGACATAGAAAGCCTTTTTTACTTTGACTATAGTCCCTATCTCGCTATATAGACAAAAGACACTAGAGTTTAGAATGTTACTTATCTTACTGGGACTGTGTTTTTGGAGGTCACTCCATGTTTTGAACTATATATATAATGTTATGCAACTTACTTCAAGTAAGTCTACTTTATTCTATCCGTTATTTTTATCTGTCTGTTACTCTTATGGCATGCGTTACTAGTTCCCTAACTTACAAATGTTGATTGTCGTCATCGTGCTGCTGATTACAACAGTGTGTTCTGATGTACTGTGTATTCCAAATGTATAATTGGTGCTAGAGCCTTATTGTTAAGATATTCAGGTTCTGAACCGTTATTTTTACCTGTCTATAACTCTGATGGCATGGGTTACTAGTTCCCTAACTTACAAATGTTCATTGTCGTCCTCGTGCCACTGATTGTAACAGTGTGTTACGATGTACTGTGTATTCCAAATGTGTAATTGGTGTTAGTGCCTTGTTGTTAGGATATTCAGGTTCTGATTTTGAAGTTTTATCATACCTATATGATATAAGCTATTATTTTCTTTTAGTTCTTTTACGATGGCACCACGAGGAACACCGCGTGCTACAAGAAATAGGACTCGAAACTATTAGTGTTAGTATCCTAGAGACAATCCATTGTAAGGACATAATGCTCAGATAATATTCAGTATTGGTTTAATATTATTGTTTATTTAATATTAAATATATGGCGTTGCACTTATTAGAATATTATAATTTATTATTTGCATTTGTTCTTATCTGTGTTCCCTTGAGTCATTGTTTTCATTGAGTGAGTGAGAACTCAGATGACTTAAGCGTGATTCTCAAATAGCCCCGATCGAGGATCATCAAGAATGGGATATTGATGATGCAATGGAGATTGGTGTGCGATCTGCATCATACTCTTAGAGAGTGTAGTAAGATCTCACTTACTACGAGATACTAGGTATCTCATGATGAATGCACAAATGCCTTAGAGGGTATTGGTATACCCATCCGAGCAACCGTTTGATGTAGTTCCACTATATGTGTCTACGGGTGTCTCGGGTAGTGGGAGCGATGCAATACTCCTTCGACTTGAGGTCAATACGCACGACATGTGTGGAATGATGAACTTTGACCATGACTGACGCTTGCACCCATCTATGGGTAGATATTGCTTGGATTGGGTTCATCACGAAGTGCATGTGCGTGGTAGTTGAGCCAAGAAAAGGATTCATTCCTCAAAGTGGATTTAGAGAGAATACTCACCTTCTCATCTTAATTGGATCAAAGTCATTGGCCAATGCACGTCAACTTGGACTTTGTGGCCAAGTGTGACATAAGTGATCAATTAATGATTAGAGATAAATCGATTAAGTTATTTGAATAGACACTTCATCATGTTCGAGACTAATCGAGTATTCGAGAATGAAAGGAGGAAATCGTAATAGCCCATCGTTACAGTTACAAGTAGTTGCACGTTTATCGCAACGTACCTCATATATTGAGAATGTCTGATTCATTGTCTAGGGTTCAATTAAGATAGTTAGTTTGACTAATCGCTCGATATATGAGGGTCTATGGGTCACACAACAAGTAACCCCCGTGTACGGATTATAGTTGGTTCATTAAGTATTAAATTAGATTTAATGTTTAATTTATGGAGAATTAATACTATATTAATTTAGAATTAATTATTATTACTATTTAATTAAATTAGATTTAATTAAATAGGAATCCCAAAATAATATTATGGAATATTATTGTAGGAAAATATCTGTAGGGAAAAACATATCTTTGAGATATGCTTTGCAAGATTAGGAATTATCTTCCTAATAAAGATTACTTAAGATTTAAGCAAATCTCTCCCTATATATATGACATCCTGGGATTCATTATTTACTACAACAAGAAAACCTAGTTTCTCCATAAAATCTAGAATAGGAATTTTCCTACCAAATTCCATCTCAAATTCAACACTGGCAGATATGTGCAAGTCTGTCTACGGGGATTATGTGGATACCATATTTGAGAAATCTGCTATCGAATCACTGTAAGGTTTCTCGTTATGATTATTGTAATCGTTTATGCAATTATATGTTCGTTGTTGGTGAAATGTTTATTTTTGCTGCACATGTATTACGTGTTTACGTGCCTCTAAATTCCAACAGTGGTATCAGAGCTTCAGGCTCTTTTATATAATTGCTTTTTGGTTTTTAAATTAAAATTAAATAATATTTTTTTTAAATCATGGGGCACGGTTCTTTGGAATTACCGCACCCCTTTGTATTTGTTTGATTTTCTGGGTATTATCCTCATTCATCTTCAACCCAAAGTAGGGTTAACCCCAATTGGGGTTTTTAAACACTGCAACTCATAGTCCACGGCCGGCGGCGCTACTCCGCGTTGCTGGGCGCCGTGCCTCGCTACGCGTGCGAGAGCCCACGGCGTGGCTCGTCGCGTTCCGTCGTGATGCATCGCTCTCGTCGTGATTCGCTGCTTCCCATCGCAATTCGCCACCCTCTGTCGTGATTCGCCTCCACCTTGACGCCGTATCTACTCACAGCGGTGCGCCTGGACTGTTGGGGAATGAGTTACACAGATCTATTCGGGGTGAATATTTAAATACAAATTTAATTCATTAATTATTACTAGCATGAATTAATCCTATATTAATTCAAATAATAATTGCAACAACATATCATGCATATAAAAAGCCACGTAAAACCAACGCATGCGGAATATACGGGTTTACATGAACGTACCTCTCGGGATGACAGTGGCTTTGGTCGGACGGACTAACCAAAAGGACTTCCCAAGTATTCCCTTAGCCCTTGCTCGACAATCCGGTGGAAGGATACTCGCGAACAATTAACAAAAGAAAAAAATAAACTTTGTTGCACCACTTATGTGGATTTGCTAATATTTCAAGCACATGAAATTGTACTTGGGAATGAACTAATCATCCCCTATTTATAAGAGGGGGAGTGGTCGAAATTTTAGTGATATTTCAATGTGGGAAAAGACTTTTCTTGGTCACCAAGAAATCTTGAATATATCTCCTATATTCTTTTTCCCATAATTAAAATATTCCACAAAAAAATCCCACCTCCTCAATATATGGAATTTTCGAAAATTTTGAGTGCAAGATTCCAAGATTTGGATCTTCTTGAATTTATGAGATATTCTTGTATTTCAAGAAATACATATCTTCCATAATATCTTTTCAAGAAAATCAAGAAAATCTTTCTTGCCCTCTATTTTCAAAATTTTGAAATATCCCTTATGAATAACCAAGTGGGAGATTTCTTGAATTTAATGAGATAATCTTGTATTCCAAGAATACATATCTTCATTCGATAACAAAATTCAAAGAAAATCTTTCTCCCTCTTTTATCCATAAATTTCGAAAATTTAGAGGAAATATAAGCAACAATCTTTATTTTATTTTAATCACCTTTTCAGTTATTGGACTATATGTTGGGCTACTCAGGGGGCCTTTAGGAGAATTAAGATTGAACCTTCTAATGGATCTTGAATATCTAATATTGAGCCACAATATAATTCAAGCCCATAAATATTAATTAATCCCACTACATAATTAATATTATTGACTATCCATCTTAACCCATATTACGATCAATATGGCTCCCGGTCATTATTTCCGTGTTTAAGATTATCTAGCCCATTAATTAATTCAAGCCCTTTGAAATAGCTTTCCGTTAATTAATATCTTTTGTCCTTGGTCAAGGAACGGTTCAACATTATTATCCATACCGGAAACTAATTCCACTTGCAAGATTTGGTATGATAAAGCTTATGAACCTCCCAAGGGGGCAAATCAAGCAAGCGTACTTGCACAAGATTCTTCGTATTAAATCTTAGCAATCACATGTGACCAATAATATTGCCCAAGATAAAAAGTATTGAATCTCCGATTCGCTACCCATGATAAGTCAAAGCAATAGTTACCATCCCCCACGTGATCCTATTTAAGGGACGAAGGTTAAGAAAAAAACGAACCATCGAGGTCTAATTCTTCCTTGTTCGCCTCAAGAATTTATCCTCCCCAGAGGTCCTATTCAAAAGATCGGTCATGCACTAGTGTAATCTCTTGGTCAAGACAAACCAATCTCGAGCCTTACACCTCAACCTTTTCGCGATGGTTGTTCATTTCCATCTAGGTCGTGAATGGCGTACTTTTTTTTTAGTTACAAGGGACTCGTTAATTTAATCTTTCGTGATCGGTATCACTAAATTAACTTCTGATGTAACACGTATGAATTATTGAGCAGTTATACAAAGAAATATATATAACAATCAATCATATTTAAAGCATCGATTGATAAACAATTTATTTCATAAATAAGTCGAAAAATTAGGTTTCGATTATACAAAGTAAAAAACATACTTTTCAATTATAATCCCAACAATCTTCCACTTATACTCAAAGTCTGCTTTTAAGTATACTACAACACGTCTCGAGTAGTCCGTGACATCCAATGTCACCTACACGAACCTAATAATTTCTCCCACTTATACTCAAAGCAGATTGGCAACGGCCTTGACACCTCATTCCACTCACATGTCTCGAATGTATTCAGAGGCGCACGCTTTTGTGAATGGATCTCGCTAGGGTCGTCCTCGGGACGCTATCTTTGCCACATCTATATCTCCTCTCTTAACGATTTCTCGTATAAGATGTCTTTCCTTTAATGTGTTTGTTTGACTCGTGGACTCTTGGTTCTCTTGAATTTTGTAAATCGCCCCTCAGCAGATATTGCTAGACAAATTGAGAACACCATCCAAGTCCACTAAGAAGATCTAGAGCCCAATCGGTTCTTTCACTGCTTCACAAGCAGCTACTTACCCGACTTCCATGGTTGAGTTAGTGATGCACTTCTGCTTCACACTCGTCCATATGATGGCTACACTTCCCAAATGGAAACACACTAACTGAGGCAGATAATTTCTGGAATCTAAATCGATTGGAAACCGAAGTTAGGTGTAGAAATGGGGATTGGAGTATCGATCGATAAATCAACATTCTATCCCGAGTTCTTTTCGGACACTTCGTAATGTTTTTAATCGCGCCCAATGCGCTTTCACTGGGTTACTTTGATATCTTGCTACCATGCCTACGCAAGAAAGCGATATCCGGGTCTCGCATACGTGACATTGCATACATAAGGTTTCCGGCGGTAGAAGCACAAGGAATGCTTTTCATGTCATCTATCTCCTTTTGCGTCTTAGGGGACATTTTCTTGGATAGATGGATTCCAAGTCTGAAAGGTACGAATCCTTTCTTGGAATCTTGCATGCTGAATCGTTTCAAAACCAGTATCTATGTATGAAACTTGCGATAACCAGATCATCCTTTTCTTGCGATCTCAAGTGATCTTGATCCCAAGGATGTGTCCGGCTTTCCCTAAGTCTTTCATATCAAACTGTTTTGAAAAACCATGCCCTTACGTCTGATAACATCTTCACATCGTTCCCAATGATCAGAATGTTGTCTACGTATAGTACTAAGAATACCAATGCAGTTCCGACACGCTTTTTATACACACAACTTTCAAACTCATTTTGATCAAACCCATAAGACTTTATAACATGATCAAAAAATTGGTTCCAAGCTCTGGATGCCTGTTTGAGTCCGTAAATGGACTTCTTGAGCTTACAAACAAGATGTTCTTGGCTTGTTTCAATGAAACCTTGGGGTTGTTGCATATAGATCTCTTCATCAAGACTTCCGTTAAGGAAAACTGTCTTGACATCCATTTGCCAGATTTCAACGTCGAAATGCGCAGTAATCGATAAGAGAATACGGATGGACTTAAGCATGGCTACGGGCGAAAAAGTTTCCTCATAATCGATCCCTTTCTTTCTGAGTATAACCTTTCGCCATTAGTCTTGCTTTAAAAGGTTTCAACCTTCCCGTCCGATCCTCTTTTCCTCTTATATATCCACTTGAATCTAATGGGTTTGACCCCATTAAGTGGTTCGACTAGCTCCCACACTCTATTATGAAACATAGAACCCACTTCGGCTTTCATTGCTGTTTCCCAAGAAACTGCATCCTTATCTTGGAGTGCCTCGTCATATGTCCATGGGTCTGATTGCGGGAATCAAGTCTGAGGACTCTCCTATTCCCATGAATCTCTCGGGCTGTCTAACAACCCTCCCACTATAACGAGGCTCCGGTTGTGAAAATGTATCGTTTGGTATATCATCTAGTACAGTCGGCACTGAGGTTTGCCCTCTAAGCTCATTTAAGGTAATCTCACTTCTGGGTTTTCTTTGGTTCTATAGTTTTCTTCCAAAATCTAAAGTGGGTGCGGATGTCCACCTTTTGATCTTCGGAACTATAGAACATTCACCCTTTTGTTCCCTCGGGGTATCCTACAAAACAACCTTAATTCTGATCGAGGATCCAATTTACCGGTTTCCTTGTCCAACACGTAGGCCGGACACCCCAAAGTTCTCATGTGTCTCATACTAGACTTGCGCCCGGTCCACAATTCTTTGGGGTTCTGGGAACTGATTTGGATAGCACCAAGTTCAGAATGTAAGTCGCTGTTTTCCAAGGCATGACCCCAGAACGACTCGGGAAGATCCGTATAACTCGTCATTGATCTAACCATTTCCAAAAGGATTTTGTTGCTTCGCTCTGCAAACTCCGTTTTGTTGAGGGGTTCTGGGTGCGGTGAGCTGGGATGCAATCCCTTCATCAGATAAGTAGTTCAAAAACTCATTGCTGAGGTATTCGCCTCCACGATCAGATCGTAGAGACTTGATACATTTTTCCATATGATTCTCTACTTGAGCCTTAATTCTTTGAATTTCTCAAAAGTCTCAGATTTATGCTTCATAAGGAAAATGTAACCGTACCTTGAGTAATCATTAATAAAAATACTTATAACCTCCTCTTGCTTTGGTTGACATTGGACCACATACATATGTGTGAACGATCTCTAACACTTCTTTGGCTATATTCCCCTTGGCTCCAATTGCCCTCTTGGTCATATTACCCTCCAAACATGATTCGCAGGTTGGAATCGATTCAACTTGGAGACACTCCAGTGAACCATCTTTCACCAACCTTTGGATCCTCTTTGGATTTATATGACCTAGTCTTAGATGCCAAAGAAGTATTTAGTTCACGTTTTCTTTTGTCGGAAATAGTTGATGTGTTATAGGATGCATTTCGTGAGTGGTGTGCACAGTTTAATTGTATAGAGATTTTCAATCAATGTCCCGTAATAGATACACTCATCATTTCAAAAATGATGTCATTCTTATTAGAAGAAACTTAGTGTCCTTTAATCGAATTTTAGAAACTGAAAGTGAATTCTTTCTAAAACTGGGAACATAAAGATAATCTCAAAAAAAAACTTTATCTTCAAAAGATAGGTGCACTTCTCCCACTGCTTTAACTGCTACTCATGTAGCATTACAATGTCTGCTACTTGCGTAGTATTGCAATAATCGTTACTATCGTAGCATTGCAATATCTGTCACTTACGTAGCATTGCAATGTCTTCTACTTTAGTAACGTTGCCCAGTGTGATGAGGATCTCACTCCCACTGAGTTGCCGGATCATTTAGAACCCGTGAAACCAACATGATTAGTGGATCTCATATCAACCACCCACGAATGAGAAGTATACGCCGCTAAACAAGTTTCAACAACTAGTGCGTGAGAATTACCTTTCTTTCCGTCCCTTTTGGGGTTGGAACAGGCAAAACCTCCATTGTCCTCTCTCACCGCAACTTAAGCACTTCCTCTTTGGATTTTCCTTGACACAACAAGCATTCCTCATCTTACCATTGCCCTTGGCAACGGTTGAGTTTTATTGCTTATGGCCTTTGGTCCTCTTCTTTATCTTGCCTACCCTTGGCCTAAAAGATGAAGACAGACCACTTGCCGTCAAAGCTTGAGTTTGGTGCCTTATCATCATTTCTGCCGAGACCAAAAACTTGTAACAAATTAGCTAGCGAGGCCAAAATGCTCAAAAACCTTTTGGGCAGAGAGTGAAGTACCAAATTCATCTGAGTCTCCAGATCATAATCTGCACTCAGAATCTCAAGTTTGTTCAGATGGGCTATCTATTTTGAGGACGTAATCCCTTACGGGTTTGCCCTCCACCATTTTCAGCGACGACATTTCTCGCAAGGTGATCTGACGAGTCCCGCATGTTTTGACTCGTCAGTTGGCTCATCTGATTTTGGTGTGTCAAGAATCCACTTGTGCTTTTGTGCAGTTAGGATAATTATAATTTTTCGTTTCCAATATAGTTTCCATACATATTGTATTGACTTTAAGTATAATAACAGTGGATTAAAAGGTAACGACATGCTGAACTTAAATAAACAACTATATGCAATAGCATAAGTATATCACAAGGTTCTATCACATGCTTCATATTAAAATCTCAAAAAAAATATGAACATGCATCAGCCAACATCTCAAAACAGTTTAAATAAGCCACGTGGGGTGGGTCATTATTTAAACACATTCAAGCAGGTTACAAACAAGAACAATTACAAACCTTTAATATCCAGATTAATAGTTGGCTCCCACTTGACCAATATAAAATTGACAGGGACTTCGGGGAAGTATATGCATATCAATTTTATACCTAAGTAATAACCATGATTAAATACATGATTACTATTTCGCTTTGATCGAGCCTCGTGGGGAGGGTCATCGTCGCCACTAGTAATAACCCACAATCATCCGTTTGGAATTCATTCATGTGAAAGCTATCTTTTAACCGTCCCGTGGGGGGAATTTCTCCAAAAGAATTCACAAATAAATAAATCATGGAGGTCAAAATTAATTCAATTTTATTATCCGGAATAAAATTGTCAATTAATTATTTAAACATACTTAGTAATTTTGAAGGTGAAATTTTTCCATTTGGCAACCCTCATGCAAACACATTTAAACAAATTAAATAAAGCATAAGATAGCACAAAAAAAATAAGCAAAACAGAAAAATAAACATATTGGGCACAATTATCCAATTGTCATGGTTTGATTTTTCTTGGCTTGATCTTGAAGAAACACGTCTCGAATTTCTCCCAATCGTTCGTCTCGAAAAAAAAAATACTTGTCTCGAACCAACCACCATGCTCAAGCAACGGGATGCGACCACATCAAGATCCGCCGCCACTTGGCCCGGGACTAAGCGACCTCGACACCGCCCGCGGCGGGTCGGGTCCGTGCCCGCTAGTGCCTCGACGCGCCTCGGCGGTATCGGTGGTCAGTAGTTCTTGGCGGCGATGCGGCGCATCCGCTTCGCCCCCTCTCCTTCGCCAGCGTCCTCGGCGGCGCCAGCGATATCATCCGCCCCGGCATCCGCCCGTCTTCTTTACGGGCAGCGCACCGCCGTCGCCGCGGCCCTCATTCTTCTCATTCAGCCCGGCCTCACCACGCCCGTGCGTGCCGGCAGTAGCGCCCGCCAGCCACGCGATGGTTCGGATTTTCGTCCTTTAATTCTTCGTCTCTTTGTTCCCGATCCGGTTACAATTTATTTACAAAAAATAAATAAACCTAGATCTAGACTAGTCTATTACATTGATCAAATCAAACAAATCCTAGTCTACTCGTGGATTTTCTCACGAGGCAAAACAAATCCGAACGAATCGAATTAAAAAAAACCACAGTTTATATGCATGCAAAAATAAACATTAAAATCCATGACAATTGGATACCTGCAAAACAGATCTAACAGTTCTACTATCCAATTTCAAATTTAATGTCCACGAATTAAATTACAATTTAAAAAATTCAGAGCCCGAAACAGTGGCTCTGATACCAGTTGTTAGGGAATGAGTTACACAGATCTATTCGGGGTGAATATTTAAATACAAATTTAATTCATTAATCATTACTAGCATGAATTAATCCTATATTAATTCAAATAATAATTGCAACAACATATCATGCATATAAAAAGCCACGTAAAACCTATGCATGCGGAATCTACGGGTTTACGTGAACGTACATCTCGGGATGGCAGTGGCTTTGGTCAGATGGACTAACCAAAAGGACTTCCCAAGTATTCCCTTAGCCCTTGCTCGACAATCCGGTGGAAGGATACTCGCGAACAATTAACAAAAGAAAAAAAAATAAACTTTGTTGCACCACTTATGTGGATTTGCTAATATTTCCAGCACATGAAATTGTACTTGGGAATGAACTAATCATCCCCTATTTATAAGAGGGAGGGTGGTCGAAATTTTAGTGATATTTCAATGTGGGAAAAGACTTTTCTTGGTCACCAAGAAATCTTGAATATATCTCCTATATTCTTTTTCCCATAATTAAAATATTCCACAAAAAAATCCCACCTCCTCAATATATGGAATTTTCAAAAATTTTGAATTCAAGATTCCAAGATTTGGATCTTCTTAAATTTATGAGATATTCTTGTATTTCAAAAAATACATATCTTCCATAATATCTTTTCAAGAAAATCAAGAAAATCTTTCCTGCCCTCTATTTTCAAAATTTTGAAATATCCCTTATGAATAACCAAGTGGGAGATTTCTTGAATTTAATGAGATAATCTTGTATTCCAAGAATACATATCTTCATTCCATAACAAAATTCAAAGAAAATCTTTCTCCCTCTTTTATACATAAATTTCGAAAATTTAGAGGAAATATAAGCAACAATCTTTATTTTATTTTAATCACCTTTTCAGTTATTGGACTATATGTTGGGCTACTCAGGGGGCCTTTAGGAGAATTAAGATTGGACCTTCTAATGGATCTTGAATATCTAATATTGAGCCACAATATAATTCAAGCCCATAAATATTAATTAATCCCACTACATAATTAATATTGCACTATCCATCTTAACCCATATTACAGTCAATATGGCTCCCGGTCATTATTTCCCGTGTTTAAGATTAGCTAGCCCATTAATTAATTCAAGCCACTAAAATAGCTTTCCGTTAATTAATATCTTTTGTCCTTGGTCAAGGAACGGTTCAACATTATTATCCATACCGGAAACTAATTCCACTTGCAAGATTTGGTATGATAAAGCTTATGAACCTCCCAAGGGGGCAAATCAAGCAAGCGTACTTGCACACGATTCTTCGTATTAAATCTTAGCAATCACATGTGACCAATAATATTGCCCAAGATAAAAAGTATTGAATCTCTCTGATTCGCTACCCATGATAAGTCAAAGCAATAGTTACCAATCCCACGTGATCCTATTTAAGGGACGAAGGTTAAGAAACAACGAACCACTGAGGTCTAATTCTTCCTTGTTCGATTCAAGAATTTATCCTCCCAGAGGTCCTATTCAACATCGATCACCATGCACTAGTGTAATCTCTTGGTCAAGACAAACCAATCTGAGCCTTACACCTCAACCTTTCGCGATGGTTGTTCATTTCCATCTAGGTCGTGAATGACATACTTTTAGTTACAATGGACTGTTAATTTAATCTTCTGTGATCTGGTATCACTAAATTAACTACAGTGTAACACGTACAAATTATTATGCAGTAAATATATATAACAATCAATCATATTTAAAGCATCAGTGATAAACAATTTATTTCAGTAAATAAGTCTGAAAATTCAGTTTCGATTATACAAAGTAAAAAGCATACTTTTCAGTATAATCCCAACATGGACTCCATCGGGACTTGGCCATGGTTCTGTCTCAGTGGTTTCCATGGAGGCGCGCCACCAGAATCGAAACGACTCAGTGGCGGCGCGTCGCTGCTTTGCTCGTCTTCTCCAATCAGACTGGTTTTGAACCAGGTCTGACCAAGGGGGCCGCGACTCCCCGCGTGCCCCCTTCCTAATTCGATCGCGACCGCGAGTTACCCACACACTGGGCGTGACGACGACTCGGGGTCACTCGATTGTCGTCGCCGTGAGCCATGGTTCTTTCGTTTTCGTTCCGTTTGCTTCGAACAGGAATCTGGACAACTTTTTTTTGTTTGGTTTTTGATTGGGTTCGATTGCACAGTGAATTAATTGGATTAATTTGTGATGAAATTGATAAGAATTTCTGAAATTTGGTTGATTTTGGTGTTTGGATTGTCGGATTGGATACGATTCGGTATGGGTTATGATGTAGGAGGGCAGTTCTGCAAATTTGATTTGAAATAGGCCCTCCCGTGCAATTTTAAAAATTACACATGATCCCCCGAAATAAAACAAATATTTTTAATGACTTTGGAATTTTAATTAAATTTAAATTTCTAAATTAAAATTGGTTGGACCAATAAACAATTAATTGGATTAATTGTATTTTAATAATCTTAAAACTGAAACTTTAAATTGGACTTAAAGCTCATTTTTAAAAGGATTTATTAAAATCCACTGTTAACTTGTTTAATCATTTTAAATTAGTTAACCCATTTTACAGTCCGCGTTATAACTGTTTGGGTAGGCGGCGCCCAATATTTGTCGGACCGTGTTAAATGCTTGGATAGACGGCGCCCAAATATTTGTAAGTCCGCATATGTCATGTTTGGGTAGGCGGCGCCCGTAATTGCTCAAATATGACTTAGACATCATGACGGATCTCGATTATGCAATTAATACCCCGCCTTTGAAAACATTCATCACTAAAATATGATTTTCCCATTAATTTGATAAGATGTCTTCCATCAAAATTAAAAGTAAACTGGAGATTTCGTTCCAATGAGTACTTAAAGACCCTCATCTTTTGCTCGGATCTACATCTAACAGGACTTTTATAGGGACATGAAATGTCGCCGCTTAATGGTTGTAATGTGGATCCTAGTCCATTATGATTTATATTAGATATAAATTTGTACTTTTCTGATGAGGTCGTTAAGTATGTGAAAATAATGGAAACAAAATAAATTTAAAGGTCATATTTATTTTGATTGCTGAATATTGATCATAGGAATTATGTGTTTTAATTCCCGTTTTATTTTATTTCTATAGGATTGTTGAAATGAATAACTTGTCATTGAGAAGCGTTTTGGAAACGAACAAATTGGTTGGACCAAACTTTCTCGACTGGCACCGAAACGTTCATTTGGTGCTCAGGCAAGAGAAGATTGAGTACGTGTTGGACACGCCAATCCCTGCTACCCCAGAGGTTGGTACTGAAGAGTATGAGGCGTTTGACGCCGAGGCTCAAAAGAAGCATCAAGAGGATGCTTCCCAGGCTCAGTGTGTTATGCTACTCGGGATGAGTCCCGAGTTACAAAGGCAGCATGAGAGGATGCTTCTCTTCGAGATGATCAAGCATCTGAAGGATCTTTTTTATTCTGAATCGTGTTCCAAGATTTATGAGGTGATGAGAGATCTGTTTAGATGCCGGATGTCTGAGGGAGGGAAGGTTTCTCCTCAAGTGTTGAAGATGATTGGGCTAATCGAGAAACTTGGCCGTTTGGGCATTGAGCTCAACACCAACGTTGATGTTTATGTCATTCTTCAGTCACTTCCCGATTCATATTCAAGTTTCGTTGTAAACTTTAATATGAACAAAACAGAATCGACTATGCCCGAGCTGCATAACATGCTAAAGACTTTTAAGTCTTCTACTGCTAAGGAAAATCCCGTGTTCATGGTGAGTGCCTCTACTGCTTCTGCTCTGAAAGGAAAGAAGAAGCGAGGGGGCAAGGCAAAGAAAGGCTCTAAGCCAAGCTTCCTTAAGCCCAAAGGTGGAATCAAAAGAAGGAGATGGTGGACAAGGATGTATGCCTCCACTGCAAGCAGAAGGGGCATTGGAAGAAGGACTGTAAGGTTCTAGCAGCTGAAAAGAAGACACAAGGTGTCTCAGCCACTGGAACAGGTATGTTTGTTATTGAGATAAACATGTCCACAAATAATATTAACTGCTGGGTATTAGATATCGGTTGTGGCTCACACATTTGTACTAATGTGCAGGGTCTCAAGCATAGCAGGGCAGTTAGGCCGGGTGAAGTCGCCCTACATGTTGGGAATGGAGCAAGAGTTACTGCTGAACGTGTTGGCATTTATGTTTTAGATTTACCCTCTGGTTTTAGACTTGAACTGAATAATTGTTATTTTGTTCATTCTACTACCCGCAACATTATTTCTATTCCTATGTTAGACACTCAAGGTTTTTCCTTCCATTTTGCAAATAATAATTGTTATTTTTCGCTTAATGGTGATTTGTATGAAAATGCTCCTTTATCGAATGGTTTATATTTTTTGCATTGTGGACATAATATTCTTAATATACAAAACAAACAACTCAAACTCAATAATCATGAAAACCTGACTTACTTGTCGCATTGCAGACTTGGTCATGCAAATGAGAAAAGAATTGCAAGGTTAAGAAAGTTAGACTACTTAACCCCATTCGACTTTGAGTCTTATGGTAATTGCGAATCTTGTCTCAAGGGCAAGATGATCAACAACCCTTTTCTGGGAAAGGGGTTCATTCCAAATAAGTTCTAGAGTTGATCCACAGTGATGTTTGTGGACCACTGCCCACTCTAGCTAGGGGTCAATTCGGCTACTTCATAACTTTTACTGACGATTTCTTTAGATTCGGGTATGTGTATCTAATGAAACATAAGTCCGAATCATTTGAGAAATTCAAGGAGTATAAAACTGAAGTAGAGAAGCATCTTGGTAAGAGTATTAAAACTCTTCGATCAGATCGAGGAGGAGAATATCTTAGCCATGAATTCACTGATTATCTAAAGTTAAATGGAATCCAATCATAATGGACTCCTCCCGGCACGCCTCAAATGAATGGAGTGTCCGAGAGGAGAAATCGAACCCTGTTAGACATGGTAAGGTCCATGATGAGTTTCTCCTCCCTTCCAACATTCTTATGGGGATACGCACTCCAAACCTCAATCTACATTCTGAATATGATTCCATCTAAATCAGTTGAGCATACGCCATACGAGTTATGGCATGGCAAGAAGCCAAATTTCTCTCACATTAGAACTTGGGGTTGCCCCGCGTTTGTGAAGAAAATGCTCACCGATAAGTTGGAATCAAAAGGTGAAAAGGGTCACTTTGTGGGATATCCTAAGGAAACTAGAGGATATTATTTCTATCTACCTCAGAAACAAACAATGATTGTTTTTAGGCAGGCCAAATTCCTTGAAGAAGACTATGTCTTCAAGGAACAAAGTCGTAAGACGATAGAACTTAAAGAAATTCAAGAACCACAACTTCAACAAGGAGACTGATGTCTTATCAAAGCAATATGATAAAGAATCAGTGGGATCATTCAGTAGCTCACATGGTGGAAGTTTATCACATAGTGTTCCTCTTTCAGCCAGTGGGAGCGTAATTGGAGTTGCATTGCCCGAGCAACGAACTCCAAGTAGGCTGAATGAGAATAGTATAGTTCAAACTCCCGCTCAAGAGGCATTTGGAAGTGCTCAAGGAGCATCCGGAAGTGTCGCTCTTGAAGCCTCCCCGATCAACGATGAAATCGTTGTACCACAAAATTTTCACGATCAGAATGTGCAGCCTGAACAACCACAACTCCGTAAGTCCACTAGAATTCGTAATCCGATCACCAGATATTATGGTTTCCTCGTAGAGGAACATGATAATGTGGAGATCCCAGATAAATATGAACCAAGAACTTACACTGAGGCAACATTAGGTGTTGACTCAAAGAAGTGGCATGAAGCCATGAAATCCGAGATGGACTCGATGTATGTCAATCAAGTTTGGGACTTGGTTGAATTGCCAAAGGGGTTAAACCCATAGGTTGCAAATGGGTCTTCAAACGGAAGACTGATGCAGATGGTAAAGTACAAACCTACAAGGCTAGGTTGGTGGTGAAAGGTTATAGTCAACGCGAAGGCATTGACTATGACGAAACCTTCTCACCAGTTGCTAAGATCAAGTCCATTCGAATTTTACTTGCGGTAGCAGCACATCTAGATTATGAGATTTGGCAAATTGATGTCAAACAACTTTCCTCAATGGTAACATTGATAAGGAAGTGTTTATGACACAACCTGAAGGTTTTATATCAAAGCAAAAATTTAACCCTGTGTGCAAGCTTAAACGATCCATTTATGGTTTGAAGCAAGCTTCTAGGAGTTGGAATATCTGTTTTGATGAGGCTGACAAATCTTTTGATTTCATCAGAAATTCGGAAGATCCGTGCGTTTATCTGAAATGTTGTGGGAAGAATATTATTTTCATAGTTGTGTATGTAGATGATATACTCATTATGGGAAACAATATTCCACTCATGCAGTCTGTGAAAGAATGGTTGTCAAAGACCTTCATGTTGAAGGATCTTGGTTGTTGGGATATTTTAGTTTTGATGAATTATGCCAAAACATTATCAACTTGTGTTTTTGAAGCTAATCTACAGATAACAAGTTGAGGGGGAACGAGAGAACAAATTGAGGGGGAACTCACGAAATCAGACGTAGATGATCGAGATCAGACGAGGCTGCAGATGAGACTGATCGAGATCAGAAGAGTTAGATGAGTTCGAAAGTTAAGCGATGAGCATGCAAAATCGTAAGAGAAGAAAAACTAAGTCGGTGATCGTAAGATCGATGACCGGAAATCGCAACGATCGATGATCGAAAGAAGCGGTCGGTGATATGGTGATCGGAAGAATGCACAAGCCGATCGAAAAGAAACCGCCGTAAGATCGGAAGAGAAGGTTGCGGATCGTAAGAGGAGCGAGATGAGACCGATCGAGATCGGGCGTGATCGAGATCGAGATATGAAGATGAGCAGATGATCAAGATCGACGTGATTGAGATCGGAGCAAAGCTAAACCGATATGCTAAACCTAATGTAATCGACTGATGCTATCCGGAGATATTGATTCGAAGAAGTGTTGATCGATCACGAGCCGATCGATCAGCAAAGAAGAAATCGATAGCTCGAGTCAAAGTGACTGAAGGTCGATGTCTCGACCAGAGAATGAACTCGGTCACCGAAAGTGTCAAGATGTCCGACGCATAAGGTCCGGCCAAGAGAAGTCTGGCCGAATCAAGTATCCCGAGGCTCGAGATAAACCGAGGCTCAGATGAGAAATCGAGACTCAGATAAACTCAAGACTCAGATAGAATCTCGAGACTCAAGATGTCTCTCGAAGACACCGAGACTCGAGAGAACTCAATGATTCCAAGGCGAGGAATCTCGAGGAATATAGCCGATTAGAATCACCGACGTGGACTAATGAGAGGAAGACAACCAGCATGAAGAAGCTGTTGTACTTACAAGAATAGTATGGATTTGAATGTGATTCTCTCCAACGGTAACATTCAAATCCACACTATAAATACAAGGTCTTTCATCATTCTAATGTGTGGATGCGTGGAGATTATAGCACGAGATGCTACAGAGCCAAAGAGAGTTATACCCAAAGCATTCCCACCCTAGAACACAAGTCTGTAGATATACAAATATATTCAAAGAGTGTTCTAGAACCCAATCTAAGCAACCCACGATGTATCCTAAGCTTTTAGAGATTTTCCCAACCTTAGCATTGAGGCTAAACAAATTTAAGGGAAAATCTCAACCTAGTTGGAAACCAAACAAACCTTACCAAAATCAGTCGGTTAAGTTTGTAGGTGAGTGTGAACTCGGTAAACATCTAGCAATCCCGAAAGGGAGGGTAGGCAATCCCGAGTGAGGGTGATTAGTCCCGATTGGAGTGTGAACTCGTTAAACATCTAAGAGGCGAGCCCGAGAGGGTGATAAGTCCAGTTGGAAGGAATTTCCCTAGGAACAGGGAGAGGGGATGTAGGAGCTTGAGTCTCCGAACCACTATACTTTGTTGTGTTCTTTATTGCTTTATGTTCTTATATTGTCATATGCATTCAATTATAAGCAAAACACAACACATGAGCTTAAAACGCAAAAAATCTGGAATCACCATTCCCGCACCCCTGTTTTTATATGCATTTCATGATTATTCCGCATGTCATGGGTTTTCCACCGGGACTATCATTGGTGAACCCTGCTACATCTTCGGGATCAAGATCCATAGGGATAGATCCAAGAGGATGTTGGGGCTGTCACAATCAACATACATAGACAAGGTGTTGAAGCGATATGCGATGGAAAACTCTAAGAGAGGTTCTCTGCCATCATGTCATGGGATAAAGCTGTCCAAGAAGGATTGTCCTTCCACAGACACTAATATCCAGCGCATGAAGGATATACCATATGCATCTGCAATTGGATCCATCATGTACGCCATGACCTGCACTAGGCCAGATGTGGCCTTCGCTGTCAGCACCACTGGTAGATACCAACATAATCCAGATGAACCTCACTGGATTGCTGTCAAGAACATTCTTAAGTACCTTAAACGTACCAAAAATTGTTTCTTGGTCTATGTCTTCGTTCTCAATGGAGGGGCGGTTAGTTGGAATAGTTCCAAATAATAAACTACCACAGATTCAACAACCGAGGATGAGTACATTGCTGCGGCGGAAGCTGCCAAAGAAGTTGTCTGGATAAAACAGTTCTTAAGTGAACTAGGGGTAGTTCCAAGTGCCAGCAGTCTAATAAAGTTGTATTGTGACAACACTGGTGCGGTTGTGCATGCTAAGGAACCGAGATCCAACAACAGAAACAAGCATGTACCTAGGCGTTATCACTTGATAAGAGAGATAATCGCTAGAGGGGAGATAGAGTTAGAACGTGTCCCCACGGAGGATAACCTGGCTGATCCTTTCACCAAGGCTTTGAGTGTTCATGTACACACTAGACATTTTAATGGTCTAGGGGTTAGACATGTAGGTGATTGGCTGTAGTTCAAGTGGGAGATTGTTAGTGTTAGTGTCCTAGAGACACTCTATTGTAAGGACATAATGCTCAGATAATATTCAGTATTAGTTTAATATTATTGTTTATTTAATATTAAATATATGGCGTTGCACTTATTAAAATATTATGTTTGATGGTTTGCATTTATTCTTATCTGTGGTCCCTTGACTCATTGCTGTCATTGTGTGAGTGAGAACTCAGATGACTTAAGCGTGATTCTCAAATAGCCCCGATCGAGGATCATCAAGAATGGGATATTGATGATGCAATGGAGATTGGTGTGCGATCTGCATCATACTCTTAGAGAGTGTAGTAAGATCTCACTTACTACGAGATACTAGGTATCTCATGATGGATGCACAAATACCTTAGAGGGTATTGGTATACCCATCCGAGCAACCGTTTGATGTAGTTCCACTATATGTGTCTACGGGTGTCTTGGGTAGTGGGAGCGATGCAATACTCCTTTGACTTGAGGTCAATACGCACAACATGTGTGGAGTGATGAACTTTGACCTTGACCGACGCTTGAACCCGTCTATGGGTAGATATGGCTTGGATTGGGTTCATCATGAAGTGCATGTGCGTGGTAGTTGAGCCAAGAAAATGATTCATTCCTCAAAGTGCATTTAGAGAGAATACTCACCTTCTCATCTTAATTGGATCAAAGTCATTGGTCAATGCACATCAACTTGGTCTTTGTGGCCAAGTGTGACTTAAGTGATCAATTAATGATTAGAGATAAATCGATTAAGTTATTTGAATAGACACTTCATCATGTTCGAGACTAATCGAGTATTCGAGAATGAAAGGAGGAAATCATAATAGCCCATGATTCAGTTACAGGTAGTTGCACTTTTTTCGCAACGTACCTCATATATTGAGAATGTCTGATTTATTGTCTAGGGTTCAATTAAGACCGTTAGTTTGACTAATCACTCGGTATATGAGGACCTATGGGTCACACAACAAGTAGTTCCCTTTTTAGGATTATAGTTGGTTGATTAAATGTTAAATTGGATTTAATATTTAATTTATGGAGAATTAATTAATATTAGATTAATTTGGAATTAATTATTATTAATGTTTAATTAAATTAAATTTAATTAAATAGGATTCCCAATAATAATATATGGAATATTATTATAGGATTTAATATATATGGAATCAAATTCGCAGAGATTTGATATACATGGGAATTAAATCCGTAGAGATTTTATATGGGGAAATAAATCGTAGAGATTTATTTAAATAAAGATTAGGGATTTTATTTCCCAATCGGGCTAGCTTAAGATTTAAGTTGGGTCTCCCTATATATACAAGCTCTTGGGAATTCACAAGCAACGTTAATTCATATTTTCTCCATAAGATCTAGGGTTAGAATTTTCCAAGCAAATTCATCTCGGGATTCAACACTGGCAGATCCATACAAGTTCGTGATTGGGGATTACGTGGATACCATAGTAGAGAAAATGGTATACGAATTACTGTAAGAATTCTGTTTATGTTTACTCGTATTTAATTATGAAATTAATTGTTCGTTGTTGGTGAACTGTTTATTTTCGTTGCGCATGTATTACGTGTTTATGTGCCTCTAAATTCCAACAGTGGTATCAGAGCATCAGACTCTTGAATAATTGCTTAATTGAATAATTTATAATTTGGGTGTGCACAAATTATTTAATTTGGGGTATGACCCCATCGTGGATAATGCATAATTATTATATATGTATCATCTTATTTTGTTGCCACACGCCTTTTGTCTTCTTCATTGGGTTTGCATCTCCTTCACTCATTTAGGGTTTGGAACCCTCACGGGCATTGCCACCAGCGGTGGAGACCACGACACATCGCTCGAGGCGGCGGCTCACGCTGTGCCTCACAATGGTCGTGTATCATCACGTCGGCTGCGCTGATGGTGGTGTCCTCGTCTCTTCATCGCTAAGCTTCGCGTCGATTGAGATGACGTGGCGGCGATGCGCGCTCACGACACTCAATCGACGGCGCTCTGTCATTTTTGTTCTGCTAGCCTTCCTTTTGCGTTCGATTGGGCAAACGAGGGTTTCTCGATTTGAGTTGATTTCATCACGAACGACGGTGATTACACTTGTACCGTGGAAATTGGGGTCGAATCGGACCTGATTCATGCTCATTGGCGTGTTTGCTCTGCGCGTAGCGTATGGCGAGGAAGGCGAGTCGCCTGCAGGCGCCTAGTGGCGGCAGCGACTCGCCCTCAACGTTACGGCGGTGGAGACTCGCTGTTGTTTCATCTTTAGTTTTGCTTGACGCATTGCTGCTTGGTTTCACGAACTCGTCCCTTATTGTTAGAATACTATTCGATAATGATTGAAAAATATTTTGTCGAATCGTTGATGATTGAATGAGAGTTGGGATTTTTGTTTGGTTAATACGAAATTGTTTGTTGACTGAATTTGATGATGTTGATAAACTGTTTGGGTGATGAAAAGAGATTTGGATTGTTCGAATTTTTTTCAAATTGGATCTGAATCAAATGGGTGATGATGTGGGAGGGTTGTCTTGCAAATTCGATTTGAGACAAGCCCTCCCGTGCAATTTTAAAAATTACACCTGAGCCCCTAACAACAAAATAATTAAAATCTAATTTTTAGAAATTTATAAGTGTTTAATTTCAAGATTGGATTATGGTTAGACCAAATATTAATTAATTGGATTAATTATTGAAAGTTAATAATTTTAAAATTGAATTTAAAATTGGATTTTAAAATTCGTTTTAAAAGAATTATTAAATCTCACTAAAATGTATTAGTTTGACTAATGACGGACTTAATTAATTTAATTAATTAAAGGTCAAAATATTAATAATGAGTTTAGTTATTAAAACTTGATTTTAAAATTGGATTTTAAAATTATGGTTTAAATGATTAAACGGGTTATTAATTCCCACTTGGTTAACGTGTTTTATATTCTGTTAACGCCTTTTACGTCCAAAAATTATAATTGTTTGGGTAGGCGGCGCCCAATATTTGTCGGATCGTATTATTGTTTGGGTAGACGGCGCCCATAGAAATGTTAGTCCGTGTAAATCATGTTTGGGTAGGCGGCGCCCAATAATTGCTCAAATGTGATGTAGATTAACATGTTGGATCTCGATTAAGCAATTAATACCTCGCCTTAAAAATGATCCTCACTAAAATATGGTTTTTCATTAAATTGAAAAGATGTCTCCCATCAAAATTAAAAGTAAAGCGGGGATTTTGTTCCAAAGGGTATTCAAGACCAAAGTCTTTTGCTCGGGTCTACATTCAACGGGACTTTTATAGGGACACGTAGTGTCGTCGCTTGATGGTTGTAAACCAACTTAACTTTGTTTATTCAGCCAAAGCAGGAAAACGAAAGTTAAGGGATATCCGATTAAACTGGGTTTAATCAACTAGGAATTGCAAATTTTGCAATTGGTTTGGAGACCTACCAGTTATGCTATTGTGATATTCAGCCAAAGCAGGGATCATGATAGTAGAAATACGGATCCTAGTCCATTACAATTTATATTTGATATAAATTCGTACTCTTCCGATGAGGTCGTTGAGTATGTGAAAATAATGGAGAAGATAAACACAAAAGAAAGGCCATGTTTATTTTAATTGCTGAATATTGATCATAGGAATTATGTGTTTAATTCCCATTTTATTTTATTTCTCTTGGTTAGTTGAAATGTGTAACTGTTATTGAGATGTGTTTTGGAAACAAACTAAATTGGCTAGGCCAAATTTTCTGGACTGGCACCTTAACATGTGTTTGGTGCTAAGGCAAGAAAAGATTGAGTACGTGTTTGACACGCCTATCCTGGTTACCCTTAAAGCTGGTACTCTGAGGCAGCCACGTTTGACGTAGCACCTCAGAAGAAGCATCAAGAGGATGCTTCCCAGACTCAGTATGTGATGTTGCTCGGCATGACTCCCGATGTACATAGGCAACATGAGAAAAATGGGTCCCTTCTTAGTGCTCAAGCATCTGAAGGATCTCTTTGATTCTGAATCTCGTTATGAGATTTATGAAGTGATGAGAGATCTGTTCAAATGCCGGTTAGCTAAAGGAGAGAAGATTTTACGTCATGTGCTTAAGATGATAGGCCTAATTGAAAAACTTGGTATTTTAGGCTTTGAGCTAAAAGCCAACATTTTCAATTATGCTATCCTCCAGTCGCTCCCGGATTCATATTTTAGCTTCATTGTGAACTACAATATGAATAAGACAGATGCGACCATGCCTAAACTTCACAACGTGCTCAAGACTTTTGAGTTCACTATCACTAAGATGGTATTCAAAAGAAAGAGCGGGTAAACAAGGATGTGTGCCTCTACTGTAAGTAGAAGAGGACACTGGAAGAAGGACTATGAGGTTCTAGTTGCTAAAAGGAATGAACTAGGTGCTTCTAGCACTAGAACATCTATGTTTGTTATTAAGATAAACATGTCCACTAATAGTGTTAACTTCTTGGTATTGGATACAGGATTTAGCTCTCACATTTGCACTAATGTGAAATGGCTCATGTGTCATAGGGCAGTTAGGGCGGGTGAAGTCATCTTACACGTGGGAACGGAACAAGAGTTGCTCCTGAACGTGTGGGGACTTATGTGTTAGACTTACCCTTTGGTTTTAGATTAGAACTTAATGATTGTCATCTAGTTTTTTTTTTCTATTACTCGCAACATGTAATTGTTGCATTATGGATATGATGTTCTTAATATACAAAGTAAAAGACTTAAACTTAGTAATCATGAAAACCCGACTTACTTATGGCATTCTAGAACTTGATCATGTAAACGAGAAAAAAATTGCAATGTTAAGAAAGTTAGACTACTTAACCCCATTCGACTGTGAGGCTTATGGAGATTGTGAATCTTATCTCATGGGCAAGATGATCAACAGACCCTTTTCTGGGAAAGGGGTGTGTTGGGATATTTTAGTTTTGATGAATTATGCCAAAACATTATCAACTTGTGTTTTTGAAGCTAATCTACAGATAACAAGTTGAGGGGGAACGAGAGAACAAATTGAGGGGAACTCACTTAAATCGACGTAGATGATCGAGATCGACGAGGTCATAGATGAGACCGACGAGATCGATGAGTTAGATAAGTTCGAAAGTTAATCGATGAGTCATGGCAAAATCGAAGAGAAGGAAATCTAAGCCGCTTGATCGTAAGATCGATGACTGTAAACAGACTGATCGATGATCGTAAGAAGAAAAATGAGCCGATATGGTGATTAGAAGAGCGCATAAGTCGATCGTAAAGAAACCCACTGTAAGATCGTAAGAGAAGGTTGCGCAGATCGGAAGAGGAGCGGATGAGACCGACGAGATCGATATGAAGATGAGCAGATGATCAAGATCGTATATGATTGAGATCGATGCAAAGCTAAAACCGATATGTTAAACCTAATGTAATCGACCGATGCTATCCGGAGATATTGATTCGAAGAAGTGTTGATCGGATCATCGAGCCGATCGATCAGCAAAGAAGAAATCGATAGCTCGAGTCAAAGTGACTGAAGGTCGATGTCTCGATTCGAGAACCGAACTCGGTCCACCGAAAGTGTCAAGATGTCCGACGCATAAGGTCCATCAAGAGAAGTCTGCTGAATCAAGTATCCTGAGGCTCAGATGAGAAATCTGAGACTCAGATAAACCTGAAGACTCAGATAGAATCGTGAAACTCAGTATGTCTCTGAAGACACTGAGACTCAGAGAATCCTGAATGATTCCAAGGCGAGAAATCTGAGGAATATAGCCGTTAGAATCAACTGACGTGGACCAATGAGAGGAAGACAACCACCAAGAAGGCCAGATTTTACAAGAATAATATGGATTTGAATGTGATTCTCTCCAACGGTAACATTCAAATCCACACTATAAATACAAGGTCTTTCATCATTCTAATGTGTGGATACGTGGAGATTATAGCACGAGATGCTACAGAGCCAAAGAGAGTTATACCCAAAGCATTCCTACCCTAGAACACAAGTCTGTAGATATACAAATATATTCAAAGAGTGTTCTAGAACCCAATCTAAGCAACCCACGATGTATCCTAAGCTTAGAGAGATTTTCCCAACCTTAGCATTGAGGCTAAACAAATGTAAGGGAAAATCTCAACCTAGTTGGAAACCAAACAAACCTTACCCAAATCAGTCGGTTAAGTTTGTAGGTGAGTGTGAACTCGGTAAACATCTAGCAATCCCGAAAGGGAGGGTAGGCAATCCCGAGTGAGGGTGATAAGTCCCGATTGGAGTGTGAACTTGTTAAACATCTAAGAGGCGAGCCCGAGAGGGTGATAAGTCCAGTTGGAAGGAATTTCCCTAGGAACAGGGAGAGTGGATGTAGGAGCTTGAGTCTCCGAACCACTATACTTTGTTGTGTTCTTTATTGCTTTATGTTCTTATATTGTCATATGCATTCGATTATAAGCAAAACACAACACATGAGCTTAAAACACAAAAAATCTGGAATCACCATTCCCTCACCCCTGTTTTTATATGCATTTCATGATTATTCCGCATTTCATGGGTTTTCCATCGGGACTATCAATTGGTATCAGAGCAGGAGTTCAAAAGATCACTTTAATGTGATCACCTGAACTGATCTTTTTAAAAGAAAACCCGTTTCTTTAAAAATGCATATATTCTAATGTTTTGGCTTCATTATCAAAAAGGGGGAAATTGTTGGGATATTTTAGTTTTGATGAGTTATGCCAAAACATTATCAACTTGTGTTTTTGAAGCTAATCTACAGATAACAAGTTGAGGGGGAACGAGAGAACAAATTGAGGGGGAACTCACGAAATCGCATTTAGGTGCGAGATGAGACCGATCGAGATCGATGAGTTAGATGAGTTCCGAAGTTAACCGATGAGTCAGTGCAAAATCGAAGAGATGAAGAAAAGCCAAACCGATCGTAAGATCGATGACCGTAACAAACCCGATCGATTATCGAAGAACAAATGAAGCCGATATGGTGATCGAAGAGCGCATAAGCCGATCGTGAAAAGAAACCCACCGTAAGATCGTAAGAGAAGGTTGCAGATCGTAAGAGGAGCAGTATGAGACCGACGAGATCGATATGAAGATGAGCGATGATCAAGATCGACGTGATTGAGATCGATGTACTAAACCGATATGCTAAACCTAATGTAATCGACCGATGCTATCCGGAGATATTTATCTCGAAGAAGGGTGATCGATCAAGAGAGCCGATCGATCGTGCAAAGAAGAAATCGATAGCTCGAGTCAAAGTGACTGAAGGTCGATGTTCGACCAGAGAATCGAACTCGGCCAAACCGAAAGTGTCAAGATGTCCGGACGTATAAGGTCCGGCCAAGAGAAGTCTGGCTGAATCAAGTATCCCGAGGTCAGATAAACCCGAGGCTCGATGAGAAATCTGAGACTCGGATAAAACTCAAGACTCATATAGAATCCTCGAGACTCAAGATGTCTCTCAAGACACCGAGACTCAGAGAATCTGAATGATTCCAAGGCGAGGAATCGAGGAATATAGCCGTTAGAATCACCGACGTGGAACTAATGAGAGGAAGACAACCACTGAAGAAGCTGTTGTACTTACAAGAATAGAATGGATTTGAATGTGATTCTCTCCAACGGTAACATTCAAATCCACACTATAAATACAAGGTCTTTCATCATTCTAATGTGTGGATGCGTGGAGATTATAGCACGAGATGCTACAGAGCCAAAGAGAGTTATACCCAAAGCATTCCCACCCTAGAACACAAGTCTGTAGATATACAAATATATTCAAAGAGTGTTCTAGAACCCAATCTAAGCAACCCACGATGTATCCTAAGCTTAGAGAGATTTTCCCAACCTTAGCATTGAGGCTAAACAAATGTAAGGGAAAATCTCAACCTAGTTGGAAACCAAACAAACCTTACCCAAATCAGTCGGTTAAGTTTGTAGGTGAGTGTGAACTCGGTAAACATCTAGCAATCCCGAAAGGGAGGGTAGGCAATCCCGAGTGAGGGTGATAAGTCCCGATTGGAGTGTGAACTCGTTAAACATCTAAGAGGCGAGCCCGAGAGGGTGATAAGTCCAGTTGGAAGGAATTTCCCTAGGAACAGGGAGAGTGGATGTAGGAGCTTGAGTCTCCGAACCACAATACTTTGTTGTGTTCTTTATTGCTTTATGTTCTTATATTGTCATATGCATTCGATTATAAGCAAAACACAACACATGAGCTTAAAACGCAAAAAATCTGGAATCACCATTCCCTCACCCCTGTTTTTATATGCATTTCATGATTATTCCGCATTTAATGGGTTTTCCACCGGGACTATCAGGGTGCATGCCGAAGAAGTTCTAGAGTTGATCTACAACGATAATTGTGGACCATTGCCCACTCTAGTTAGGGGTCACTTCGGATACTTCATCACTTTTGCTAATGATTTCTCAAGATACGGATACGTGTATCTTATGAAACACAAATTCGAATCTTTTGAGAAATTCAAAGAGTTTAAGGCTGAAGTAGAGAAGCAACTTGGTAAGAGTATCAAGACTCTTCGATCAGATCGAGGAGGTGAATACCTTAGCCATCAATTCACTGATTACTTGAAGTTACATGGAATTCAGTCACAATGGACTCCTCCTGGAACACCTCAGATGAACGGTCGAGAGAAGAAACCAAATCCTGTTAGACATGGTGAGGTCCAAGAGGAGCTTTTCCTGTCTTCCAACATTCTTATGGGATACGCGTTACAAACCTCATTTTACATTCTGAATAGGATTCCATCTAAATTGGTTGAGCATACACCATATGAACCATGGTGTGGCAAGAAGCCAACTTTTACACATATTAAACATGGGGTTGCCCCGTGATTGTGAAAAGAATGCTTACCGACAAGTTGGAATCCAAAGGTGAAAAGGGTTACTTTGTGGGATATCTTAAGGAAACTAAAGGATATCACTTCTATCTACCTGAGAAATAATTAGTGATTCTTTCTAGGCAGACCAAGTTCCTCGAAGAAGACTATGTCTTTAAGGAACAAGGTCGTAAGCTGATAGAACTTGAAGAAATTCAAGAACCACAAATTAACAAAGAGACTGATATATTGTCAAAGCAACATGACAAGGAATCAGTGGGAGCATTCAACAACTTTCACAATGGGAGTCTTTCACTAGGTGATCGTCTTTCAGCTAGTGGGAGCGTAACTGGAGTAGGCTTGCCAGTGCAAGAACCTCCAAGTGGGCTGAATGAGAACAACATAGTTCAAACTCCCGCTCAAGAGGCATCTGAATGTGTAGCTCTTGAGGACTCTTCGGACATTGATGAAATCGTTGCACCACAATATTAGGAATTGTAATCCGCCCATTAGATACGGTTACCTCTTGGAGGAACTAGTTAATGTGGACATACATGATAAGAACAATCCTAATACTTATTTTGTAACAATATCAGATATTGATTCAGGGAAGTGGCATGAAGCCATGAAATCCGAGATGGACTCTATGTACACCAATCAAGTCTGAGACTTGGTTGAGTTGCCTACAGGGGTTAGACCCATATGTTGCGATTGGGTCTTCATGCAAAAGACCAATGCAAATGGCAAAGTACAAACCTACAAAGCTAGGTTGGTGGCGAAGGGTTATAGTCAACGCGAAGGCATTGATTGTGATGAGACCTTCTCACTAGTTGCAAAGATCAAGTTCATTCGAATTTTACTTGCGATAGCAACACAATGTGATTATGAGATTTGGCAGATGGATGTCAAAACAACTTTCCTCAATGGAAACATTGATAAGGAAGTGTTTATGACTCAACCAGAAGGTTTTATATCTAAGTCAAACTCTAATCTAGTATGCAAGCTATAGAGATCCATTTATGGATTGAATCAAGCTTCTAGGAGTTGGAATATCCGATTTGATGAAGCTATCAAGTTTTGACTTCATTAGAAATTCGGAAGATCCTTGAGTTTATTGTAAATGCAACGGGAAGAATATTGTTTTCATAATCATGTATGTCAATGACATATTGATTTTGGGAAACAATATCCCGGTAATGCAGTCCATTGAAGATTGGTTATCAAAGATCTTCATGATGAAGGATCTTTGTGAAGCCTGCTACATCTTAGGGATCAAGATCCACAGGGATAGATCCAAAAGGATGTTGAGGCTGTCACAGTCCACCTATGTAGACAAGGTGTTGAAGCGTTTTGCGATAGAGGATTCTAAGAGAGGGTCTCTACCGGTAAATCATGGGATAAAGCTGTCAAAGAAGGACTGTCCTTCTGATGAAGCTGATATCAAGCGCATGAAATATGTCTCATATGCACATGTAGTTGGGTCAATCATGTATGCCATGACTTGCACTAGGCCAAACGTGGCCTGCGCTATCAACATCACTGATAGATACCAACAGAATCCGGGTGAATCTCACTGGATTGCTGTCAAGACCATTCTGAAGTATCTTAGACGAACTAAAGAATGTTTCCTTGTCTATAGTGGACAGTCTGAACTAGTAGTCACTGGTTATGCTGACACAAGTTTCCAATTTGACTGTGATGATTACAAATCACAGTTAGGTTACGTTTAACTCTCAATAATGAGGCAGTCGGTTGGAATAGTTCCAAGCAAAAGAACAGTATATTCAACAACCGAAGTTGAGTACATTGTTGTATCAGAAGCCTCAAGGAGGTTGTCTGGATTTTATAGTTCTTAAGAGAATTAGGGGTAGTTCCGAGTGCCAGTTGTCTAATAAAGTTTTATTGAGACAACGCTGGTGCGATTGCATAAGCAAAGGAACCGAGATCAACAAGCATAAACGAGCATGTACCCAGACTTATCATTTGATCCGGGAGATCATAACGACAGGAGAAATATAATTAAGATGTATTCCCACATATTTAATTTGGCAGATCTTTTCACAAAAACACTGAGTGTTCATGTACACACTAGACATTTGATGGTCTAGGGGTTGGACATGTAAGGTGATTGACTCTAGTCCAAGTGGGAGATTGTTAGTGTTAGTGTCCTAGAGACAATCTATTGTAAGGACATAATACTCGATGATATTCAGTTTGATTTAATATTATAGTTCATTTAATATTAATGTATGGGAATACACTTGTTTGAATATTATGTTTGATTGTTTGCATTTATTCATACAAGTGTTCCCATGAGTCATTGCTGTCATTGAGGTTGTAAGAACTCAAATGCCTTAAGCATGACTCTCAAATAGCCCCGATCAAGGATCATCAAGAATGGGATATTGATGATGCAATGGAGATTGGTGTGTGATCTGCATTATACTCTTAGAGGGTGTAGTAAGATCTCGCTTACTACTAGATACTAGGTATCTCATGATGGATGCACAAATACCTTAGAGGGTATTGGTATACCCATCCGAGAAACCATTTGATGTAGTTCCACTATATATGTCTACGGGTGTCTCGGTTAGTAGGAGCGATGCGATACTCCTTTGAATTGAGGTCAATACGCACGACATGTGTGGGATGATGAACTTTGACCATGACCGATGCTTGCACCCTTCCATGGGTAGATATGGCTTGGACTGGGTTCATCACGAAGTGCATGTGCGTGGTAGTTGAGCCAAGAATATGATTCATTCCTCAAAGTGGATTTAGAGAGAATACTCATCTTCTCATCATAATTGGATCAAAGTCATCGGCCGATGCACGTCAACTTAGACTTTGTGGCTAAGTATGACATACATGATCAATTAGTGATTAGAGATAAATTGATTAAGTTATTTGAATAGACACTTCATCATGTTCAAGACTAATCGAGTATTCGCGAATGAAAGGAGGAAATTGTAATAGCCCATGTTTCAGTTGCAGGTAGTTGCACGTTTCTCACAACGTACCTCATATATTGATAATGTCTGATTTATTGTCTAGGGTTCAATTAAGATCGTTAGTTTGACTAATCGCTCGATATATGAGGGCCTATGGGTCACACAACAAGTAGTTCCCTTTTGCAGATTATAGTTAGTTGATTAAATGTTAAATGGGATTTAATATTTAATTTATGGAGAATTAATTAATAATAGATTAATTTGGAATTAATTATTATTAATGTTTAATTAAATTGGATTTAATTAAATAGGATTCCCAATAATACTATATGGAATATTATTATAGGATTTAATATATATAGAATCAAATCCGCAGAGATTTGATATACATGGGAATTAAATCCGTAGAGATTTTATATGGGGAAATAAATCGTAGAGATTTATTTAAATAAAGATTAGGGATTTTATTTCCCAATCGGGCTAGCTTAAGATTTAAGCTGGGCCTCCCTATATATACAAGCTCTTGGGAACTCACAAACAACGTTAATTCATATTTTCTCCATAAGATCTAGAGTTAGAATTTTCCTAGCAAATTCATCTCGGGATTCAACACTGGCAGATCCGTGCAAGTTTGTGATTGGGGATTACGTGGATACCATAGAAGAGAAAACGGTATACGAATTACTGTAAGAATTATGTTTACGTTTACTCATATTTAATTATACAATTAATTGTTCGTTGTTGGTGAACTGTTTATTTTCGTTGCGCATGTATTATGTGTTTACGTGCCTCTAAATTCCAACATATATGACATCCTGGGATTCATTATTTACTACACAATAAAACATAGTTTCTCCATAAAATCTAGAATACGAATTTTCCTAGCAAATTCCGTCTCAGATTCAACACTGGCAGATCTGTGCAAGTCTGTCTACGGGGATTATGTGGATACCATAGTTGAGAAATCTGCTATCGAATCACTGTAAGGTTTCTCGTTATGATTATTGTAATCGTTTATGCAATTATATGTTCGTTGTTGGTGAACTGTTTATTTCCACTGCGCATGTATTACGTGTTTACGTGGCTCTAAATTGCAACAGAAACCGCCCTGAAGAATCAGCAGAGCAAGAACCGCCGAATGTAGCCTCTGATGCCGACATGGCAAGAGAATTCTCCAACTCTCTTCTGAAATTTATGCAACAACAGACCTCGCCACCGATTGTACCTGTACCTCAGCCAACACTTGGGGTCAATGAAATTGTAGAACAATTTCAACGCATGAAGCCACCCCGACTTAATGGAAAAGAAGGACCAATGGGAATAGAAGAATGGATCGCCGGACTTGAGCGAATTTACAAACATATGATTTTGACCGATGCACAAAAGGTCTCTTGTGTACAGTTTCAACTTGAAGAAGATACTGCCCAGTGGTGGGAATCTTATGAGCAAACCCTGAATGCTGAAGGACGTCAAGCTCTGGCACGGGAAGAATTCAAGCAAGCAGTAATGGAGAGATACTTTCCACAGACCTTATGTGATCAGAAGGAGCAGGAGTTTGTCAGCCTACGACAAGGTACCCTCTCAGTATCAGAGTACGAGAGGAGACTTAATAAGTTATCACGTTGTGCTCCACATCTAGTGGCGATTGATACCAAAAAGGCAAGAAGATTTGAACAAGGTTTGAGGCCCGAGGTAGGAGGGATTGTAGCTGGACTAAAATTGCAAAACTACAACGAGGTCTTTGATCGAGCACTCACTATCTCAATTGTCTTGGGATTGGATTTTAAGCCAACTCCGACAACATTACAAGTAAACCAGAATTCACAGCTCAACTTTAAGAGAAACCAAAACTCACCTGTGAAGGGAAGCAATTTTGCCATTAAATCTAGACCCAAGAATAAACGACTATGCCCCACATGTAACAAGGGACACAGAGGAGTATGCTGGAAGGGAAAGGGGGTATGCTACAAGTGTCGTCGACCAGGATACAGGATTGCTGAATGCCCTGAGGAACTTAATGGTCGAGCACCGACGAAGAATAATCAATTCAGACAACCACTGATGGGTAACAACCCAATCATACTACCACCAAGAGGACACAATTATTTACTAGGACCGCTAAGGAGGGATGTCCTAGTACAAGAACACCAGGAAATAGCTATAGTAATGCCATCCTCGAGGAAGATGATAAAATTGACACATTATGAGATCACGACAGATGCATGACTAGTACTCGATTTCACGTAACATATTATTTTGATATCGAAGCTTTCTACTCCCTTTTCATTTGCTAACTTTATGAGAAGTTTGAAAATAAACGATAGAAACATTAAGTGTAAATGTTTCTTTGAGAATTCATAATCTACGTAAGAGTGGTAGATATGGATGTGGTTATTTAGTTTTGAAAATGAATAGGCTTTCGTAGCCCAAAGCAGACTTTCGTAGTCACCAGACTTTCGTAGTCAACAGACTTTTGTAGTCACCAGACGTTCGTAGTCAACAGACTTTTGTAGTCAAACAGACTTTCGTAGTCAACAGACTTTTGTAGTCAAACAGACTTTCGTAGTTAACAGACTTTTGTAGCCAAACAGGCTTTCGTAGCCACTAGACTTTTGTAGTCACCAAAATTTTTAAAAGCAAAAGCAGACTTTTGTAGTCAACAAATCAAACAGATTTTTTTTTAATAAACAGACTTTTGTAGTCACCAAAAAATGTTTAAAGCCATGCAGAATTATGTAATCAACGAGACTTTCGTAGTCTAGAAGACTTTTGTAGTCAACAAAGAATCACGTAATAAACAGACTTCAAGGAGTCAACCAAACTTGAGTAGTCAACATGCAATAAAGGAAAATGAATTTTCAAAGAACAAGGAAAATAAATGTTTGCAAAGTAAGCAAAATGACAAAGGAAAAGAGTAAACGAAATTTCGGGGACAAAATTCTTTTAAGGGGTAGGGATGTAACACCCTGTCCCAAAATTTATAAGAAATAAAGGAATAAATGATTTATGGGTTTTCAATTATATTAACGGCGCTCTATGTTTTCAAAAACTTTGATTTCAGGAAGACGAACGAGCACTCTGAGCCGGGAGCACTCATAGCACATAATAAAGAAATAAATGAAGTTTAAGGTTTGGTTAATATTTGAACACAAATTAAAATGAAAGAAACCTAATTAATAGTCTTGCAATTCATTTTATCCAACTTATGATAAACAAGTTAATAAATATAATATATATTGATAAAGTAATAAAAAAAAAGAAAGAAAAAGGTTAATTCATTTACTTATAACAAAGATAAATATTTTTGAATAAGAGATTTAATTATAAAAATAATTTATTCCTTGAAAAGAATATCTTACCTCTTTGTGTGATATATATTGATTGATCTCTATATTTATTTATTTTCTACGTTGGTTCATTTTTAATGAAACATTAAATTTATTACAAATAATATATCATACATGTTACATTGATTATGTGAACAATAATAATAGTGTGATGACCCATTTGCATCTCTTTTATAAATTGGACTAATAACATTAATTTAGCTAAATCGGCTCATTTCATGAAAAGAAACCAACAACCCATTTTCTTAAAGAGAAGGTCTTGTGTGAAATATTGCACACTAGTGTTATGTGCAATACAACATAAATAAGGCAAAAATGGTCAAAATTCGCGGGTCAACAGGGGCGGGCGCGGGCAGCGCGCGGGCATTAGGCTTCAAGTTGGCGAGATCGAATATGTATTTACAGAAGAATATCTTTATCAAATATGTGTTGTAGCTTAGTGGTTCAGGTTCATTGTTAATGAATTTAGTCGCTGGTTCGATTCCTACTGAACACATAATTATTATTTTATTTTTTTGTCAAATTTTTGTGTGTTACTACATCTATGTATAAGTGTTACTACATTGTTATATTGAAAAAACTTCATATCTTACGTAACACGTAATAAACCATATCGTAACACATAAATATTCATAAGGTAACATGGGTCACAAGGTAACACATTATTGTTCATATGGTAACACATGAGTATTCACATAGTGTTGGATTATTTTAGTTTTGATTATTTATGCCAAAACATTGTGTAATTATCAACTTGTATTATTTAAGTTCATTTTTACAGGTAAAAAGTTGAGGGGGAAGTGAGCAGGTTGAGGGGGAACTGATCTGAAGTCTCCTGAGAAAATGGGCCTGAAGATTAGTGGCCTGAATGGAAAATTGGCATGAGGAAAAGTGGCCTGAATGGAAGAAGGCTGAGTCCAAGATCGTTGAACATCAGATGGCTGAATGCTGAAATTCTGAATGCTGAAATGCTGATTGCTGGAATTCTGAATTGCTCGAATCCTGAGAGCTAGAATCCTGAGTCCCGAATCTTTGGAATCTCGAAGTCTTTGGAATCTCGAGTCTTTGAAAAGTGCCGAAAAGTCTTTGAATGCTGATTCCTGAATGCTGATTTCAAAAGGCCTGAATGCTGACGTGGACCAATCAGAGGAGGTCAAAAAGCCTGCCAAAAAACTGCAGAAATTACAGAATAGTATGGATTTGAATGTGACTTTCTTCAACGGTAACATTCAAATTCACAAAATAAATACAAGCTCTTCCATCATATTAAGTGTGGAAAAATGCTATCAAGCCAAGAGCCATATCTTCAAGCATTCCCACCATAGAACACAAATCTGTAGATATCCAAAATATATTCAAGAGTGTTCTAAACTCAATCTAAGCCACACATGGTATATCCTAAGCTTAGAGAGATTTTCCCAACCTTAGCATAAAGGCTAAACAATTGTAAGGAAAAATCTCAACCTAGTTGGAGACAACACCAAACCCAAACCCCATTCTTGAGAGAGAAGTAGTGGTTAAGTGAGGTAGTTGAAGAGGCAATCCCGTGGAGGGTGATAAGTCCATAGGCGAACCCGTGAGGGTGATAAGTCCAGTTTAGAGGCGAACCCGTGAGGGTGATAAGTCCCAAGAGTGAGAACTCATTAAACATCTATAAGAAATCCCACATGGGAGGGTAGGCAATCCCGTGGAGGGAGATAAGTCTCGTTGAGTGAGAGCTCTATAAATATCTGGTTGTACTATGTTGACTAACACAATAAACTAGTCGAGTGAGTTGAAGGAATTTTCCTACGGATTAGGGAGAGTGGACGTAGGAGCTTGAGTCTCCGAACTACTATATTTTGTTGTGTTCTTTATTGCTTTATGTTCTTGTCATATGCAAATGTTTAATAACAAGCAAAGCAATTCTTTGAGAAAAAGAAAAATTTTAAAAACCACATTTTCCCCCCTCCCCTTTTTAATAAAATTAAATTAATTTTTCGGGACCAACAACTGGTATCAGAGCAGGTGTTCAAAAGACCACTAATTTTGGTGATTATTGTTTTCTTTTAAGAAAAAATATTTGTGGTCATCTGAACAGATTATTTTTTAAAAAGGGGGAAGATATTTTTTTTTGTGGAAGTTGTTTTTAAGGATTTTGGCATCATTATCAAAAAGGAGGAAATTGTTGGGATATTTTAGTTTTGATTATTTATGCCAAAACATTGTGTAATTATCAACTTGTATTATTTAAGTTCATTTTTATAGGTAACAAGTTGAGGGAAAGTGAGCAGGTTGAGGGGAACTGATCTGAAGTCTCCTGAGAAAATGGGCCTGAAGATGAGTGTGAATGGAAAATTGGCCTGAGGAAAAGTGGCCTAAATGGAAGAAGGTTGAGTCCAAGATCATTTGAACGCCGATGGCTTCGAATTTGAAATCTCGATTCTTTGGAATCTCAATTGTTGGAATCTCGAGATTTGGAATCCCGAGTCCTGAATGCCGAATCCCGAGAATTTGGAATCTCGAGTCCCGAATCTTTGGAATCTCGAAAGGCCGAGTCCCGAAGGCCGAGTGATGAATCTTTGAATGATGAATCCGATTCTCGGATACCGATTTGAAGGCCTGAATGCTGACGTGGACCAATCAGAGGAGGTCAAAAAGACTGCCAAAAAGCTGCAGAAATTACAGAATAGTATGGATTTGAATGTGACTTTCTCCAACAGTAACATTCAAATTCACACTATAAATACAAGCTCTTCCATCATATTAAGTGTGGAAAAATGCTATCAAGCCAAGAGCCATATCTTCAAGCATTCCCACCATAGAACACAAATCTGTAGATATCCAAAATATATTCAAGAGTGTTCTAAACCCAATCTAAGCTACACATGATATATCCTAAGCTTAGAGAGATTTTTCCAACCTTAGCATAAAGGCTAAACAATTGTAAGGGAAAATTCCAACCTAGTTGGAGACAACACCAAACCCAAACCCCATTCTTGAGAGAGAAGTAGTGGTTAAGTGAGGTAGTTGAAGAGGCAATCCCGTGGAGGGTGATAAGTCCAGAGGCCAACCCATGAGGGTGATAAGTCCAGTTTAGAGGCGAACCCGTGAGGGTGATAAGTTCCGAGAGTGAGAACTCATTAAACATCTGTAAGAAATCCCGCAAGGGAGGGTAGGCAATCTCGTGGAGGGAGATAAGTCCCGTTGAGTGAGAGCTCTATAAATATCTGATTGTACTGTGTTGACTAACACAATAAACTAGTCGAGTGAGTTGAAGGAATTTACCCTACGGATTAGGGAGAGTGGATGTAGGAGCTTGAGTCTCCGAACCACTATACTTTGTTGTGTTCTTTATTGCTTTATGTTCTTGTCATATGAAAATGTTTAATAACAAGCAAAGCAATTCTTTGAGAAAAAGAAAAATTTTAAAAACCACATTTTCCCCCCTCCCCTTTTTCATAAAATTAAATTAATTTTTCGGGACCAACACATAGTATTACGACGATTTATGAACAATGTTACATATTACTAAAAAACACATGTGTTACTACATGAACAAAAAGTGTTACCCTATGATGAAAAACGTGTTACCACATGAACAAAACCAGTACAAGCGCGAAAAGAAATCCCCAGTCCAAAATTACAGATTTAAAGAACAACTTGATGTGTTACTATATGAACAAAATGAGTGTTACCATATGAGCAAAAGAGTGTTACCACATGAACAAAATAAGTACAAGCGCGAAAAGAAATCTCCAGTCCAAAATTACAGATTTAAAGAACAACTTGATGTGTTACTACATGAACAAAAAGAGTGTTACCATATGAGCAAAAGAGTTTTACTACATGAACAAAAACCAGGAAAAACGCAAAAATCATCAGTCTAAAATTAAAGATTTACAGAACAGCGTGAAAATGGTGCAGAAGGATCTGAATTTCAGCACACACTTTGTGTTGAGGGGTAATTCAAACACCACACACATATTCTCCTTTCTTCTCACAGAATCCACATCAAAAACTTAATTGAACAACCTGATTTTATTCAGTGATCGGAGCGAATTGAAGAAAATTAAATTGGACAAGAAATTAGGGCACGAACGAACAAGAAGAACCCGTGAGATCCGCCAACAATCTGAAGAGAAGAGGAAGAAGAAGAAACCTAACAGTGCCCGTGCTGCGCGACGCGAAGAAGATGAAGAAAGCCCATTAGCCCACCAGCAAACTGCCCTAACCCGTCCTCTTGACCCGCGAAAAAGAAAAAATAAAAAAAAGCTCAATTACACATATCACTTGTATGCAATATTGCATACTTTTGTCTTATTGAAACTAGATGATCAAGATGAACATAATAATTGAACAAAACTAATGGGAACAACAATACTTTCTTGAAGCTTGACGTGAGAGAGAAGCAGCATTAAATTCTAATTATTACTCTTGATGGTCCCGGTGGAAAACCCATTTTGCGCGTGCGGAAGCAAAACATTTTAAAAGTGATGCATATAAAACAGGGGTGAGGGCAGACTGATTCCAGATTTTTGCGTTTAAAGCTCATGTGTTGTGTTTTGCTTAATCAAATGCGTATAACAAGATAAGAACGTAAAGCAGTAAAACAACACAGCAATGTATAGTGGTTCGGAGGCTCAAGCTCCTACATCCACTCTCCCTGTTCCTAGGGAAATTCCTTCAAATTGGACTTATCACCCTCTCGGGCTCGCCTCTAGATATTTAACGAGCTCTCACTCAAACAGGACTTATCACCCTCCACGGGATTGCCTACAGATGTTTACCGAGTTCACACTCCAACAGGACTTATCACCCTCACTCGGGATTGCCTACCCTCCCTTTCGGGATTGCTAGATGTTTACCGAGTTCACACTCACCTACAAACTTAACCGACTGATTTGGGTAAGGTTTGTTTGGTTTTAAAACTAGGTTGAGATTTTCCCTTAAATTTGTTTAGCCTCAATGCTAAGGTTGAGAAAATCTCTCTAAGCTTAGGATACATCGTGGGTTGCTTAGATTGGGTTCTAGAACACTCTTGAACATATTTGTATATCTACAGACTTGTGTTCTAGGGTGGGAATGCTTTGGGTGTAACTCTCTTTGGCTCTGTAGCATCTCGTGCTATAATCTCCACGCATCCACCTTTAATTTGATGAAAGACCTTGTATTTATAGTGTGGATTTGAATGTTACCGTTGGAGAGAATCACATTCAAATCCATACTATTCTTTGTAAGTTCTGCAGCTTTTCCAGGCTGGTTGTCTTCCTCTCATTGGTCCACGTCAGCTGATTCTAACGGCTATATTCCTCAGATTCCTCGCCTTGGAATCATTCAGGATTCTCTGAGTCTCAGTGTCTTCAGAGACATACTGAGTCTTCAGTTCTACCTGAGTCTTCAGGTTTATCTGAGTCTCGGATTTCTCATCTGAGCCTCAGGTTTATCTGAGCCTTAGGATACTTGATTCAGCAGACTTCTCTTCAGCGGACCTTGTCTGATCAGGCATACTGACACTCAGGCTGACTGAGTTCAGTTCTCTGAATTCAGACATCCTGACCTTCAGGTCACTTTGACTCAGGCTATCTGATTTCTTCTTTGCCTGATCTGATCAACACTTCTTCAGATCAATATCTCCGGATAGCATCAGGTCAGTATATTAGGTTTAGCATATCAGTTTAGCACATCTGATCTCAATCACGTCTGATCTTGATCATCTGCTCATCTTCATATCTGATCTTGATCACGTCTGATCTCGATCAGTCTCATCTGCTGTTCTTCTGATCTGCAACCTTCTCTTCTGATCTTCTGGTCAGTTTCTTTCTGATCAGCTTGTCTGCTCTTCTGATCACCGTATCAGCTCGACTGTTCGTCTGATCATCTGATCAGGTCTGTTCTGGTCATCTGATCTTCTGATCAGCTGACTTAGCTTTTCTTCTCTTCTGATTTTGCACAGCTCATCAGTTAACTCGGAACTCATCTAACTCATCTGATCTCAATCAGTCTTGTCTGCAGCCTCGTCTGATTTCGATCATCTACGTCTGATTTCGTGAGTTCCCCCTCAATTTGTTCTCTCGTTCCCCCTCAACTTGTTATCTGTAGATTAACTTCAAAAACACAAGTTGATAATGTTTTGGCATAATTCATCAAAACTAAAATATCCCAACAACTCTATCCTATTCAAAATATAAGATATTTTGGCCTTTTGCACGTTCATTAATAAAAAAAAATTATACCAAAATTAGCATTACTTAATGATAAATTATCTTTAATGACATGATAGGGAGTAAAACAAGAAAGTAAAGAAATAATATTAAATAAGGGCAGTGTATAGAAATAGAAGTCATAACATCAAATAAAAAGTAAAATAATGCAATAAGTAAAACATATTATATTTTAAATAGGAGGGGGTAAAATTTAAGAAAAAAGAAACACATAATTATTGAATAAAATTAATGGAAAGAACTATACTTTTTTTTATAGGACAAAGTTAGTTGTTAGATATTAATAGTTAGTACACCAAGCACCAAAACACTCCACAAATTCATCAAGTCACTTTATAATTCCCATACTCCAATTCGTTCCTAAAGTGGATCGAACCTGGATCTCCCACCCAATTAATGACCACTGGGCTAAGTCACCTGATTGAAAGAACTATACTTTTAACGTGAGGTTCGATTATAACAAAATGATTATAACAAAATGATGGCAGAGTAAACTTGTGTAGGGATTGCAAAAGTGCAAGTGATAGCGGCCAAGAAAAATATAATAAAGTGAGAGGAAAAAAAAAGAACAAATTTTCTTAAAAAAAGAAATAAGGATAAATGTATAGTTGGTAAAAATATTTATTTTCTTTGTTAAAAAAGAATAAAATTAAAAGTAGGGATATTCTACTATCAGAAATGACTTGACTTTTCCTGTCGTCAGGAAACCCTTTGATTATCGTTGAATCAACGATTTAACGTTTAATTTTATTTTTTAAATAATTGTACTTTGCACTAGTGCATTTGTATTGTGTATACTACAATCACACTATATTGCACAACTAATGAATTAATTTAATAATTATAAAATGATAAAATTATCCTTTTCATTTAAAATAATTAAAAAGATAAATTGTAAAATTACGTATATATCTCAATTAACATTTTATTATTTAAATAAAATATTTTTTTTACAAAATTAAAATTATAAAAATTGTAATTTTTTAAAAAATACTATAAATTTGTTTTAGTAATTATATATATATTCATTTAAAAAATTAATAATTTTTTCATTGCGAAACTATATCGCCCAGGGCGAAATTAGATGATGTGTCAATATTTTATTGATTTTCTAACGTCAGGATGAGTGAATATCTTTCCTGACAGTAGAAAAGCCTTGTGTCCCTATAAATAAAATGCATCTTCTTATAGTTCGCTCCCCTATTAGCAGCCTTCACCCTTCAATTTCTTTAACCAAAACACCAACTTATGATTAATTGATTATCTTTCTTAATCACCCAAATTACTGAAACTTACTTCGTCAATTGAATACCCTTTTCCCTTGATCAAACCCACTCCACTTCTTTTGGGAATGAAATTTTATATCTTATTATGTTTCTCATTATTAATAAGTTGCATGTTAAATGTGATTGATCTGATCAATTAAATTATCTATTATATTTAGTTTTAACAAGCATGTTACTACTAAGCCTTGATTTACTCGGGATAATTACTGGAAGGTAGGAAACACGGTTCATTTTTTGCACAAAACCCAAAATACTGTTAAAACTCAACTATTCACCACATTTTACCCAATAATACTCTTTATGTGTATTTTATAATTAATTTTAATAATAAACCCCCATCAACTCCATTCTCATTTCACGAGGTCCCATTCACAGCCCCTCTCTCTCTCTCTCTAAAATCGTAGAGCAAAAAACGGAGAATTAAAATAACAAGCCGACAACGTCCCTTTCCTCCTCCTCGAAGCTTCCGACGCCATCGATGGCCGCGTCTGCACCGATGTCGTCGACGGCTTCACTCGCGACCGCAGTTTCCAGATCTTCATCGCGGCTTACCCCGAAGCTCGGAAGCTTCTCGACTACGACGGAATCAATCTCCGGCGACTCTACTCCGGCGCCAAGGCCTTCCACGGCGGATCCTGCCATGGATGAAGGTTGATGAAGGTGAGTGGAGAATCTTGAGTTTCTATTTTTTATTCTAGTTTTTTATGTACTGATTTTATTTTTATTTTTATTTTTTTGTTGGGTGATTTTGGTGCAGGTGTTTTGGTTTTCTTTATTTTTTAAGAGTCCAAACTTACTTATGTTGTTTGAAATGTAGATTTGCGCGGCTCTATTCTCTCCGAGAAGGTGAAATTAATTGATTAATTTGGATCTTGTAATTAAAATTTGACGATATTAGGAGAGAAAAATGGTGGGTTTGTTTTGGAGGAGAGATAAGAAAGGTTCTTACTTCTCAAGAAGAGATGTGATGGACGGTTGAAAATGGGATAATGCAGTGACAGGGGTGCAAAACTATGATCCATAAATTGGCAGTGTGATGCTTACAATGGAAACTATGATGGCGTGTACGTTTTATTAATTGAGTATACATTTTTATAGATTAAATGTACATTTATATTTATTAAAGTGCACATTTTATTATTTGGGTATATATATTTTTTAATATATAATTTATTATTCGATAATACATTGTATTATATGAATATATATTTTTTAAGGACGCGCATTTACTGTAAGCAGATATACTATAAATTTGTTAAGACTAATGTAATAATATTTGTTAAAAAAATGAAGGAAAATAAAATAATGCAAATCCTATGATGGATGATTAGCAATTTTGGTAATGGAGTAGAGATGGGGTGTTATGGGGTGGGTACACATTTTTTTTGTAGTGTGGGTTACGGAGCTAATAAAATTATTATTTATAATAATAATAATAATAATAGTTTTAGATAATAAAGTTAAATAGATACTTAAACTTTAATATTGGACTATTAGCATTGAAAATGTTGACTTTGGGCCAGAATACTTAATACACTCCATGATAAGGCAATATGTACACTCCCTTCTAATTTAACGCATTCTCAAGACTTGACGTTACATTTTGTCATTATTTAAACTCTTTAACACGAGTTGTGTTTAAAATTTAGTTGTGTTAATGAAGTTGGATCCCACCGATGAGAACCGCGATCGCAAAACATAATTAATACGCAAAGAAGGATAAAATTATTGCCCCAACTTAAGTTGACAAGAAACAATTAGGCTTTGACAAAGTTATCAAAGATTTTTTATTATTTTTATGCTTTTTTTTCAAAACGTAATAGTTCACAACGTATAAATAGAGGACTGGACCAAAACTTAAGAATAAAGGACCAAATCTATATACTAATCTAGAAGATATAAACAACCGAAAATTAAAGGAAAAGAATAACAAAAGTAAATCTTGATATATTTTGCAAATATACGTGCACATCTTGAATAGTCTTGCTGTGATCTTGATATACTTTGCACGCCATAGACCATATCTTCTCTATTGGTCCAAGTTGGACAATATCTTCCCATTCTTGCCGTCCACTCCAACCACCTTACGGGCCCGTGATTGGGCCTGGCCCGCCTCTTTGAGCCAGCGTAGCCTAGCCCGAATACTTGCAATCTTAAGCCCAAACCCTCGTTCGCATCACCTACCTAAAGCTTCTACAAGTTTTTATAAAAGTTAAAATAATTATTTTTTATTCATGTCCTTGAATTTACGGTTGCAGGTAAAATATGTCATCAAAATCGTTTCAATGAAAAATTGGGGTGCCATTAAATTTCAGTTCTTTGAGCATGAAAGATTATAAAAAAAAAAAAAAAGACTGTAAAAAAAAAAGTATTTTCCCAATAAAAGTACGCAACTTATACATAAATTTCCATTTATTTATAGAGGGGAAATGAATGATCCTGCAGAATATGCTTGTTCCTTGAGCCAGAGAATTCTACCTGCGATTATACAACAAGTTGAAGTAGTGCAGTAATGCTGTTAGTGACGTGAGTTTGTTAAGAAAAATTGCGTAACAGATTACAGGAATAGGTGACAAATCGGAGATCCTAAATTCATCTCAATAAAGTACACTTGAATAAGCTTTTGGAAACTCCAAAAGTTCTTTTTTCATAATAAAAAAAAAGAAAAAAGAATGAATGTGCTGAAAAACATCCAAGAACATCCACAAACAAGGTAACGAAAGAAGAAAAGAAAAAGTTAGGTAACAGACACAACAGGCTATACAGAAATTTAGTCAGACTCAATTCCCACACATATATCTTACAAGTTAGTCAGGCTTTCCAGTCGAAAGTCATACCGTCGTCCAGATCATTATTAAAGAAACTGTTCTCCGAGAAATCGTGAGCGACGTCTGGAACTAAGTCGTCCGACATATGAAGATTATTCTGTCCCAAATCGGATGCTGCTGCTGCTGCTGCTTTCTCACTGAAATTGGCGGAAGAAACCGGAGGAGGCGGCTCAGCATTTGATGCATTGTTATTAAAACTGTTGCTTCTGTTGGGAGACGGAGAAGGCCTAAAGCCAAAACCATCCCCCCTAGCTTGATTTTGAGCATTCCCATTATTTTTATTAGTCATATCCTGCAGCAATTGCTGGATCATTTGTTGTTGTAGTGATTGATTTTGCTGAATGGGAGACGGAGGCCTAGAAAAGGAAGGCCCTGGAGGAGTAGCGAAAGGAGAAGAGGGGTCTTGTTGACTATGGGATGAGTTGATTGAGTTTTGTCTCATGAGCATATTTTGGTAGTTGGTCAAAGCAAGAGCAGAGCCATTGAACGGGGCCCCCCGATTAGCCACCTGTTGGTTGTTGTTGATTGAGGTATTGACACCCGGATGTAATGACATCATCTTGTTGCGATCAGGACCCACCTGCTCCATTTCTTGCATCTTGGCCTTGGTGTCTCGCGGATAATTCTTCAACCCCTCTGCATAATAGAGGCATGTGAGACGAATCTTAGGGAAAAAATAAAATTTTAGCCCGGTGATTCTGTTGACTTTCACCAATTGAAAATAATTCTGTAAATTTCTAATTGTTATACATTTTGGTCCGTTGACCGGCTGTAAGAGGTGAAACATTCGGTTGACCAATCAGATGTTGTCAATATCAGCATCAACCAGATGTTTCACATCCTAAAGCCGGTCACTAGGCCAAAATGTCAAAAAGTGAAAGATACAAGACTATTTTCAATTCGTGAAAGTCGATAGACTAGAGCCAAAATAGAGATAACTAACTGCACTAGAAAAAAACACTTTTTTCTCCAGATCATAGATGTGCTTAGAAATGGAAGTACATTGTGTAGATGGACCTTAGCTATCAAATGATCCATCTTAGAGGCAACACGATAGCACATCGAATTGTTAGGTTGCACCATTACCACTCAATTCAAATCCCATAATTTTCCGTTTTATTCTTGTTTCTTTGAATGGAAATGGTATAAGAGAATCATATGCAATAGTTATATTATATAACCCTGGCGTGTGCCAATTATAAACCAGTAAGTCATGTTGTCAGACTCTTTTATTTCTTTTTAAAGAAAAGAAAGAGGACGATAGTCGGGATTCGTTACCAATAGGGCCAACTTTTTGTCCGGTGCAGAAATCCATCAAGTCTTTCATGCTATTGACAACCTCAGCTATCTATTAACCAAAAAAAAATAAAAAATCATGAGAAACCCTTTGGGGGAAAAAACTATGGGCTATAAAGACTAGGTGATTTTGGGCCATGCCTGTAGGCAGCGGACATATCTTTTTGAGAAGCCCAGATCGTTTAGTGACTGCAACTCCAGACTCCTAGCAAGCTGACGTCCAGCTGTTACCACCCTGAAGTCGATACGTATAAAATTAGTCATAAACAAGTGATATAAAGAAGTTAACGGCAAGAATTTAATATTAAATACAACCGACTAATTATCCAACTATTAGAATTTAGTATAAAAAGCTATTACACTTTCCTTTTCTTTTCTTCTTTCTGGCTGGGGAGCAGGAGGCTTTAATCTTCTATATATTTTTCAAAAAGTGGATTTTAATTTATAGGCATGATGAACCAAGATTAGTTCTGAAATGGTTATCTTTACATGATATTTGATAGTACCAGCATATGAGTTCATATAGCCAGAACTGAGAAGCATCGATTGGTTGCTTCTAGTTTTGGAGCAGAAGTTTCAAGCTTCTATGATTGTCAACATTCTGAATGTGCTAGAATCACTACTTTTAAGTATGCCGGTGACATTTTCATATGTGTGGGTCATGTGGTGAATGGAATCTCTTTCCGATGGTATTTGGCTCTCGTCCTACTTAGAGCCTGTTTAGAGCTTATTTGAACATCTTATAAGTTGCTTCAAGAGCTTATAAGATGTAATTTTTAAGTAGCTTATACAGTGTTAGTGCTTGACTAATAAAACTCGTAAGTTCTTTAATTAATTGAAATAAGTAATTTTTTAATTTAATATAAAATAATTGTACTTTTTATATTTTATGTTGTGGTGGGGGGTGGGGTGGTTTATGTTTTTAAAATTACTCCTTCAGTCTTTGAATTGGATTCCCATTTGCCAAAAACATCTGCCTTTTATTAAATTTCCCATACCCTAAAAATAAAAAAACTACCCCCACCCTTTCTAACTATCCCCTCAAAACATCTCTAAGTTACATCTCATATATTGGACCCGCAATGATTACACACAAAAGCATCTTTTTTTTGTCTCATTCTCTTCAATTGATTGAAACACCCTTCTGATAAAGGTACTCTCTCTCCTTTTATACCAATAAACTACTCACACATTAGAACCCATACAAGAAATCAAATGATAGAGACAGATGGAGTAATTTTTAAAAAAAAATCAATTATTTACATATGCTTAAAAGGTTTTAGAAAAATAAGTTGGGATATTGATACTTTTTTTTTGGAGCTTATAAGGTGTAAAGAGCTTATTTTGAGATCTTATAACCTATCAAACACTCTTAATGAGCTTGTAAGCTCAAACAAACGGGCTCTTAACCTACAGCATGGAAAAGCACATGAAATGGCTCTGTTACCAGGTAGCAATTATTAAAATTGGATAAATTAGGTTGCCCAGACATTTTCTGATGTTATTTTACCAAAATAAGCCCAACCTTTCTTAGTTCTTTCGCAATAAAAGATAAAGCAATTCTCAGTGGGCATTACTACAATTTTATGCACTGGTCACATAATTAGAGAGCATAATGCACAAACCAAACGAGTGTTGGATGTGAAACTAGAAAATAATAAATACCAACGAATTTTGAAATTTCACTCACATCACGCTGTTTGCTTGTAAATCTGGTTGAGAAATGCCATCAGGTCCACTTTCAGATATTGTGCTCTGGCATTTCTGTGCAACCTGCAGTAATTGATTCACCTACAGTACAATTGCATTTGGAAATATCCACAATTAAAATGTATGAACAGTAACACCAGATGAATTCATGCTAAAATACTGCAAGGCCAATTGATCCACTAGCAAAGCTAAAGAAGTTGCATGCTGAAAGACTAATTAGAATATCAAAAAGTGATTAGATTTGAGATGCCAGCAATTGAAAATTCAGTTGATAAGATGGAGTAAAAAGGTCGAGAAACAAGAAAAAACAATAAAAAATAATAATATAAAAGGTGGAAAAAATCCTGCCCAAGCAAAATTTTTCATTTTCCCAAATTCTATGATCCATCTGGATGCCCTGACGACCTAAAATAAGACTCAAAACCTAAACGGTCGCTCAAGATCTTTGGTTTCTACCCGGATCCCCAATTTAGACAACAAGCAATAAAACCAACAGGCTGTTTATTGAAGACTGAATTTAAAAGACCCTAACTATACTAATAGAGTAGGACTTTTGTAAACCAGGTTACATGAAATCTTTTTTTCATAGTATAACCACTTAAAAATTACTTGAATTTATGTGTAATTCTTCTGAAAATCACAAGACTGTAATACTTCATATGCTAAACAGTATTACTTCTTATACTGAACAGTGAAATTGAGTTCACCATGAAACTTCCGAGAACAAAGTTCATTCAAGATTTTGTGATAATTAGTAATATTTTTTTTTTTGAAAGGGTGATAATTAATAATAATAAGACTAAATGAATTGTATCAAGAACAAATCTACCTGTGGTGCAACCAATCTACGAGGAAGAAGTTCTTCATGACGTCGTGCACAAAATTCCCAAGATAGTATCTAAAGAAGATTGGAATGCAAGAGTTACAACAAAATTGTAGCTGAGCACATGAACCAGAAAGTACTTTTAAGTGATTATTTTTTATTTTTTAACAATCCACCTTTAGGTCGGGGGTGAAAATGATTCGAAGTTGGCCCTCACGGACCACACGGAGTTGCTCGTATACACTTTCTTGAACTGCCTTGGCATACTCCAGCATCATCAATCCTGATGGAAATCGACATTCACGAGGCAAGTCCAGAAACAGAAGCTCGTCCACAACACCACTACCGAATTTGATTTCATTCAGTCTTGGGAGCACTTCAAAAGTTGCTTCTGTTGGAACCATAGAAGAGTAGGAAAGTTCAGAATGATTTAGCAGTTTAATTAAGAGTTGGTCTTATGTAAAACAGTTTTACAATGCAAAACTAGTTTGCAACTAATACTTTATAGTAAAAAAACTAATACTTTCAAACTAATACCTTTTAATGAAACAGCTAATACTGTTTAAAACACACCAAAAGCAAACCAGTTGCACGGTAAAACCGGTTTACATAAGAGTTTGCCTTTAATTAATAAACTCTTGAGCTTAACTTATGTTGCGCAAATTGGATCACTAGAACAAAAAGAAAACAATAAACATCAAGTTTCGGGAAAATTAAAATTTGTCTCATGGTATGTTGGTCAACTACTGCTTGACTCGGGTTTATACTCACAGTTCAAATTATTACTGTAGACATAAGTGGCCTATATTTCATATAGATGCCACAGTACATTTGAAAAGGTGATCCTAAAATTTTGAATTCAGAAAAGTTTTTGCAGCTGCAGTCACCCCAAAAAGGGAAAAGATGCAGATAAAGAAATAGCAAGAAAAGTGTAACATAAAGCTCGAATGTATTAACAAAAGTTTATAAGTGGAAGCAAACAAATGAAGACAGCTGGTAGATTTAAAGTGACGGAAAGAAAAATTAAAGATAAAAAAGGGCGGAGAGAGACTTTATTTACATTTCAAATTTTGTTAACAAGTGTGATCTCATTTGGAGAGTCTAACTAAAATTCACCAATCATACTTCACACTTCACAAGAAATACGTGAAAAAGAGTGTTGGAACAAATTAATAACCAAAATTCATTCAGAACAAGAACAGTATAAACATAAAGTAAAGGCACATTCTTAACAAAATAAGTTCTCGACTCTAATCCAGTAAAGGATGATTTAACTTTTACAATCGCTCATTAACTCAAACCCCCATCCAACATGGGATTCTGTTCCAGATCAAATAATTGAGTAAAGAAAATATCAGCAGAAGCCGAAGAGATTCAAATGAAAAATCAGTCATGGTGATCAGACCATAGTTTTTTTTTTTTTTTGACAGAGTGATCAGACCATAGTCACCACCTAACATAAGAGCTTATATTGTTTGACATTTAATTTAATATCTTCAACAAATATTGCCTATCATAAACAGAACATGAAACTCAAAATTGACCCATTGCAATAGAAATCATAGTGCCCTATCAGTGGTGCCAAAAAAAACCAAAAACGATAGTTACTCTATGACTGTTGTACATAATCTTAGGAATTAAAAGAATTACCCACCAGGAATCCAAAAATCATGCAATGTTAAAAATGAACCGCCAGATATTGGAAATCCTACACCTATGAAGATTCAGAAGGATATATTCATTATGGTTTTAGAACCTTATTGATCCCTCCATGCCAATACAAGCTTCCCATCTTTCCATTTTGGGCATCCCAACACAAGCTTCCCATCTTTCCATTTTGGGCATCCCAACACAAGCTTCCCATACCATTTCTGAAAACCTATTAACTCCACTACATCAAATAATTTTCCCTCTATTTCATTTTATTTTCATCAATTGCCACCCCTTATGCTCTTATTTATTCCTACACTTCACTTTATTCTCTCACTTCAATCACATCAATTGTACTACACCTCACATCACTTGTACTACAAACACATTTTATGTTAATATTCCTTAAACTCTACAAACTTTTCCCATGGGAAGCTTGTGTTGGGACGGAGGGAGTACAAGATATCAACCCGACCAATAAACAAACTCAATTTGGAGTACACGATAGACTGGCCTCGTCATCAACATTTAAGGACGCGGTACAATTACTGGGCCAAATACATCACCATTCTGCATACCTACTTCCTTTAATGCATTGTTTTTCACTTTTTTGTTTTTCTCATCAATTTAGTTTTGTGAAAATGCTGAGTGTTTCTTTCTCTTTTTTTCTCCATGTTCTTCTTCTCTCCTTTTGGTCTCATTAAGGATTTTATTTTATTCATTTGCTTCTCAATTTTCCTCCACATTCAGTTATTCTGACTTTTTTTCAAAAATATTTCTCAGTTTCTGTCTTATAATTATTTTTTATGTCAAGTTAGTTTCACATAATTCTCCTAATACATATACACGTGATATAATAGAAGATCAACAATAAAATAGAAATGTATAAAACAGTCGAAATTGCTGTAAGCATCTAAATAACAGAAAACACAGTAAATAACATAGTAGGGTTCTTTTTCATTGGCAGTTCAATAAATAAAATTACTTCAAAAATAAATTAATTTACAGTAAAAAACAGCATATAAATTTAAATGAACTAACCAAATCCCCTTCCAGATTTTGAACCACAAATGTCACACTGCCATGCATCCTGCAAAGGACAAAAGAGGAACATTAAATGCAAACTCAGGCTTTTGAAAATCGCCAACTTCACATAATTCCTATAGAGAAGCAGAGGTTAGAATAAAACTATCCCTAAACTGGCATGAAATCATGAATGTGATAAATTATAATGTTTCTTGATAAGACAAGATTGAATAGAGAATATAAGTTCAAATTATAAATGTTTTCTAAATTGGGACACAAATTAAGATAATTACCACTGCTGCCTGAGGAAATACTCCCAGTGAATGATGCCCAACATTATCATATAAGGATAGACACCACCTCTTCTTCGCACGGGGAGAGTAATATTCAGCCACAAATTTTCTCCAATAGGCAATAGTATTGTCCTAGCAAGACCAAGATCATGAGATATCATCAAAAGGTGGCCAACAGGTTTCATCCTTAGATAGGAACAATATATCATGCGTGATAGATAACATGAACAAAAGAACATGATAATAGAATATACTCCCTCCCTGTTCCTAATTATCAGTCTGATTCTATCCAAAATGATGTTCTTAATTATCTGTCACTTCGCTACTATCAACAAAAAATTACCCTTTTTCCACCGATACCCCTAACAAATACTAACCATCTTAACATAACTAAATTGTGGTCCATATATCATCAAGTAATACTAAACAAGGGTGTCTTGCGATATCTTAACTAATGAAATTGTGATTTGTGTGAATGGATAAAATCAGACATATAATGTACGATACACTAAGATTACTCACAGCAGGCCGCTGTCTCTGGTGATAAAGGTACTGCATTAGTCGGCGTGAACACACACCACCATCATAGGGGCGTTTTGGTCCAGAAGCAGGTTGCAGTCCCTGCTGTAGAAGCTGCTGTCTTAACTGTTGCTGTTGCTGCTGTTGCTGTAATAGCTGAGCTCGCTGCATTGGGGGAATAGACTGAAGAAGCTGTTGCTGTTCCCGCTGATGCTGCTGCCTTAATCTCTGTTGCTGAATTAGGGCTTGCAATTGGGGATTAGGGTTCTGTAAATGCATGGGATCTTGTTTTTGCAATAGCTGTTGCAAAACCTGCTGTTGTAAAATATCTTCCTGCTTGATGTCCAAACGGGGTTTCTTTTGTAGCTGAGATATATTAGATGGGTCCTGTATCATAGAATTCGGGACCCTCATTTGCCCCATTCGAGATGATGTGGCACTCGAAGCTCCCTGGTGGTGGTGCTGACTTTGCTGAGGTGGCGGGTCCTGATTGGAGGACCCGTCCATGATAGAAGACCCGGTAATGCTAATGTTATTAGATGTGAATGACATGGGTGACGCAGGCAACCGCATATAAGATTCGGTATTAAAACTTGCGCTTCTCTGCATGTGGGGTCCACCAGAAAGTCCTGAGTTGGCATCGGTGACCAATGAACTTGCCCCAACACTGGGCCCAGAACTCGGAACGCTGTTTAAGACTGAGTTGCTGATGTCACCAGAAAGCGGGCCAATGTTGGCACGTGGATTATTGGGAATTGAATGCAAAGAGTTGCCAAAATTTGAACTCAGCTGCGAATTTCCTGCAACCTGGGATTGCACATCTCCTTGGAAGAATATGCCTGAACTTGAAGATGATTGTGGCATTCCTCCAACCACCCGAGATGGCACCATTGGAGGAAACCAGTTCGTAGAATATGGGGATCCAAATTATCCAGAGCTAACCTCTCAAAAGTTACAGGGGTATGTACGGAAACAAGAGTAGGGCTTGAAGATCTAAACAAAAGTATATAGCTACTTTATTACTAGCTCCTTCTGTACCCAGTTGTTTTCCTACCAAAACAAAGAAATCCTTAAGAAATGGATTCTAACAGGAAGTACACAAGCAGAGATATAAGCAACAAAACACAAGTAGAATACATGTATACAGTATAATAGGAGCGGAGAAATCAAAAGGAAGAAGAAAGAAAATAGGAAAAAGGCAAAGAAAGAAAAGAAAACACAGTCGCAAGTTTTCATCTAGTTATATGCACAAAACCCTAATTCACAACCACCAAAATAAGACAAAAATTCAATAAAGCACAAACCTTTAGCAGCTAAAACCTAAAAGCAAAGACAGCAGCCGATGAATCAAACAGTTTCCCTAACCAAATTAGCCGATAAAGGAAGAGCCCAAGTAATTGCATCTTTCCAATACCAAATTAAACAAAGCGATCAAATAAAATTCCCTTTAACCAAGCAAATTTCCTCGAAAAAGGTAATTTCCAGTGGATTGAACCAGATTAAGTTTGAAACTAACATAACTTAAACCCAATTAATTACAATCAAAGATCAAAAACTTACATTTGCCACAAATATCAAATTGGAAAAAAGAAATTAAGCTAAGAACTTGAAAACACCAAGTGACATCGAAAAATTCAAAAAATTAATTCCAGTTATAAATACCTAATTTGAAGGGAAAACAGAGGGAGAAATCAAAGATTAGTAGATGCTAACCTGGAAAGAGAGAGTAATCGGAAATAATTTTGCTGAAAAGGAAAAAAAGGGGAAGATTTGCGGTACTGGTCGGTGCTTATATACTTAGCGGGAGTAGAAAAATTGGGTGCCACCGGATATAGCGGGTGGATGATCGAGATCGACCGGCTACAGGCGGTTGGGATATTGACACGTGCCAGTTGTTTCTTTGTAATATCAAGTCGGTGCAAGATCTCAGGGTGGCGACGCAAGGTCTTGGTCTTCGCGTGGCATTCTGTGATTGGTACTTGGAGTTGAACCGGTAGGTCTCAGTTGAGTTCCCTAGTATCTATTGTTTCTCATGTGTCAATTCGGTCTGCAAACTTTTTTTAAGGTAGTCTTTCTTTTTAAAAACAAGTAAAGTGAATTTCGATTTTTCTTTTTAATTTTTATAAGTGTTGGAATAAAATATTGTTCGTTACGTTACAATTTCACAATTTTTTTTAACTAGTTACAATATTACAATTACACAGTGTAGATATAGCAAAAAAATCGATTTCATAATATCGAGGACGGATCAGAATTAAATATTGAAATTATCATAGATCCTAAATCAAATCTTATTAAAAAGGAAAAAGAAAAAATGTAAGGATCACAACCCGGTCCGAGGTTTAAAAGCACAACAAGCTACACCCAAAATAAAAAGGTCAGCCTCAAAATAGGCAAAGCCCAAACCAAGCAGCAAGCAAAAGCCGCCTAAAGTGCCACCAAACAAAACTCAAAACAAAAAAAGATGGCACGCAGGCCCTAAAAGGAAAGATGAGCAAACCCAACCAAAAAGCCCAACCCATAACAAACAAGTAGCCCAACAAAAGGGGCACGCACGCAAGAAACCAAAATACCAAACAAGATGCCCAAAAACCTAGCCACTACTCAAAGCACTCAACTGACTGACCATCCAGCATACACCCAGTAATCCAAAAACTAGACAGGCCTCCACTACTAAAAGGAACTGGCGGAAACCATCAAACATCATCTACCCGCTGCTGCTATATTCAGTCACGAATAAAACAACAAAGGGCAAGCAAAAAGCCCACATCTGCTAGAACACCAAACAAAACAAGATTAAGCAGCAACAAACAGAACCCCTCTAAACAAACCTATGCACAACACACCCCAATCAAACAATAGCTTGACGTGCATGGAATTCAAGGAGGTTTCATAGAATCAAGCCTTGTATATTCCTTAGTTGCAGCAATATGCATCGCCATTGAAGCCGGCGAGTACTCCTTCGAAACCACATTTAGATTGGTACGATTCCCCAAGTCTTTCAAAACCCGTTTATTTGGGTTATCCTCTAGTTTTGCAATTGGGCTAGACTTTTAGCCATGTGCCGCTCGAGCAGCCGGTTTTGGTGTATCGATTTTTTTTAGAATCAAATTAATCTTGGGGCCAACATTGTTTAAATGAAACGATCTCTCCGAGGACGAGACCCTCCCCGAATCCCGAGTAGTGATTTCCACCTACATATTTTTCTATTTTGAAGAGACCCAGTCTCCTTCGAAAATGATACATCCTTATTACAAGTTTTAACCTTCCCTTGCTCATCAATCTCCACAAGATTAGGCATTTTTGGAACCTCCTCCCCATCGTTACTTTGATCGTCTGTTTCCTGCCCATCAAGCGCATCAAATGAATTAACAGTCGGAACCCTCGAGCTTTCTTCCAAAGTGAAGGCACCACCATCAGGTCCTACATTCGCATAAGCGTTGTTTTTATTGTCGAAATTTAGAGGCACGTAAACACGTAATACATGTGCAGCGGAATTAAACAGTTCACCAACAACGAACATATAATTGCATAATTAAATAATGGGTAAACGTAAACAAAATTCTTACAATAATTCGTACATGGATTCCTCTACTACGGTATCCACGTAACAGTCGTTTATCAATTTGCACGGATTTTCCAGCGTTGAATTACCGAGATGAATTTGCTAGGAAAATTCTAACTTAGAGATTTTATGGAGAAGTATGAAGTCTTGTAGTATGAATTCCCAAGGACTCATATATATAGGGGAACCCCAACTTAAAACTTAAGCTAACTTTATTAGGGAATAAAATCTCTAATCTTGCAAATTAAATCCCATAGATTTAATTCTCTTATACATAAAATCCTACGAATAATAATCCATATATTATTATTGGGAATCCTACTTAATTAAATTAAATTTAATTAAATAATAATAAATAATTCTAAATATAATTATTATATTCTCCATAAATTAAATATGAATATCCAATATAATATTTAATCAACCAACTATGATTAGTAAACAACTGTTACTTGTTGTGTGATCCATATGCCCTCATATATCGAGCGATTAGTTAAACTAACGGTCTTAATTGAACCCTAGACAATAAATCAGACATTCTCAATATATGAGGTACATTGCGAGGAAACGTGCAACTACTTATAACTGAAACATGAGCTATTGCGATAACTCCCTTTCATTCATGAATACTCGATTAAATCTTGAACATGATGAAGTGTCTATTCAAATAACTTAATCATATTATCTCCAATCGCTAATTGATCACTTATGTCACCCTTTGCCACAAAGTTCAAGTTGACGTGCATCGGCCGATGTCTTTGATCTAATTATGATGAGAAAATGAGTATTCTCTCTAAATCCACATTGAGGAATGAATCATATTCTTGTCTCAACTACCACGCACATGCATTTCGTGATGAACCCAATCCAAGCCATATCTACCCATGGAAGGGTGTAAGCGTCGGTCATGGTCAAAGTTCATCACTCCACACATGTCGTGAGGAGTATCGCATCGCTCCCACTAACGGAGACACTCGTAGACACATATTGTGGAATTACATCAAATGGTTTCTCGGATGGGTATATCAATACCCTCTAAGGTATATGTGCATCCATCATGAGATACCTAGTATCTCGTAGTAAGTGAGATCTTACTACACTCTCTAAGAGTATGATGCAGATCGCACGTCAATCTCAATTACATCATCAATATCTCATTCTTGATGATTCTTGATCGGGGCTATTGGAGAATCATGCTTAAGTCATCTGAGTTCTCACAAACTCCTTGACATCAATGACTGATGGGAACACAAATAAGAATAAATGCATACAACCAAACAAAATATTCAAACAAGTGTAATGTCATACATTTAATATTAAATAAATAATAATATTAAAACCAAAACTGAATATTATCTTAGTATAATGTCCTTACAACAGGATTGCCACTAGGACACTAACATTAACAACCTCCCACTTGGACTAGAACCAATCACCTACATGTCTAACCCATAGACCATTAAAAAATATCTAGTCTGTACATGAATACTCAAAGTTTTGGTGAAAGGATCAGCCAAATTATCTTATGTGGGAACACGTTCTAATTATATTTCTCCTCTAGCGATTATCTCTTGTATTAAATGACAACGTCTCGGTACATGCTTGTTTCTGTTATTGGATATCGGTTTCTTTGCTTGCGCAATCACACTAGTATTGTCACAATATAACTTTATTGGACCGCTGGCACTCGGAACTATCCCTATTTCATTCAAGAACTGTTTTATCCAAACAGCTTCTTTCGCACTTCTGCCGCAGCAATGTACTCAGCTTCGGTTGTTAAATCCGCGGTTGTTTCTTGCTTGGAACTATTCCAACTAACCGCCCCACCATTGAGAGTGAGAACATAACCTGATTGTGACTTGTAATCATCACAGTCGGACTAGAAACTGGCGTCAGCATAGTCAGCTGGAACTAGCTCTGACTGTCCTCCGTAGACAAGAAAACAATCTTTGGTACGTCTTAGGTACTTCAGAATGTTCTTGACAGCAATCCAGTGAGGTTCACCTGGATTCTACTGCTATCTACCAGTGATGCTGATAGCGAAGGCCACATCAGGCCTAGTGCAAGTCATGGCGTACATGATGGAACCAATTGCAGATGCATATGGTACATCCTTCATGTGTTGGATATCACCTTCTATGGAAGGACAATCATTCTTTGAGAGCTTTATCCAATGACATGTCGGTAGAAAACCTCCCTTAAAGTTCTCCATCGCAAATCGCTTCAGCACCTTATCTACGTAGGTGGACTGTGATAGCCCCAACATCTTCTTGGATCTATCCCTGTGGATCTTGATCCCTAAGATATAGCAGGCTTCATCAAGATCCTTCATCATGAAGGTCTTTGATAACCAATCTTTCATGGACTGCATAAGCGGAATATTTATTTCTATAATTAATATGTCATCGACATATATGACTATGAAGATAATATTCTTCCTGCTGTGTTTACGATAAATGCAAGGATCTTCCGAATTTCTGATGAAGACAAAGGATTTGTCAGCTTCATCAAATTGGATATTCCAACTCCTAAAAGCTTGCTTCAATCCATAAATGGATCATTTAAGCTTGCACATGAGATTAGATTTTGGCTTTGATATAAAACCTTTCAGAGTCATAAACACTTCCTTATCAATGTTACCATTGAGGAAAGTTGTTTTGACGTCTATCTGCCAAATCTCGTAATCATGATGTGTTGTTACCGCAAGTAAAATTCGAATAGACTTGATCTTAGCAACTGGTGAGAAAGACTTGTCATAGTCAATAGCTTCGCATTGACTATAACATTTCGCCACCAACCTAGCCTTGTAGGTTTGTACTTTATCATTTGCATTTGTCTTTCGCTTATAGACCCACTTGCAATCTATGGGTCTAACCCCTTTCGACAACTCAACCAAGTCCCAGACTTGATTGGTGTACATCGAGTCCATCTCGAATTTCATGGCTTCATGCCACTTCTCTGAGTCAACATCTAATGTTGCCTCAGTGTAAGTTCTAGGATAGTCTTTATTCGGGATCTCCACGCCATCATGTTCCTCTACGAGGAAACCATAATATCTAGTGGTTGGATTACGTATCCTAGTAGACTTACAGAGTTGTGGTTGTGGAGGTTATACATTCTGATCGTGAAAATTTTGTGGTACAGCGATTTAATCGTTGACCGGAGAGTCCTCAAGAGTGACACTTTCAGATGTCTCTTAGGCGGGAGTTTGAACTATGTTGTTCTCATTCAGCCCACTTGGAGTTTGTTGCGAAGGCAATGCAACTCCAATTACGCTCCCACTAGCTAAAAGATGATCACTTAGTGATAAACTTCCACCATGAGAGTTGCTGAATGCTCCCACTGATTCTTTGTCATGTCGCTTTGACAAATCATCAATCTCTACGTTAATATGTGGTTCTTGAATTTCTTCAAGTTCTATCTTCTTGCGACCTTGTTCCTTTAAGATATAGTCTTCTTCGAGAAACCTAGTCTGCCTAGAAACAATCACTGTTTGTTTCTCAGGTAGATAGAAATAATATCCTCTAGTTTCCTTAGGATATCCCACAAAGTAACCATTTTCACCTTTGGATTTCAACTTATCGGTAAGCATCTTTTTCACAATCGTGGGGCAACCCCACGTTTTGATATGCGTAAAAGTTGGCTTCTTTCCACATCATAGTTTATATGGATATGCTCAATCGATTTAGACGAAATCTTATTCAGAATGTAAATTGAGGTTTGTAACGCGTATCCCCATAAGAATATTGAAAGAGAGGAAAAGCTCATCATGGACCTCACCATGTCTAACAAGGTTCGGTTTCTCCTTTCGGACACACCGTTCATTTTGGGTGTTCCCGGAGGAGTCCATTGTGATTGGATTCCATGTAACTTTAAGTAATCAGTGAATTCATGGCTAAGGTATTCACCTCCTCGATCCGATTGAAGAGTCTTGATATTCTTACCAAGTTGCTTCTCTACTTCAGCTTTATACTCTTTAAATTTCTCAAAAGATTCGAATTTGTATTTCATAAGATACACATATCCGTATCTCGAGAAATCATCAGTAAAAGTGATGAAGTAGCCGAAGTGACCCCTAGCTAGAGTGGGCAATGGTCTACAAATATCACTGTGGAGCAACTCTAGAACTTCTTTTGCACGGATCCCTTTCCCAGAAAAGGGTTTGTTGATCATTTTGCCCTTGAGACAAGATTCGCAATTACCATAAGACTCCAAGTCGAATGGGATTAAGTAGTCTAACTTTCTTAACCTTGTAATTCTTTTCTCGTTTGCATGACCAAGTCTACAATGCCATAAGTAAGTTGGTTTTTCATGATTACTAAGTTTGAGTCTTTTATTTTGTATATTAAGAACACCATATCCACAGTGCAACAAATATAAACCATTCGATAAAGGAGCATTTCCATAAACATCACCATTAAGTGAAAAATAACAATTATTGTATGCAAAATGGAAGGAAAAATCCTCAATGTTTAACATGAGAATAGAAATAATGTTACGAGTAATAGACGGAATAAAATAACAATTATTCAGTTCTAATCTAAAACCAGAGGGTAAGTCTAAAACATAAGTGCCAACATGTTCAACAACAACTCTTGCTCCATTCCCAACGTGTAAAGCGACTTCACCCGACCTAATTGCCCTGCTATCCTTGAAACCCTGCACATTAGTACAAATGTGTGAGCCACAACTGGTATCTAATACCCAGCATTTAGTATCATTTGTGGATATGTTTATCTCAATAACAAACATACCTGTTCTAGTGGCTGAGACACCTTGTATCTTCTATTCAGCCGCCAGAACCTTGCAGTCCTTCTTCCAATGCCCCTTTTGCTTGTAGTGGAGGCATACATCCTTGTCCACCCATTCCTTCTTTTGAATTCCACCTTTGGGCTTAAGGAAATTAGGCTTAAAGCCCTTCTTAGCCTTACTTCTTCACTTCTTCTTTCCTTTCGGAGCAGAAGAAGTATAAGCACTCACCATGAGCACAAGCTTTTCCTTAGCAGTGGAAGACTCAAAGGTCATGAGCATGTTATGAAGCTCAGGCATGGTCGATTCCGTCTTATTCATATTAAAGTTTACCACGAAACTTGAATATGAATCGGGAAGCAACTGAAGGATAGCATAAACAACAACATTGGTTTTGAGCTCAATGCCCAAACGACCAAGTTTCTAGATTAGCCCTATCATCTTCAATACATGAGGGGATACCTTCCCTGTTGGGGAATTAATTGCACAGATCTATTCGGGATGAATATTTAAATAAAAATTTAATTCTAACAATTATTACTAGCATGAATTAATCCTATATTAATTCAAATAATAATTCAACAACAAATCATGCATACAAGTTCGTCACATAAATCCTACGCATGCGGAATTGCTAGGAGTTTACGTGAACTAACCTCTTGGAGTGACAACCGTTGAGAAGATGGATCCCATTCACACGAACACACCAAAAAACCTTCTCAAGTATTCCCTCGTCCTTGTCCAACAATTCGGTAGTAGGATGCTCGCGAACAATTAACAAAAGGAAAAATAAAATTATGTTGCACCACCTTTGTGGATTTCTAATTTTTCCAACACATGGAATTGCATTGGAGATGAAAAATTCATCCCCTATTTATAATACTAAGGGGGGGACAAAAATTTAGGGTTATTGGGTGATTGAGAAATTTCCTTGGTTCTTGCTCAAGATACAATCTTGAATATATCCAATATATTCTATTTCCCAAAATATTTCCCAAATAAAATTTTCCCCTCCTTATGTTATGATATTTTTCGAAAATATCACAACAAATAGCCAAGTGGGGGGTTTTAATGATATAATCTTGTATTCCAAGAATACTTATCTTCATTCCATAACAAAAATTCAAAAAAATCTTTCTCCCTCTTTTATTTGTGATTTTGAAAAATAATGAAAAAATTAGGCAACAATAATTTATTTTATTTTAAACACCTTTTTCAGTTATTGGACTTTATGTTTGGGCTACTTGAGGTGCCTTTAGGAGAATTAAGATTGGACATTCCAATGGATTTTGAATTTTCAATATTGAGCCACAATATTATTCAAGCCCATAAATATTAATTAATCCCACTACATAATTAATATTGCACTATCCATCTTAACTCATATTACTGTTAATATGGCTCCCGGTTATTATTTCCCGTGTTTAAGATTATCCAGTCCATTAATTAATTTAGGCCACTAAAATAGCTTCATGTTAATTAACATCTTTTTTCTTAGTTAAGAAACGACTCAACATTATTATCCATACCGGAAATTAATTCCACTTGCAAGACTTGGTATGATAAAACTTATGAGCCTCCCAAGGGGACAAATCAAACAAGACGTACTTGCACACGTTTCACCGTTTGAAATCTTAGGAATCGTCGTGTAACCAATATCATTGCCCAAGATACAAGGTATTGAATCTCAATGATCCTCTTCCCATCATAAGTGAAAGCAATGGCTATTGATACCACACGATTCTATTTAAGGGACGGAGATTAACAAATAATGAACCACTGAGGTCTAATTCTTCTATATTCAGTACTGAAGAATTTGTCCTCCTGTAGGTCCAGTTCAGTACATCATAATGCACTAGTGCAATCTCTTTGTCAAGACAAGCCAATCTGAGCCTTGCACTTCAACCTTTCACGATGGTTTGTTCATTTCCATCTGGGTCGTGAATTCTGTACTTTTAGTTACAAGGGACTGTTAATTTAATCTTTTGTGATCTGGTATCACTAAATTAACTACAATGTAACACATACTTATTTATTGAACAGTTATGCAGTAAATATATGTAACATTCAATGATATTTAAAGCATCATTGATAAATAATTTATTTCAGCAAATAAGATAGAAATTCAGTCTGGTTATACAAAGTAAAAGCACACTTTCCAGTATAACCCCAACATTCCCTCCTTCAGCTAGCCGACATCTGAACAGATCTCTCATCACTTCATAAATCTCGGAACAAGATTCAGAATCAAAGAGATCCTTCAGATGCTTGAGCATCTCGAAGGGGAGCATATTCTCATGTTGCCTTTGCAACTCGGGAGTCGTGCCGAGCAACATAACACACTGAGCCTAGGAATCATCATCTTGATGCTTCTTTTGAGCTGGAACATCAAACACTTCAGCCTCTTCAGTACTAGCCTCAAGGGCAATAGGGATTGGTGTGTCCAACATATACTCAATCTTTTCTTGCCTAAGCACCAAACGCACGTTTCGGTGCAAGTCCAGAAATTTTTACCCAGCTAATTTGTTCGTTTTCAGAACACTTCTCAATGACAAGTTATTCATTTCAACAATCCTAGAGAAATAAAATAAAACGAGAATTAAAACACATAATTCCTATGATCAATATTCAGCAATCAAAATAAACATGGTCTTTAAATGCATTTTGTCTCCATTATTTTCACATATTCAACGACCTCATCGGAAGAATACAAATTTATATCTAACATAAATCATAATGGACTAGGACCCACATTCCTATTATTACAATATCTGCTTGGACTGATTATTGCAATAATAGAACTAGTAGGTTCCAAATCAATTGCATAAGTGCAACTCCTAGTTGATTGAACCTAGTTCAATCGGATGCCCCTTGACTTTCTTTTCCCTGCTTGGGCTGGTGAAACAAAGTCAAGTTAATTTACAACCATCAAGCAGCGACACTTCGTGTTCCTATAAAAGTCTCGTTAGATGTAGATCCGAGCAAGAGATGTGGGTCTTAAATACTCATTGAAACGAAATCTCCGGTTTACTTTTAACTTTGATGGAAGGCATCGTACAATTTAATGAAAATCATATTTTAGTGAGGAACGTTTTAAAGGCGGCTTATTAATTGCTTAATCGAGATTCAACAAGTTTCCTACGTCACATTCGAGAAATTAATGGCCGTCGCCTACCCAAACATAACATATATAGACTAAAAAATATTGGGCGCCGTCTACCGAAGTATTTAATACGGTTCGACAAGTATTGGGCGCCGCCTACCCAAACAGTTATAATGCGGTTTATAAATACGTTAATGAATTAACCAAATATGTTAACCAAATGAGATTTTAATAATAATTAAAATCATTAAAAAAAAACTCAAAATCCAATTTTAATTTTATTTAACCAATTTTAATCAATTATTAAACATAATTAATCCATTTAATTTAATTTTGGTCTAACCATGATTCAATAAAAAAAATTATTAATCTTTGCAAAAACAAATTTTGATTGTTTTATTGTTAGGGGCTTAGATGTAATTTCCAAAATTGCACGAGAGGGTCAGTCCCAAATTAAATTTGCAAAACAACCCTCCCACATCATCACCCATCCAAATCAGATCAAATCTGAAGAATTTTGAACAATCCAAATTTTCAAACCCCCAAAATCCAATTTTCAGTTTCATCATTCAAAGAACAACAAGCGAAGAAAACATCCAGAATAGGGTCAAAGCACGGGGGCGAAAGTAGGTAAGCATCAGGACGAAGCGAGGCGAGGCGAATCGTCGCCGCCATAGGCGACGCGAAATGGGTCAATGCGATTTCGTGACGGATGCGAACACCAGAAGCATCGGGCTGCCATCGCTGAACCTCGAGCGCGGGCGATATCAACGTATGACCCTAGGCGCGCAGGTGCATCGCCGCCACCGCTCGTTTCATGCAATCGGTCAATCGCTCCAAGCAATTAATAAAAAAATGAGCGTCGTCACCGCTCCAATTTGAGAGTGTTGGTCCCGGTGCAAACGTGTCTTACACGTGTATGGGGGGGGAATACACATGTTCAGTGATTTTAAAACTTTTTCTTCACTGAGGTATGATTGGGTCAGGTTGTCCTGATGATTTAATCCTGAGAAGCACAAATCGCCCTGAGTCAAAGTCTACCTGAGACAGTGATCCTGAGCTGCTTTCAGAAACCTCAGATAATCCCAACTGAGCCTGAGTTTTCAGAGATACTGAGTTGCTTGAATAACTACTCAGATGTGCGGAATGGTTGGCCCTAAGTTTATACTCGTTTTATACTTTGCTGAAAACCTTCCTCTTAGATGAGATAGTGATTAGGCTGTGATTCAGTTAGATGCAACTTCAGTGGATTGGTTCCAACTGAATATCAGTGAAAATATGCTTTCAGTTAAAGTAATGCAACAGTTAATAAAAACAATACATAAAGCAAATAACACAGCAAGTTATAGTGGTTCAGAGACTCAAGCTCCTACGTCCACTCTCTCTGATCTCTTCAGAGAAATTCCTTAATCACCTCCTAAGGTTTTCTGACTACCTCTGTAGTTTACTAACCTTTCTATTTTGAGCTTTCTGACTACCTCTGTAGTTTACTTACTCAAAACACACACAAGCTTTCTGACTATCCAAGATAGTTTACTCACTTCTTCTCTAGAGTTTTCTGACTACCTCAATGTAGTTTACTAACTCTTTACAACTCCAACTCACCAACAATCACACTCAAACTACCTTACAAAGGGTTTGGGGTTTCTTGGTTGGTTTCCAACTAGGATGAGATATCATTTACAATTAAGAACAATGCAAAGGCTAGGATATCTCTACTAAGCTTTGGATATATCTTATCAAGCTAGGCTTAGTGAATGAGCTCTCTTCGATATAAAGCACTTGGGAAATTCTAGGGTTTTTGAGTGCTTCAACTTGCAATAATAAGTTTGAGCTCTTGAGTTGCTTACAAATTTCCAGTAACCTTCAATGTAGATGGTCACAAGTATTTATAGGCATACACCAAGGTCACTCTTGAAAAACTATCCGTTGGAAGAGATAGCTCCATGAGTTTCCTCTCTTATGGTGTGTGATGAGCGGCTATTTTTAGGGTTTGAAACTCCCCTAGCATGTTTTAGGCAATCTGCTTTTTCATGCATTCTATTCACCACTTTTTGGTAGCTCGGAACATAGTACTACTAACATGCTTGATGACTGTCATTTTTCGATGTCGATAAAAAATACATTGATGTCTTCTTACGATTGGTTGTTGTCTTGATTAAATGTAGACAAACATAACGGCTCTTTTTGGTCAATATCTCGAGTGATATAACCTTAACAACACTTAGTTTTAGTTCCTTTTATGCTGCGTGAGAATGTCTTGGGCAATATCTATTTTTACGAGTAATAGCGTTTTTTCGATATTGTATCGCCGGATAGATATTTTGATTGCCTCGGAACATTGGGTTTATCTTGAGCTTCGTTACATTCTTGAGTCTTGATAATTCTTGTGTCTTGATATCCTTTGTCTTCGATCTTACATCTTACGTGTCTTGATGTCTTGATGTCTTACGAGTCTTACGAGTCTTGGTGTCTTCGAGAATTGAGTTTTACGAGTCTTCACGGATATCTTGGTGATATCTTTGAGTCTTCATCTTTGAGTCTTCAGTTTCTCAGTTTCTCACTGAGTCTTCAGATTCTTAGTTTTACCTAATCGAGTCTTCGTTTCTCCATTTCTCGAAGTCTTGATTTCTTAGTTTCACATCGAAGTCTTGATTTCTTAGTTTCATACTGAAACTTTAGAAACTTCAGTTTCATACTGAAACTTCAGTTTCTTCAGAAACTTACTGAGTCTTTAGAATCTTCAGAATCTAACCTGATCTATACCTGTTGACTATACATGGTGCAGATAACATCCTGAACACTCTAAAACTGAATCCTGACTCATCTATCAAGATTATCCTGAACATGTCATACTCAGGGGTTTTGGTATCTAATCAAAATCTTTTATTTAAATTCATCTCCCAACAATTTCCCCCTTTTTGATGATGCGAAAACCATCTTGTTACAAATATACTTAACCTATACTCAGGTTTCAGTTTTTCCTATTACAAGATTGGTATATCTCCCAACAATTTTCACAATCAATCTCCTAACAATTTCATAAACAATAATCATAAGGCATATAAAAAATAAAGACATATAAAAAGATAATGAGATATTATCTTTGAGCATAAAATATAAAGTTCCATTGATGTATGATAGAATGTTATAGCTTACAATGAACTTATCAGAAAAAAATAAAGAAAAAAAGATAAAGAAATTACAAGAGTCTTCAGTCTTGATCTTCAGTCTTCTTGATATTCAGCTCTAGCTCTTCAGCTTCTTCCACCTCATCCACAGGCATTTCAAGGTTAAACATCCCATAATACCTCTTCTTCAGTGCATCTCTCTCCTTGATGATATCAGGGTTGTTACCTGTCAGGCCTAACTGGATGGCATATTGAGCAATCTCCTGAGATATGGCTATTTCATTTACCATGCCATTCTCTAGCCTAGGAGGAGGGTAAGTGTATGGACCAGGGGCAATGATCTGAACATTTCCTTCATCCGCAAGATTGATCTAGCTTTTGTAAGTACTTCGGATAGAAGGTCAACAGATAGTCGATGAAAGCTTCATTAGGATCTGAGCTCTCCCCTCTCCATTCTCTTAGCACATCGTAGTAAAACCAGAAGGTTCTTTTGATTTCTTCCCAAGCATCATTGAACTAGATTGGCATCCACTTATCAATGTGCGGCCACTTCTGTGCTTTAGCTGTCCCTCTCCTTTTGCTCAGGAACTTTCTGAAACCACTTCTACACTTCTGCTCTTCTTCCTTCTTTTTCCTTATTAAAGGCACTCCTGAAACTGAAGCAACAGTTTTCTTGGTTTGTTCGATCTGAAGTGATCTCAGATCTCTCTTGGTATTGAAGACTTCTTTCTCTGGTTCCTCCTCAGACTCTTCTAACTCCATTATCAGTTTTCTCTGAGTTGGCTTAGAAGCCTTAGCTCTCTTCACTTCGGGTTCAACAAACGCCACAACCTTCCTCTTGATAGGTAGTTCAGCACCGGCTAGGCTTGTTCCAACCCTTCTTCTAGCACTCAGCTTCTCTGCAACTACTTCTTGCATGGTTTCCTCAGAAACTTGAGTGTAGACAGACTTCTCCACCTTTTTGAATTTAAGCTTTTCATAGGCTTCAACTTCTTTTAAAGCTTCAACAATGTTTTTCTTCTCAGCCTCTTTGTCTGCCTTTCTTTCCAAGGTGTGTGCTAATAATACTCTCAGGTCAGCTCTGGGCCTTTCCCCCTTCTTGGCATCATACCTTGGCAGAAGTTTGGATAGTGCAGTGTCCATATGATATTGTTCCTTGCTGACACTTCGCACCTCTCCCGCCAACTGATCTTGCTCTTCCTCTAGTCTCCTCAGGTGGTTCTTTGCCACGGAGAACTCTTCAGACATCTGTGCAAACTGGTTGGAGAGAGCTTCTTTAAACATCTCTGTCATTTTGGTCATGAGCAAGGAGCCCATTTCCTCAACAGTATTCTTGATCAGATGATCATTCTTCTCCACCAGTTTTGCTTCTAGAAAAGCAGTCCTCTCCTGATACAATTGCTTCAGCTCTGTGCTCAATTCAGCTTTGACTCCATCCATCTTTCCTTCCATGGCAGTCATCTTTTCAGTCAGAGTAGTCTGAAGTTGCATCAGGTCTGAAGTAGAACTCAGACTTTCCATCTTCTGAGACTGGTTGGCCAATACCTCTTCAATCTGAGCTACTTTGTCCATGATTGGCACAACTTTGTCTAGTTTCTCCACAATGGGAGTGAGATCAATCTCTGGAGCATAGAGAATTTGAGGCTTTTCTTGAGCTGGTTGCTTTGCCTGAGTCTCAGTCTCTAACTGAGCTTCGGTCTCAACCTGAGCTTCAGTCTCAGTCTGAGCTTAGGGTTTCCACCTAAGCTTGGGTTTCCACCTGAGCTTGGGTTTCCACCTGAGCCTCAGTCTGCAGAGTACTAACTTCAGTCTGAGGATGTGTGACAGCAGGCTCTCCAGCATCAGTACTATCTTTCTCCATCTGAGATTGACTCTCATCATTCCCCTGTTGGTCCCCATCTTGGTTTTTATCTTTGGAGCTCGGGGCACCAACCTCAGCTTTATCCCTCTCAGCAAGCTTCCTCTTAACCAGCTCATCAAAATATGAAACTTTCATCCTAAGCTTAGTTTTTCTGAACCCGGAGAACTCTGTTAAAATAGATGTCTCCTCATTCCACCAGTCTTCACCTCTGAATGAAGCAATGTTGAGCATTTCAGGCAGGGTCTGGTTGAGTATGTAGATTGTTGACCTCAGTCTGAAGAAGAGATCCTGGAGCTCAAGATATGTGCTTAGCTCGGGGTACCTGTCCATTATGAACCTTTCCCCCTTGCTTCTCCACTCAGTATCTTCCGCTTCGCCCTTCTTCAGCTTCAGGCTCTCAGGTTCAGTGGGAAGTTCTTCTGAGGGATCAAGGAATGGATCACTCAGGAGCTCATCAAGATTCAACAGCTCCTGAGGCTCAGCTACATCTGAGGATTGGGCAGGCAACTCCTCAGTTTGAATCTGAGCTTGCTCTGAGGATTGAGCAGGCACTTCTTCAGTAGGAATCTGAGCTACCTCTGAGGTCTGAGGTCCTTTGAAGATTTCTTGAGAGAATTTGTCTGTGCTCAGCGACGTCTCAAGAACTTCAGAGAAGACTTGCTCCTCAGTTTGCTCCTGTGTCGTAGATATAACCTGAGCCAATACTTGTAAAGGCGATTTTTGAGCTTTCTGGCTCTCAGGTTGTACCTCCTCAGGCTCACTCTCCTCCTCCTCAGTGGAAATCAGCATCCTTCTGCGCTTTGGAGCAAGGGTTTTCTTCTTCAATGCTTCTCCCTTCTCCTTCTTGACCTCCATCAAAGCCTTCCCCCTGGCTTGATGAGGTTCTTCAGCAGCAGCAGTAGATTCCACTTTCTTCTCTTTCTTCCCTTTCAAAGTCTTTCGAGTTGTTGTCGGCTTGAACATGACCTTAGACTTTGGGAAAGGTGAGGAGTTGGCAAAAATATCCTCTCTTCATGGCACATATCCAAAATAAAAGTTATTTTGGTTGCATGGAGAATCTTGCCTTTGATTGAGATCGATCTATCTTCCTTTTTGATCTGCTTGGCCTGGTCACTCACCACTCTGATCAGATACTTCCGCCAGTTGAAATCTGTGGTGGGTGAATCTTCAATATCAGCCATCAATCTAAGTTTGGGAGTGCTTATCTGCTCAAAACTCCATGATCTACTCATTATACACTTGCTAACAATATCTAACAAAACTCTATATTTCGGCTTCAAATGTCATTTATTCAAAGTCGCCTCGAACTTAATAGGATGCTCTGTTATCCTATCAAGGTATTCCTGCTCCCGACCTAACATATAAGTCATGGGATCCTCTCCTCTATCACACAACTCAAAAACATCATTTAAATTTTTGGGGATTATATACACCTCCCGTACAAAATCTACGTATTTTGAGCTATGTTCTAGATGGGAAACAGTAATCTGAGATTCGATACCATCCTCATCATCTAATCTTATATTTGAAACAAACTCTATTACCTCCTTAGAGTATTCGGCTTCCGGTTGGCTTGCGATGAGATTTGTGAGTTTTGCGATTCGGATCATATGAAGTGCTTTTTCTTCATGAGTAGCGTTGGATGAACTCTCGAGTGATACCACGTACTCATACCATGGCTTGTTGGAAATAGCCAGTTTGTCATATATTGAGAAAGTCATTTTAAGAATTTTTTGAGAGTAGGGTTTTGGGACGATGAAGATTTCTGGGCAAAAAGGGTTTTGAATTTTGCAGAGTGTTTTTGGAGACGAAAGTTAATAAAATGGGCTTGAATGGATTTCAAATGAATATATAGAGAGGATTTGTGAGAAATCGTGTGATTAATTAAAATCAACGGTTAAGATTGATCACCGACTAATCGGGTATGCGAAAGGACGATCTCACGAAAAGTACGCCGCCATTTTTACCTTATTGGTGATTAATTGAATCAGAGCAATTAATGACTGTTGACCTTCTTTGGCATTTCAAAGGTCCCGCCCAAAAACATTCCCTTCAGGTGTTTAGTATTTATTGCTGATGATTACTGAGATTCAGTTAAACAATAAATGAGTTGCATGAGTCATTACTTCTTCAGACTAATTTTCCTCTATCAGTCTTACTGAGTATTGACCTTGATAAAATGTCAAGATGACATTGAATCTTGAATGGGTTCAAGATAATAATCGAAAATCATCGACCTTCAAAGACACCTGAGTTTCCCAAGACTCAGTTCAATATTTCCATTTTTATCCTGAGTTTCTCAGTAGAATCCTGAGAAAACTTCATGCATCTGAAAACCTTCAATTTTTCAGATTTACTCTATACACCTGGATCCAACATCCCTAATTCAATCGATAGTTCACGAAATCTTGATTGACCAAAGGTTTAGTCAAGATATCAGCTCTCTGCTTATTAGTATGAATCTTCTCCATCCAGATATCCTTCTTCTCTACATGATCTCTGATGAAGTGATGTCTGATATCCACATGCTTGCATCTGGTGTGCAATACCAGATTTTGTGAAATAGCAATAACACTATTATTATCACAAAATATTGGTACTTCATTGGCTACAATCTTATAATCCCTTAATTGTTATGCGAGCCAAAGAATGCGGCACAACTTGACTTCCCATGACCATGTATTCAAACCCGAGAGTACTAGTTGTTTCTCGAGGTCTGCATTTTTTGAAAACCAGGATGTTGGTCCCGGTGGGAAACCCATTTTTCGCTTGAGGAAGCAAATATTTTAAAAGCGATGCATATAAAAAAAAAGGAAAGAGAAAGAGTGTTTCCAATTTTTTTCGTTTTTAAGCTCATGTGTTGTGTTTTGCTTATAACCGGATGCATATGACAAGTAAACATAAAGCGATAAACAACACAAAGAATATATAGTGGTTGGACAACCATCCCTACATCCACTCTCCCTCTAGGGAAATTCCTTCAACGGGACTTATCACCTCCACGGGATTGCTTTATAGATGTTTAACGAGTTCACACTCGAATTTGGACTTATAACCCTCTCGGGTTCGCCTCGGGACTTATCACCCTCCACGGGATCGCCTCTACAGATGTTTAACGAGTTCACACTCCAGCGGGACTTATCACCCTCTACGGGATTGCTTAACAAACTACCTCACTTCACCATGGGGTTTGGATTTTGGTGTTGTCTCCAACTATGGTGAGATTTTCCCTTACAATGATTTAGCCTCAATGCTAAGGTTGGGAAAATCTCTCTAAGCTTAAGATACATCGTGGGTTGCTTAGGTTGGGTTCTAGAACACTCTTTGAATATATTGAAATATCTATAGACTTGTGTTCTAGGGTGGGAAAAGCTTAACTCTCTTTGGCTCAGAGCATCGTTCTTTATCTTCTCATTTCCGCTTTTCACTTCCACACATGATAATGAAGGAAGAACTTGTATTTATAGTGTGGATTTGAATGTTACCGTTGGAGAAAATCACATTCAAATCCATACTATTCTCTGTAGGTTCTGCAGCTTTTCCAGGCTGGTTGTCTTCCTCTCATTGGTCCACGTCAGCTGATTCAACGGCTATATTCCTCGATTCCTCGCCTTGGAACCATTCGGGATCTCGAGCCTCGGTGTCTTAGAGACATACCGAAGTCTTCGTTCTTCATTCAGATCTATCCGAGCCTTCAGTCCGGGCTCGAGCCGCCGGGTTCCGTTCGAGCCAAGTCTGTTGAGCCTTGGTGACCTGAGCAACAACGGACTTATTCGCTGCATCTTGACCGATCAGCATCCGTCAGCCGACCGAGTTGATTCTCGAATCGACATCGACCTTCAGTTATTTTAACTTTTTATCCGATTTCTTCTTTTCGTCGGCTCTCGATCAGATCAACATATCTTCAGATCAACAACTCAGGATAGCATCAGGTCAGTTCATTAGGTTTAGCATATCAGTTTAGCACATCTGATCTCAATCACGTCTGATCTTGATCATCTGCTCATCTTTATATCTGATCTCGATCACGTCTCGATCTCGTCGGCCTCATCCTAACTTTCCGATCCGCAACCTTCTCTTGAGGGTCCATCGATCACTTCCGACGATCTTACGATCATCTAATCTTCCGATGGTGGCTTATCTTTTCTTCTCTTCCGATTTTGATAAACTCATCGGTTAACTCGAACTCATCTTTACTCATCGATCTCGTCGGTCTAATCTCGTGACCTCGTCGATCTCGATCATCTTTGACTGATTTCGTGAGTTCCCCCTCAATTTGTTCTCTCGTTCCCCCTCAACCTGTTATCTGTAAATCAGCTTCAATAATACAGGTTGATAATGTTTTGGCATAATTCATCAAAACTAAAATATCCCAACAAGGATATCACCTTTTCCAAGAAATTGACAAGTTCGGATTGGACTGATGTCAATTGAACACCCTCCATAATGAAAGATCGAATAAATCTATTAATTCAAGGTTATCAAATGATACCATAATCCTCTAAATAGTGCCCTTAAGAGGAAGATGATTCTTTTGGCAAACCTCCATGTGACTAAATTTAAGGATTAGCTTGATATCTTGAACCTAACATTTCAAATGTTATAGGATATTATTTGGAGATACATCAATGATCCAATGATCCTCTATAGTCATTAAGTGACTTCATCGATTTGCCTTGTGATCTAAGGATCCATCTTGAAGTTAGTATTCATGGGAATTCTGCGCATTGCAATTCTTCATACACCATACTTGGCAATTAGATCTCGGTGTACTTTTGCTTGGTTGATGAAGATTCCTTCCTTTGATTGTTTCACTTGAAGTCCAAGAAAGAAATTCATCTCCCCATCATAGACATCTCAAACTTTCCTTTCATCGGTGTAGAAATGTTTTTGGAACAAGTGATGATTTGGAGATAAAAAATGATGTCATCCACATAAATGAACTAGTAAGATATCTTCCCCATCTTTATTCCCAACAAAGTTCTATCAACATTTCCTTTGATAAAACCATTTTCAAGAAGAAACCGAGAAAGGTATCATACCATGTTCGGTGCTTGCTTAAGACCATACAAGGCTTCTGATGGATGGATGTAAACTTGGTCATCGAGCGATTCCCAAGAAGAGGTTGTTCCACATAAACCTCTTCCTTAAGCACATCGTCGTTCAAAATGCACTTTTCACATCCATCGATAAAAGTGATTCTGGTGTTAAGCAAGATATGCAAGAAACAATTTGATGGCTTTCTAGTCTTGCAACAGTGAAAAGGTTTCATCATAGGAAATGTTGATAGAACTTTCTTGGGAATAAAGATGGGCAAGATATCTTACTAGTTGATTTTCTGGATGACAATATTGTTGTTCTCAAATCTTTTATTCTTGAATACCCACTTGGTTCCAATAACAGGAAAGTTTGAGATGCCTATCCATGGGGAGATGAATACTTCATTTCTAGAGAATTGATTTAGCTCTTCTTGCAAGGAAAAGAATCCAATAAGAATCTTGTAGAGCTTCTTCAATCTCAAGTATGGTTCTTTCTCGATAGGAATGCGAATTAGAATTCTTTCACCATGGAACCTTCTTGTCTTAACACCATCGGTTAGATCAGAACACAATCGACTTGTAGGATGACTATCTAACCAACTTCTTCTAGATGTTCCCCTTCAATAATATCCTCAACATTTGAAATGTTAGGTTCAAAAGCTATTCATTAAATTAGGAACATGGAAAAAGGCCAAAAGGGAATCATCTTCTTAAGGGCAGGAAATTCTATTTAGAACATTATCGGTGACATTTGTTCCCCTTTGGTTGATAGATTAGAAATTGCCTCATGGAGTGACTACATCTTCATTGACATCCAATACAGAAGTGTCGATTTCGGTGTTTGTTGATTATCTGTGTTGGGATATTTTAGTTTTGATGAATTATGCCAAAACATTATCAACATGTATTATTGAAGCCGATTTTGAGATAACAAAGTTGAGGGGGAACGAGAGAACAAATTGAGGGGGAACTCATGAAATTAGTCAAAGATGATCGAGATCGACGAGGTCAGCGAGATTTAGACCGACGAGATCGATGAGTAAAGATGAGTTCGAGTTAATCGATGAGCCGCGGCAAAATCGTAAGAGAAGAAAAGCCGTTACCGATCGTAAGATTAGATGATCGGAAGATAAGTCGAGCCGATCGAAAAGAAACGATCGTAAGATCAAGAGAAGGTTGTAGATCGTAAAAGGAGCAGATGAGGCCGACGAGATCGGGACGTGATCGAGATCGATATAAAGATGAAAGCAGATGATCAAGATCGACGTGATTGAGATCGGACAAAGCTAAACCGATATGCTAAACCTAATGAACCGACTCGATGCTATCCTCGAAGTTGTTGATCCGAAGATATGTTGATCCGATAAGCCGAAGCCGATCGTGATCAGCAAAGAAGAAATCGATAGCCTCGAAAGTTAAAATAACTCAAGGTCGATGTCCGATTCAGAGAACTAAACTCGGCCAACTGAAAGTGTCAAGATACCGATCGATAAGGTCCATCAAGAGAAGTCACCAAGGCTCGATAGACCAAGGCTCAGATAGACCAAGGCTCGCATGCACTGACAAGGCTCGACAGACCAAGGCTCGGATAGATCTGAAGGTTAGGATGAAAACCGAAAACTCAAGATGTCTCGAAGACACCGAGGCTCGGAGATCCCTGAATGGTTCCAAGGCGAGGAAATCGAGGAATATAGCCATTGAATCAACCGACGTGGGACCAATGAGAGGAAGACAACCACTGGAAAAAGCTGCGCAGAACCCCACAGAGAGAATAGTATGGATTTGAATGTGATTCTCTCAAGCGGTAACATTCAAATCCACACTATAAATACAAGTTCTTCCTTCATTATCATGTGTGGAAGTGAAAAGCGGAAATGAGAAGATAGCAACGATGCTACAGAGCCAAAGAGAGTTAAGCTTTCCCACCCTAGAACACAAGTCTATAGATATTCAAATATATTCAAAGAGTGTTCTAGAACCCAACCTAAGCAACCCACGATGTATCTTAAGCTTAGAGAGATTTTCCCAACCCAAAGATTGAGGCTAAATCATTGTAAGGGAAAATCTCACCATAGTTGGAGACAACACCAAAATCCAAACCCCATGGTGAAGTGAGGTAGTTGTTAGGCAATCCCGTAGAGGGTGATAAGTCCCGTTGGAGTGTGAACTCGTTAAACATCTGTAGGCGATCCCGTGGAGGGTGATAAGTCCCGAGGCGAATCCGAGAGAGGGTTATAAGTCCAGTTCGAGTGTGAACTCGTTAAACATCTATAGGCAATCCTGTGGAGGGTGATAAGTCCCGTTGAAGGAATTTCCCTAGAGAGGGAGAGTGGATGTAGGACTGGTTGTCCGAACCACTATATATTGCTGTGTTGTTTACTGCTTTATGTTTACTTGTCATATGCATCTGGTTATAAGAAAAACACAACACATGAGCTTAAAAACGCAAAAATTGGAAACACTCTGCCCTCACCCCTGTTTTATATGCATCGCCTTTAAAATGTTTGCTTCCGCAAGCGCAAAATGGGTTTCCCACCGGGACCAACAATTGGTATCAGAGCAGGTACTCAATAGATCACTATCTTCAAAGTGATCGCCTGAGCAGATCTATTTTAAAACCTGTCTCTGATCTGATACCAACAATTGGTATCAGAGCAGGTACTCAACAGATCACTATCTTCAAAGTGATCGCCTGAGCAGATCTATTTTAAAACATGTCTCTGATCTGATACCAACAATTGGTATCAGAGCAGGTGCTCAAAAGATTACCTTTTTCAAGTGATCGCCTGAGCAGATCTATTTTAAAACCTGTCTCTGATCTGATACCAACAATTGGTATCAGAGCAGGTGTTCAAACGGTTCACTGATTTCAAAGTAACCACTGAATCGATCTTTTAAAAGAAAACCCGTTTTTTAAAAATGCATATATTCTAATGTTTTAAGGTCATTAAAAAAAAAGGAAAATTGTTGGGATATTTTAGTTTTGATGAATTATGCTAAAACATTATCAACTCAGATTATTGAAGCCGATTTACGGATAATGGGTTTTGAGGGGGAACGAGAGAACAAATTGAGGGGGAACTCACGAAATCGGTCAAAGATGATCGAGATCGATTTAGGTCGCAGATTTAGACCGACGAGATCGATGAGTAAAGATGAGTTCCAGAGTTAATCGATGAGCTGCGGCAAAATCGTAAGAAGAAAAGCTGTTTACCAATCGTAAGATCGATGATCGGAAGATCGGTCGAAATGATCGAAAAGAAAACCGACCGTAAGATCGAAGAGAAGGTTGCAGATCGAAAAGGAGGAGATGATGAGGCCGACGAGATCGACGTGATCGAGATCATATATAAAGATGAGCGGATGATCAAGATCGACGTGATTGAGATCGGACATGCTAAACCGATATGCTAAACCTAATGAACCGAACTCGATGCTATCCCCGAGTTGTTGATCCGAAGATATGTTGATCCGATTAGTCGAAATGATCGGATCGTGCAAAGAAGAAATCGATAGCTCGAAAGTTAAAATAATCGAAGGTCGGGATGTCCGACCATCAGAGAACCGAACTCGGCCACCGAGTGTCAAGATGCCCGACGGAATAAGGTCCGCCAAGAGAAGTCGGTTGAAGGCTCGAGATAGACCAAGGCTCAGATAGACCAAGGCTCGAGATGCACTGAAGGCTCGAGATGCAGACTGAAAGGCTCAGATAGATCTGAAGGTTCAGATGAAGAATCAAGACTCAAGATGTCTCCGAAGACACCGAGGCTCGAGAGATCTGAATGGTTCCAAGGCGAGGAATCTCGAGGAATATAGCCGTTGAATCACCGGCGTGGACCAATGAGAGGAAGACAACAAACTGAAAAAGGCGCAGAAACCCTCTGAGAGAATAGTATGGATTTGAATGTGATTCTCTCCAACGGTAACATTCAAATCCACACTATAAATACAAGTTCTTCCTTCATTATCATGTGTGGAAGTGAAAAGCGGAAATGAGAAGATAGCAACGATGCTACAGAGCCAAAGAGAGTTAAGCTTTCCCACCCTAGAACACAAGTCTATAGATATTCAAATATATTCAAAGAGTGTTCTAGAACCCAACCTAAGTAACCCACAATGTATCTTAAGCTTAGAGAGATTTTCCCAACCTTAGCATTGAGGCTAAATCATTGTAAGGGAAAATCTCACCATAGTTGAGACAACACCAAAATCCAAACCCCATGGTGAAGTGAGGTAGTTGTTAGGCAATCCCGTAGAGGGTGATAAGTCCCGTTGGAGTGTGAACTCGTTAAACATCTGTAGGCGATCCCGTGGAGGGTGATAAGTCCCGAGGCGAACCCGAGAGAGGGTTATAAGTCCAGTTCGAGTGTGAACTCGTTAAACATCTATAGGCAATCCCGTGGAGGGTGATAAGTCCCGTTGAAGGAATTTCCCTAGAGAGGGAGAGTGGATGTAGGACTGGTTGTCCGAACCACTATATATTGCTGTGTTGTTTACTGCTTTATGTTTACTTGTCATATGCATCTGGTTATAAGCAAAACACAACACATGAGCTTAAAAACGCAAAAATTGGAAACACTCTGCCCTCACCCCTGTTTTATATGCATCGCCTTTAAAATGTTTGCTTCCGCAAGCGCAAAATGGGTTTCCCACCGGGACTAACAATTGGTATCAGAGCAGGTACTCAACAGATCACTATCTTCAAAGTGATCGCCTGAGCAGATCTATTTTAAAACATGTCTCTGATCTGATACCAACAATTGGTATCAGAGCAGGTACTCAACAGATCACTATCTTCAAAGTGATCGCCTGAGCAGATCTATTTTAAAACCTGTCTCTGATCTGATACCAACAATTGGTATCAGAGCAGGTGCTCAAAAGATTACCTTTTTCAAGTGATCGCCTGAGCAGATCTATTTTAAAACCTGTCTCTGATCTGATACCAACAATTGGTATCAGAGCAGGTGTTCAAACGGTTCACTGATTTCAAAGTAACCACCTGAACTGATCTTTTAAAAGAAAACCCGTTTCTTTAAAAATGCATATATTCAAATATTTTAGCGTCATTATCAAAAAGGTGGAAATTGTTGGGATATTTTAGTTTTGATGAATTATGCCAAAACATTATCAACTCATTATTGAAGCCGATTTACGATAATAAGTGTTGAGGGGGAACGAGAGAACAAATTGGGGGAACTCACTAAATCACCAAAGATGATCGAGATCGCACGAGGTCATAGATTTAGACCGATCGAGATCGATGAGTAAAGATGAGTTCCAGAGTTAATCGATGAGTCAGGCAAAATCGGAAGAGAAGAAAATCTAAGCCACCGATCGTAAGATCGATGATCGGAAGATCACGAGCCGACGTAAAGAAATGACCGTAAGATCGTAAGAGAAGGTTGCAGATCGAAAAGGAAAGTAGATGAGGCCGACGAGATCGACGTGATCGAGATCGATATAAAGATGAGCAGATGATCAAGATCGACGTGATTGAGATCGACAAAGTAAACCGATATGCTAAACCTAATGAATCGATTCGATGCTATCCTCGAAGTTGTTGATCCGAAGATATGTTGATCCGATCACGAGCCGATTAGATCGGAGCAAAGAAGAAATCGATAGCTTCGAAAGTTAAAATAACTCGAAGGTCGATGATGTACGAATTCAGAGAATCGAACTCGGTCACCGAGTGTCGTCAAGATGCCCGATCGCATAAGGTCCGCTGAAGAGAAGTCAGCTGAAGGCTCAGATAGACCTGAAGGCTCAGATAGACCTGAAGGCTCAGACAGACCTGAAGGCTCAGACAGACCTGAAGGCTCAGATAGATCTGAAGGTTCAGATGAAGAACTGAAGACTCAGTATGTCTCTGAAGACACTGAGGCTCAGAGATCCTGAATGGTTCCAAGGCGAGGAATCTGAGGAATATAGCCGTTGAATCAGCTGACGTGGACCAATGAGAGGAAGACAACCAGCCTGGAAAAGCTGCAGAACCTACAGAGAATAGTATGGATTTGAATGTGATTCTCTCCAACGGTAACATTCAAATCCACACTATAAATACAAGTTCTTCCTTCATTATCATGTGTGGAAGTGAAAAGCGGAAATGAGAAGATAGCAACGATGCTACAGAGCCAAAGAGAGTTAAGCTTTCCCACCCTAGAACACAAGTCTATAGATATTCAAATATATTCAAAGAGTGTTTTAGAACCCAACCTAAGCAACCCACAATGTATCTTAAGCTTAGAGAGATTTTCCCAACCTTAGCATTGAGGCTAAATCATTGTAAGGGAAAATCTCACCATAGTTGGAGACAACACCAAAATCCAAACCCCATGGTGAAGTGAGGTAGTTGTTAGGCAATCCCGTAGAGGGTGATAAGTCCCGTTGGAGTGTGAACTCGTTAAACATCGTAGAGGGGATCCCGTGGAGGGTGATAAGTCCCGAGGCGAACCCGAGAGAGGGTTATAAGTCCAGTTCGAGTGTGAACTCGTTAAACATCTATAGGCAATCCCTTGGAGGGTGATAAGTCCCGTTGAAGGATTTTCCCTAGAGAGGGAAAGTGGATGTAGGACTGGTTGTCCGAACCACTATATATTGCTGTGTTGTTTACTGCTTTATGTTTACTTGTCATATGCATCTGGTTATAAGCAAAACACAACACATGAGCTTAAAAACGCAAAAATTGGAAACACTCTGCCCTTACCCCTGTTTTATATGCATCGCCTTTAAAATGTTTGCTTCCGCAAGCGCAAAATGGGTTTCCCACCGGGACCAACAGTCAGCTTTGGTGTGTTGGCTTTCCTGAGTTTCACCATCCTGAGTTCCATCCTGAACTTCTTTGTCTGAGTCTGAGTCACTCCATTCATAGAAGGTAACTGACTTCTTCTTTTCAGGTTCAGAGGATGTTTTGTCATTCTTTTTCAGGCTTAGTCTGGTGATTCTCTTGGTCAGTTCTCCTGCATCATGTTCCTGTTTCTTCTGAACACAAGTAGATTCATCAAAAAAAAAACATGAGGTGTTTCTTCCACAATAAAAGTCCTACAGTTGTAAACTCTGAAGGCTTTACTGACTTCAGAATATCTTAAGAATATTCCTTCATCAGCTTTGCTATCAAAAGTTTTCAACTGATCTTTACCATTATTGTGTATGAAACACTTGCAACCAAACACACGAAAGAAAGAAACAAGAGGCTTCCTTTCATTCCAAAGCTCGTATGGTGTTTTGCCTTGACTCTTGGTCAGCATGGATCTGTTTTGAGAATAGCATGCAGTGTTGACAGCTTCAGCCCAAAATCTTTTAGGAATATCAGCTTCAGCTATCATTGTCCTTGCAGCTTCTTTTAGAGTCCTGTTCCTTCTCTCAGCAACACCATTTTGTTGAGGGGTCCTTGCAGCTGATGTTTCATGAGTAATTCCATTTTCTGCACAATAATCAGATATAATATGGTTTATAAACTCAGTTCCTTTATCTGATCTGATTTTGACAACACTCAGATTCTTTTCAATACTGAGCCTTTTCAGTAGTTCAGGCAGTTTTATCTGAGTCTCTTTCTTACTGAGTAAGAATATGACCCATGTATATCTTGAGTAGTCATCAACTACTACGAGTGTATATTTCCTGCCATTTGTGCTCACTGGTGTTACTGGACCAAAAAGATCCATATGCAACAATTGGAGTATTCTTTCAGTAGAAACATCTACTTTACTTTTAAATGATGCTCTAATTTGTTTTCCTTTTTGGCACGCATCACAAACATGTTCTTTACTGAACACTTCATTTGGTAACCCCCTCACAAGTGCTAATCTTGCAAGTTTATTAAGGGTTTTGAAATCCAGGTGATTCATCCTTTTGTGCCATAACCAACTGGTATCTGTGGAACTTTTTGCAACCAAACATGTATCTTTAGGAGTTGAACTCCAATCAGCAAGATACACATTTCCTTTTCTAGTACCAGTCAGTAGAATTTTCTGTGAGGTATCATCTTTCACATAACATAAGTTCTTTGAGAACTCAACATTAAATCCCTTGTCACAAAATTGGCTTATTGAAAGCAGGTTATGCTTCAATCCAGATACATATGAAACACCATGGATATGAACTGAATCGATTTCCAAAGTTCCATATCCTTCAGTCTGTCCCTTGGAGTTGTCTCCAAATGTGATCTGAGGGCCTCTCTGCTCTACATAGTCACTGAGTGTTTGCTTGAATCCTGTCATATGTCTTGAGCATCCACTGTCAAGATACCATACAGCAGGGGCCATTTCATCTCCACTCATCAGTGCTATGTGATCTCAATCAGCTTAGTGCCCTTGTTTTCCTCCTGAAAAACAGATCAATTTTTAGGTACCCATTTGGTGTAGGGTCCTACCAGGTTAGCTGTACCTTTTGGAATCCAAATCTGCCTGACAACTCTAATCACTTTAGAGTGGCTGATCTGTCTTCCATAAACATGAGCCTTAGAATTTTTCTTGGGTACATGCCTTTTGTTCCATTGCTTTGTCTTTTGTGCAGCTGGTCTGTGTCTTTGTTGAGGTAACCTTTACCCTTAGGTAAGTGGGGTTTAGGTTGCCTGTACTGAAATTGGGGTATTTCAGTAATCTGAGGACTTGGTATTTTCAGTTGAGAATGTCTCTGCTGAGTGTTTCTCTTCTAAAAATTCCTCTGCTAGTTCAGTGCAGATCTTTTCAGGTTTGCATTCTTAGCCTGAGGCTTTGAAGTACTTGCCTGAAAATTTCCTACTGAATGGTCAGGTTTTCTAGCCTTTACTTGAGGTTTGGGCTTTCTTACCTGAACATTCAGTTTTTTTGGAACCATAGGTCCTTTTCCCTTGTCTAAAACTTTGGGCAATTCTTCAGTTCGAAGTGTAGGTACCACTTGTTTAACAAAGATTGTCTTAGTGCTACTAGATGCAGCATTCAGATGACCTTGTGAGGTTCCCCCTGGAATGTATCCCAATCCGGATTTTATAGTGGCAGGTCTCTGGTAACTCTGGATTTCATCTATTACTTTAGATGCAGAATTCAATAGAGTTAGATTTCTCTGCGCACTATCCTCACATTTTTGTAGAGTTTCATGCTTCTCAGAGAGGTCATTGAATTTAGTTCTGATCAGCTGAATCTCCTCAGTGGATTTCTCTAGTTTTCCATTTAGGGTCTCTATCAACTTCTCTTTCTCTGAGAGTTGTACTTTCAGAACATCCAGTTCATCAGTAGTTCCCATTAATTGAGAAGTGATTTCAGCATTACTAGAGTCTTTCCACTTAAGATTTTTAGCAATCAATTATTTGTTCTACTCTTGAGTTTCATTCAGCAGTTCTTGTAAAATAGCATAGTCCTTCATAAGACTCTCAAAAGAATCCATCAGGTCAAATTGATTGTTTACAGTGGAACTTGACAACTCTTGTGCTAGTGTAGGAGCAACAACAGAGATAGAAGAATTTACCTCCTCCACAGCCATTAGATAGATGTCATCATTGTCACTATCTGAGAATATTTCATCTGAAGAGCTGGATCCTTCTTCAGAATGTTCTTCTTCTGCAACCATGGCTTTCTTATTGGAGAACTTCTTGTCTCTCTTTGCTTGTCTTTCTTTTCTCTCCTTAGCACTTAGGTATGGACAGTCATACTGAAAATGACCTTTCTTTTGGCAGTTATAACATCTGTTGGCATCATCATCCTAATCACTTTCCTCCTTAGTCTTGGAGTCCTTCTTTTTGGATGAAGATCCTTCAGCTTTCAGGTCTTTTCTCTTCTCAGTGGATCTGTCCTCAGTTTTAGAGTTCTTCTGGTACCTGTGATTCCTATAATAATTTTTATATTTTCCATATCTACTATTAAGACTTTCAAACCTCCTTGCCATCAGTGCTAGCTTATCCTCAAGCTCATCCTGATTTTTAGCAAGGGAGTTCTCAGAGTCTCTAGTTTTACAGGTTTTATCCTTGCCTTTGAAAGCCACATTTTTACTAGATGAAGAATCATCTTTACTGTCAGCTTTCTTTGTTTTCTTATCAATAACAAACTCATAAGATTTCAGCTCAGAGAAGACTTGTTAGTATGACATTGAATCAATGTTCTTGGTGTTTTCAATCACCACTGCATGAATATCCCATTTCTTAGATAGACCTCTAAGAATTTTCAATGCTACTTCTCTTTGTGGATATCTCTTTCCAAGTGCATTCAGATCATTCATTATACTAGTGAATCTGACTTCTAGTCTGTCAATAGATTCACCATCTTCCATTTCAAAATTGTCAAACTTTCCAATAGCAACTGAAAGTTTGTTCTCCTTGATATGATCTGTGCCTTGGCACATTACAGCTAGTGTATCTCATATTTCTTTGGCAGTATACAATGAGAAATCATTCCCATCACACCATCATCAATTGTGTTATATAGTGTGTCTTTGGCAATATAGTCTAGATTGACTAACTCCCTCTCCTCAGGAGTAAGTTGATCATCAGACTTAGGAAATTCAGTCCTGGGATCATTTCTCTCATTTTCTGTAACTCTGGGATTCACCACAGTGAATTGGAATGGTCCTTCAGAGACCACTCTCCACATACGTTCATGTTTAGAATACAGGTGAGCCTGCATTCTCAATCTCCACAAATCATAGCTCTCTACTGAGAACATGAGAAGTTTCTTAGAAGGCATTATGTCTGGTCCTTTTAAGATTTCAGCAAATAAAATTTGTTCAGATAGACCACAAGAATCTTTTAGCAAATAAGACTATGGTCAAAAAAGCAGGGGTCAAGTTGAACCACTGCTCTGATACCACTTGTTGGTCCCGGTGCAAACGAGTCTTACACGTGTATGGGGGGAATACATGTGTTCAGTGATTTTAAAACTTTTTCTTCACTGAGGTCAGATTGGGTCAGGTTGTCCTGATGATTTGGTCCTGAGAAGCACAAATCGCCCTGAGTCAAAGTCTACCTGAGACAGTGATCCTGAGCTGCTTTCAGAAACCTCAGATAATCCCAACTGAGCCTGAGTTTTCAGAGATACTGAGTTGCTTGAATAACTACTCAGATGTGCGGAATGGTTGGCCCTAAGTTTATACTCGTTTTATACTTTGCTGAAAACCTTCCTCTTAGATGAGATAGTGATTAGGCTGTGATTCAGTTAGATGCAACTTCAGTGGATTGGTTCCAACTGAATATCAGTGAAAATATGCTTTCAGTTAAAGTAATGCAACAGTTAATAAAAGCAATACAGAAAGCAAATTACACAGCAAGTTATAGTGGTTCAGAGATTCAAGCTCCTACGTCCACTCTCTCTGATCTCTTCAGAGAAATTCCTTAATCACCTCCTAAGGTTTTCTGACTACCTCTGTAGTTTACTAACCTTTCTATTTTGAGCTTTCTGACTACCTCTGTAGTTTACTTACTCAAAACACACACAAGCTTTCTGACTATCCAAGATAGTTTACTCACTTATTCTCTAGAGTTTTCTGACTACCTCAATGTAGTTTACTAACTCTTTACAACTCCAACTCACCAACAATCACACTCAAACTACCTTACAAAGGGTTTGGGGTTTCTTGGTTGGTTTCCAACTAGGATGAGATATCCTTTACAATTAAGAACAATGCAAAGGCTAGGATATCTCTACTAAGCTTTGGATATATCTTATCAAGCTAGGCTTAGTGAATGAGCTCTCTTCGATATAAAGCACTTGGGAAATTCTAGGGTTTTCGAGTGCTTCAACTTGCAATAATAAGTTTGAGCTCTTAAGTTGCTTACAAATTTCCCGTAACCATCAATGTAGATGGTCACAAGTATTTATAGGCATACACCAAGGTCACTCTTGAAAAACTATCTGTTGGAAGAGATAGCTCCATGAGTTTCCTCTTATGGTGTGTGATGAACGACTATTTTTAGGGTTTGAAACTCCCTAGTATGTTTTAGGCAATCTGCTTTTCATGCAGTCATTCACCACTTTTTGCAGTCTGGAACATAGTACTACTGACATGCTTGATTGACTGTCGCTTTTCAAAGGTCGAAGGAATGTGATCTTTGTCTTCTTCGATTGGGTTGTTGTCTTCAGTTAAATGTAGACAAACATAACGACTCTTTTTGGTCAATATCTCTGAGTGATATAACCTTAACAACACTTAGTTTTAGTTCCTTTTGTCTGCATGAGAATGTCTTGGGCAATATCTATTTTTCTAAGTAATCGCATTTTTTCTCGATATTGTATCCTTGGATAGATATTTTCGATTGCCTCGGAACATTCGGGTTTATCTTGAGCTTTGATTACATCTTGAGTCTTGATAATTCTTGTCTTGATCTTGATCTTACATGTACGTGTCTTTAGAGTCTTACGAGTCTTGATTGCCTTGAGTCTTGAGTCTTGATGTATTACGAGTCTTACGAGTCTTCACGGATATCTTGGTGATATATTGAGTCTTCATCTTGAGTCTTGGTTTCGATTTCTGAGTCTTGATTCTCGATTTCCACACTAAGTCTTGATTTCTCGGTTTCACCTTTGAGTCTTGATTTCTTAATTTCACCTTTGAGTCTTGGTTTCTTAGTTTCATACTGAAACTTCAGAAACTTCAGTTTCATATTGAAACTTCAGAAACTTCAGTTTCTTCAGAAACTTACTGAGTCTTTAGAATCTTCAGAATCTAACCTTATCTATATCTGCTGACTATACATGGTGCAGATAACATCCTGAACACTCTAAAACTGAATCCCGACTCATCTATCAAGATTATCCTGAACATGTCATACTCAGGGGTTTTGGGATCTAATCAAAATCTTTTATTTAAATTCATCTCCCAACAGAGAGGAAGGACGACACGCTGAAGACGATGACGATGAACTGCCAACGCTTCATGAATCGAACCATATCATTGATTAAGCAACAAAAGTGAAACGTGCCGCCATCATGCTTAGACGAGAGGGTCTGCGCGGCCGTCTTCTAGCGAAGCATCACGGGTTTCCGTCACCAGTCGAGCGGCGCGCGGTGGACGGGGAACAATGGGGGTTTTGAAAACCCTAGTTCAAGGAGCGCACGGGGAAGACAAAAAGATATAACACCAAATGGGTGGTTTTAATAATTAAATGCATTCACAAAATCAAACAACAATTCGTACACTCCAAACAACTCAAACAAACATTCTATGGTGCGGTCATCAAACTCGACCGCACCAATCATACATATTAAAAAAAAATTGTTTAATACAAATCAATTAATTGACAATTAAATCAAGAGCCTGGAGCTCTGATACCATTGTTGGAATTTAGGGGCACGTAAACACGTAATACATGCGCATCAAAATTAAACAGTTCACCAACAACGAACATATAATTGCATAATTAAATAACGGGCAAACGTAAATAAAATTCTTACAATAATTCGTACATGGATTCCTCTACTATGGTATCCACGTAACAGTCGTTTACCAATTTGCATGGATTTGCCAGCTTGAATCCCCGAGATGAATTTGCTAGAAAAATTCTAACTTAAAGATTTTATGGAGAAATATGAAGTCTTGTATTATGAATTCCAAGGACTCATATATATAGGGGAAGCCCAACTTAAAACTTAATCTAACTTTATTAGGGAATAAAATCTCTAATCTTGCATGTAGGTCCCGAACGGGTTTCGTGAGGGCAAAAGTCTAGAGCGGAGGGGTGAATAGACTTCTGAAAACTTTTTCGTGCAGATCAGGTGTGATGGCAGTTTGCCTGATCAGAGTGCAAGTGAATCAGTTTGGACTGATATCCAACTTACTGATCGTCTGAGGGCAGATCAGTTCGGTATCTATCCGTTTAACTGATTATGCGGAAGCTAGTTTATACCCGTATTAAAATCCAGTTTGTAACAAATCAGATTCCGAAGTTGTTTTCAATCAGATGACTATGGGGTCAATCTGATCAGATCAGTAGCTTGGTGCTAGCTGATTCTAACTCAGAATATGTATGCAGATTTAATCAAGTTGTGTGCAATAGTGTGAAGCAGTTAATCAAACAGGTAAATGCACACAAGATTTATAGTGGTTCGGACAACCAGTCCTACGTCCACTCTTCCCTATCACAAGGGGAACCAACTTAACCGACTTAACCAACTGAACTTAGATTATTGTGTTAGTCCAACACATTACACCAACAAATATTTATGGAGCTCTCACTCAACCGATCCCAGAAATCAGAACTAGAAACCCTAGTCTGAAATCTTGCTAAACATACTTAACCTAACTTTGGGTTTTGGGTAAGATTTGTTGTTTGTTCCAACTTTGAAATCTTTCCTAGAATTAAATTAGCCAAAATCCACAGTGTCAGCTCAGGTCATACGTGTCTTGTTCTTATTGGTTAACAAGTACAACATGTCAGAGTTTGTTCACCAACTAAAGTTGGCATTCTTCTTGTTCAGATCAACAATGTATGACTTGGTGAAACATTAGTTGACACCTGGTGTGAGCTGACCTGATCAGTTACAACTGATCAGTCTACCTGATAGAGTCTTCTGATGCCAGTTGTCTTAGCTTCAACTAGCAGACTCGACTGATGTAGGTCTTCTGGTCTGGATCTTGATCTTCTGGTAGTCTTCTGATCTTCAGGTCTTTTGAGCTATTGGCTTCATATCGTCACCTGATCATATGATTAACTGATCATTCGACTAACTGACCTGACCTATACATATTGAGTTTCCCCTCAATATGTGACCTACCTTATACATCAGTTGTCTATACATTTCAGTTGGTCATCCTAACCTGATTCTAAGACATCAGTCAGCTAACAGGTCTGACTGTTCCTATTACAAACTGTTTTGGAACTTCCATCAAAACTAAATACAAATTTCCCAACAATTTCCCCCTTTTTGATGGAACCAAAACATATAATCAGAAAAACAGATAACCATACGAAATGTAAAAACATAAACAACAGAAATCAGAAGACAATGAGATGTTGTCTTAAGATCAGAAAGGTAACTTGTTTTATATATAAGAGATGACGATTACATGTACAAATTTTACCTTTCACCTGATCTAAGATATCTTCTGATTCCTTAAGCAAACTTCTGAAGACTTTCTGGAATGTTGAAAATCTTGTACATTCTCTGCAGCAAGGTCTCCAATCTTTCACTCTCAATAATGTCTCCTCTCTTAGCAAAATCATAAAAGAGTTGTTTGAATCCAATTGGGTCAAGAGAGTTATCAGCTCTGAGTGGTGGAATCATTGTCTGAAATTTGGGTGCAGAGGGAGTTAATGACATGATTTTTCCTTCATGCATCACCACTTTGAAGAATTTGGAGTGTTTGATCTCCAGCCAATTTTGAATCTCAGAATCAAATTCACCCTGATCGGCATGTTCTGGTATCTTCTGAATAATGTAGACGTCGCTCAGCCAATCAATTTTAATCCTTGTCCATTTAGGAAGCAAGTCTCGTCTGGCCACCAGAATGATTTCAACTTCCGCAGGGAAAGCTCTCTCTTCCCAATCTACTTCTTCTACATCTGCTGCCATCTTAGATTTCCTTTTGACATATCTTCGGTCCAGACCAGCAGCTTCAGCAAGTGTCTTCTTCTTGATAGCTGCTTCAATGACCCCACGCCTCATCAGTTGTTCTTCTTTATCAGCATCTGATGTCTGCAACTGAGTCTGGGTCACAATTGGCTTCTTTATTTGCTTCTCAGCTTGCTTGCCTTTCCTGCAGTTGTCTTTCTTCAGCAGTGTCTTCTTCTCTCTGCAGCTTCTTTGCCAACTCGAGACTTTTTGCCTGATCCTCCTGATTAAATCTTTTCTGTGCAGTTGACGAGAAGTCTTCAATCTTGTCCACCACGACAACAACTTGAACGAGTTTGTCTTACGCTTATTGATTTCTTTTCCCCGAGCCTCGATCTCGCTTCTTTGTTGATCCTGATTGTTTTTAGTTCGGCAAGAGGGGGCGATCTCGAGAATGGGTGACTTCGGAAGGAGTGGCATCGGGGCGGAGTGACCTTAGGTAAACCGGAATGGGTCACTTCGGTAAATCAATGATTACCATCCGCAATTTTTTTCCGTCTCGCATCTGTTTTTCTTTATCTTGTCCTTCCCCTTTTTGGTTGCATCAAAAGGTGTGGCACACTTTGAGATTCAAGGCCCAAACCGGCGTGTTATCTCCTCCTTAAGTTCTTCCACAACAAGAGGAGTGATCCGAACATTTGCGTATAGTTGCAATTACCGGGGAACCTATTTAATCCAGATTCAATAACTTTTTCGCCCGAGTAATAGATTGATCAAATCTTTTTCTCGCTATTGTCCGCAGACATCTAATCACCCATTCCAAGGATCTCCAAACACTTTCCAAGAGAACTCGATCTCTCCAAGCATATCACCGGATCCTCATCTTGTCGAAAGAAGAGGGTCAATTCATTTTGTTACTGGATTCGAGAATAGAATCGTGCATATTTGTGATCTTCTCATTTGTTAACTTCCTCTCACCGTCAACTAGGTTTGAGATCGGTCAACAGATTAACTTCCTCTCTTTGTCAATCAAGGTTGCTCTCAGGCTTCTTCAAATTTCGGATCGACGGCAAAGAAGAGTCGTAAATTGTGTATCAATCAAGCTTTTTACCCCATCTTGTATTGCTTTTTACCCCATCTTGTATTTTCGCAGTAAATCGGATCTAGGATATCGCGACTTAGCACGATGAGTCGACGGATGTTGAAACCTCTTTATTTGGGTCTCATCTGCAGCACCCATACCTGGTTCATCGGCAGGTTGCTCATACTCAGTATAAGCATAAGTATCATAACCTCTTTCTTCTTCTTCAGAAATACCCGACCACGGTGCACCAAACCATCGATATCGACATCTCAGTAGCCGGGATTAAATTTTTATTTGGATACACCGGCATTCTGCTTCGCCTTCTTTTCAACAAAGTAATCAGACTCCAAGGCATTCATTAAAATTAGGAAGTCTTCAATATCCATGAGTCTGATGTTCCTCTAGAAGACTATCTCCTCCATCTGCACATCGATCCCAATATGATCGATGAGTTCGGGGAAAGTGCTCGTCGGATAGGCATTTACATCACCGTAGAAAATACACCGTAGAGTGTTCTTGTACAGGTGATTCGAGGAGGGTCCTCTTGTTGAAGAGATTGTGAGATATGGAGACATACATGTCTTTGATCTCAACAACATCTTGCTCCTCCTGAGCGAGTTCCAGAACAGGTGTTGGAACAAGTTCCTGAATGATTTCTTGAACAGGTTCTGAGCGACTTTTTGAAGCAGTGGATTTAACTGTGAAGATTCGGGAGGGGTGGAGGGTTTTCGGTTGTTGGTTGAAGGTTGATCGGGCGTGGTTACGATGTGGTTGAAGTTATTTTGGGAGAGGGGGTTCGAGAGGGAGAAGGGGTAAACAATTTCCCAGTGGAAGGTTCAGTTGAAGGTGGTTGTCTGGTTGATGGTTCGGGTGAGGGTGAAGTTTTTCTGGTTAAGGGTTCAGGTGAAGGTGATTTTAAAGATGAGGTGGGTGAAGTGGGGTAGTAGGTGGTTTCATGCCCTCTGAAAAGAAAACTTATGTGAGCTGAGTCTGATGGTTCAAAATCAGACTGATTCTCTTCAGGTTGTACATCAGCTCCACGGGTTTCCACCCGAACTGGGTTTTCCACCAGCATTAACTCTCGACCTGATTCTTCAGGTTGATCTTCGCCCGATTCTAGAATTTCAACATCACTTCCTTCATCTTGAAGACCTCCAGAAGGCATACCATCCTTCTGTTGGGGAATGTATAATCCCAACAACTTCTTAGGCAACATTGTAGTAAGTATTTTCTGATGTTTCGCACCTGCATCAGAAGGCTTACTCACAGCCTGCTTCCTCTTTCTCATTCCTCTCTTAGATGGAGCTTTGCCTTCAGGATTTTTAGGCTTCGACACATATGGTGTTAGATCATCATCAGATAATCCAGATAGTGCCTCATCCTTGTAAAGCAAGGCTTTGAATTTCTCCACATATTGCTTCCGCCCATTTTGTGACCAAGGATAGTCACTGGGAAGCTTATCAGCCAAAATTATAGACACCTTGTGAATATTACTGATTTTCTTGGTCAGCCTCACTCGATTTTCTTCATCTGTGGCAAACTTATCAGTTTCCTGCAGCAAACGATGCTTGAATAACCCCATCATGTTCATATCTGGGGCCTTCTCAATGATTGCAGCCATAACATGCTGCTTTTGCTGGGTTAGAGCATCTGGGCTGAAAGAGATCCCAAGAATGACTTTCGAGACAATTTCGAAAAGCAATCTATACTTCCTTCGGAGGTAGGGAACTTTGACATGTGTGAGCTGATTGATGTTCCCAGGTCTCAACAACACTTTCTGCAGATACTCCTTATCTGACATTCCAGCAGTGAACTCATCAGGGTATTTCTTGCCCATTTGAAGACCAAAGATTCATCTGAGATCATCGTTGGAGACATCGATTCTGGTCCTTCCAACGAATGAGAATAGTTCTTTGTTGTCCGTCTCCTTTGGTCTTCTCAAGAATTCCAATGATTCAAACATATGGACAGTTTCCTGATGGCGATGGCAAAATTGATCAAGTCTACAGGCTATTAAGCATTAGAGTATCTCCCTTGATTCTGGATCATTTGTGGTATTGAAAATGACATACTTTTCATCGATGACATTTTTGAGCATAGAGGCATAGTCACAAGTTTCCGATAGCACTATTGACGATTCCATTTTCTGAAATCATAAAGAAGCATACAAAGTGAGTGCTATGTGAAACAACATAATCAATCACACATTGTTATTCATAAAAGAGTAATTTTGCAAATTAATACACATGAATATCTATCCCCAATATGCATATAGTTTATGATGTATATAGAAATGACAATGATTGATTTAAATTCCATTTAATCATGATTAACAGTAATACACACAATTTCTATACACTGATCATTATATGTTATTCAAAAAAATAACAAGATGAGTAAGTTACCAGAAAAAGCGATATGAGAGTTTTGGAAGATAGATTAATCGCTTGAATATTTTGAATGTTTGAGAGAATTTTCTGGAACTGAAATTTGCGATTTTAGAAAGTATGAAATGCGAAAGGTTTTCAGAGAAAAGGTATTTAAGGTTTTAAAATGAGAGGGAAACATTTTGCACGATTATTTTTGAAGGTACTTGAGTGTCCTTGATTTAAGTGGACGGTCAAGATTAAAGCGGTTGAAGAGTAATTCAATCGTGCGGTTAAGGTTTTAAACCGGCAGACTTTTGGACTTGAAGGTACGAAAAAAATGCATTTAATACACAAGCCCCGCGTCCGCATTTAATGTTTGCAGGCATGACATCATAAAGTAATGTGAACAATAATAGCTAACATAGAATAGGTATGAAGATAAATCAGAAAACGTATCTGACTGACTGATATTGTAATCAGTCAGTTACCACTGTTGATCTTATCTGGTTGACCTGATTACTGTTGACCTTACTGATGGTTGCCTAAACCATAGTATTTCTCAACAATGTCCCACTTATCTGATCAGTTTTCTGCTGACCTTACTGATGGTTGCCTAAACCATAGTATTTCCCAACAATGTCCCAAGCTGATCAGGTGACGTTCCCTTTTCAACTGTTATCTCAGAAAAACTCTTTGACTGATCCTTTCTGATCAGTTGATCCTCTTATCTGATTAGTTTTCTTCGGATCCATCCTGATCCACTCTTGACCTAGGTCAAGTCTTGGAATGTGCGCTCCTGCCAGAACTTAGTTCTTGAGGAGTCAAAGAGTCGTCTCGATTCCCTAAGTAGGCGTGATTTGACACTTCGTAATGATGGTATGGATACGTTGTGACAATTCACACTGTCAACTCATCCAACCATCAGTCGCGTGTTTCTTACGCGCTGTCCTTGCGGTGCAAATTTCTCCTAAGGGTCTTGAGAAATTAAATTTGCACCTATACCCCCGCTTTTCTTCTATAAATAGATCCGGGGTTTTAGGCAAACAACACATGCTTGCATCTTGTATGTAGAACAGGATTCTGAGTGATTGCAATAGCACTATTACTGTCACAGAATATAGGTACGTTCGTAGCTATAATGTTATAATCCCTCAGCTGCTGACTTAGCCAGAGCAGTTGGGAACAACAGCTTCCTGCAGCCATATATTCTGCTTCAGTAGTAGATGTCGCAACTGATGTCTGCTTCTTTGAAAACCACGAGATCAGTTTACTACCTAAAAACTGACATGTACCTAAGGTTGACTTCCTGTCAATTTTGCAACCTCCATAATCAGAATCAGAATACCCACTATGCTCTTGATTATCATCTGATGGGTAAAATAAACCAAGGTTTATTGTCCCCTTCAGATACTTTAGAATCCGCTTAGCTGCTTCCAGGTGGCTTTGCATTGGATTTGCCTGAAATCTGGCACATACACCTACTGCAAAAGTGATATCTGGTCTGCTGGCAGTCAGGTATAGTAAAGATCCAATGAGAGCCCTATATTCTTTCTGATTAGTTTTCTGACCATTCTCATCTAGATCCATCTTGAATCCAGTCATCATAGGAATTCTGGCTTCCTTACAGTTTTGAACTCCAAACTTAGCCAATAAACTCCTAATGTACTTCGTCTGGCAGATGAATATCCCTTCTGTACTTTGCTTAAATTGTAAACCCAGAAAGTAACTCATCTGACCCATCATGGACATCTCGAACTTCCCTTGCATCAGCTTGCTGAATTTTTCACATAAACTCTTGTTGGGAGGTCCGAATATGATGTCGTCCACATAAATATGAACCATCAGAATATATTCTCCATCTTCTATTCTGAATAAGGTTCTATCCACTATTCCTTTAGTGAAACCACTGTCTATCAAGAACTGAGAGAGTGTATCATACCAAGCTCGAGGAGCTTGCCATAAAGACCTTTTCTTAAACGGTACACCTGGTCGCCTTTTTCAAAGCCTGGAGGTTGTTCAACATAAACTTCCTCAGCTAGTACCCCGTTTAAGAATGCACTCTTTACATCCATCTGATACACAATAAACCCTCTGTGGGCAGTATATGCCAAAAACAGCCGAATGGCTTCCAGGCGAGCGACTGGTGCAAAGGTCTCATCATAATCAATTCCTTCTAATTGTGAATACCCCTTAGCAACAAGTCTTGCCTTATTTCTGGTTATGACGTTATTCTCATCTCTCTTGTTCTTGAATACCCACTTTGTGCCAATCACATCTTGGTGGGTTGGTGTATCCACCAGTTTCCAAACCTGATTCCTTTTAAACTGTTCCAGTTCTTTTTGCATGGCTAGAATCCAGTTTGCATCTTGTAGAGCTTCCTCTACTACAGTTGGTTCCTTCAAAGACAGATAATAACAATACATGGCACTTTCACAAATCTGATGTCTAGTTTTAACTCTATCAAATGGGTCTCCGATGATTAGATCAGTTGGATATTTAGTTACCTGTGTCCTTCTTTTTTCTCGATTTTGCATCCGTTTTGGAGAACATCATCCTCTTCGATAGTAGTTCATTACTAGTGATTGAGAGTGGTGCGTAATTATGATCCACTTGACATGGACAAGTCTCACGGTGATGTTGGACTCATCATGTGGCGATGTCCGTAAAGTAGGAACTTCAGTGTTCCCCCGAGCTAGATGGTTCGATTGATATTATCTCAAAGATGTACCAAACTTCTTTATTGACGGTTGTACGTAACTTAGGGTCTGATTGACCTGGTGAATCAGCAGGATCTGGAATATACAATCTTTATTACGTGTTTCGATTCTTTTCCTTGATACTTTAGCTGATCCATTTTCTGTGCATCAAGTACCGGTTGATTTGGTACTTCTTGTTCTGAGGCAGGTTTCTCTTGTTCAGAAGATGTCTCATCAAAGACCACATGAGGTGTTTCTTCCACAACTAGGGTTTGCCTGTTGTAAACCCCCGAAAAGCCTTCTTTGGATGAGGAATATCCTAAGAATATACCCTCATCTGACTTGGCTTCAAAAGTTTAACTGACTCTTCCCATTGTTGTGTATGAAACACTTGCACCCAAAAACATGGAAGTAAGAAACACGAGGTTTTCGGCCCTTCCACAGTTCATAGGGTGTTTTGTAGTGAGCCTTTGTCAGAGAGCATATGTTCTGAGTGTGGCATGCAGTATTGATGGCTTCTGCCCAGAAACGGCTTGGTGTTGCATGTTCAGCTAACATAGTGCGAAAGCGCCTTCTTTGAGTGTTCTGTTTTCTCCGCTTACGCTACACCATTTCATTTGTGGCGTTCTTGCAGCTAATGTCTCATGCTGTATACCAAACCTAGTGCAAAAATCAGTAATAAAAGAGTTCAGAAATTCTGTACCTTTATCTGATTTGATTTTCACTATATTGACACCCTTTTCGTTTTGTAGTTTCTTGAGCAGCTCAGGTATCTTTGTTGTTGTCTCATTCTTCTTATACAAGAATATAACCCAGGTAAACTTGGAATAATCATCCACGATTACAGAGTATATTTCGTCACGAGATCGACCGGTGTAATCGGGTCCAAATAAGTCCATATGGAGCAGTTGCAATACTCTGTTGGATGCTGGTCCAGGGATTCCTTTAAATGAGGCATTAACCTGTTTTCCCTTCTGACATGCGACACATGTCTAATCCTTAGAGAATACCTCATTTCGGAAGTCCCTCAACCAAAGACATCCTTGCTATCTTGTTAAGAGTTTTAAAGTTCAGATGACTCATTCTTTTGTGCGAGCCAATCGCTACTTTTGGATCTCTTAACAATCGAGCATGCATTTCTTAGACAACCGCTCCAAATCAGATAAATCGTACCTTTCCTTGAACCAGTTAACAAGATCTATTGAGTAGATCGATTCTTGATAGTACACTGATCAGTCGAGAACTCAACACTGAATTCGTTGTCGCAGAATTGTGAAACTGATAACAGGTTATGCTTTAAACCTTCGACATACGAGACTCCAAAGAACTCAGACATCATCATTCTCTAAGGTTCGAATCCTCTGGTAAAACCAAAGTTATCATCACTCAAAAAGAGTACACGTGGGCCTTCTTGTTCTGTGTAAGAGCTAAGGAGATGTTTGCTTCCAGTCATGTGCCTTGAGCGTCCACTATCGATGTACCAGATAGTTACTTGTACACCTCCTTTGTTGGTCAAACCCACGCGAACCTGCAATCAAATCAGGCTTTAGGTACCCCTTTTGGATTGGGTCCTGAGGGGTTAGAGTTGGTTTTAGGGATCCATAGAAACAGGGCACTTCTATTGTAATCAGATAGATCAGAAGGCCTGATTTGTCTCCCATAAACATCTACATAATCATACATCTCTTCATATGCATTCTGATCAGTATGAATATTTGTGCGAGCCTTGAATGAATCAGAAGACTTGGGATTTTTCCTTGCAGTTTGTCTTCTTTTTTAATCCAAAGGGGCTCAAAGTGCGTGACCTAGGTTTCTGATTGTAAGGGTAGGTACGACTGCTACCATTAAAAGATTCATATCTTTTTTGTATATATGGTCTTAGCAGTTTACCTTCAGCTTGCTTGTTAGGCGGGCAATGACCACGATTAGGTTTTTGATTATATTTCCTTTTTGTGAGTTGTCTTTTTCGATACCTAATCTGGCCGATCAAAGTTGAGGTCTCTTGAAGAACCGGGTTCTTCGTTGATTTCGGTGATGCTTAATCGATTGGGGTCCATTTCTATTCCCTTTTCGATTGGGCACTTGCCTTTACTTGTTCAAGTGAGTCTCTTTCCCTTAGCGAGATACATATTTTGCTTTTGTGTATCTATATCAAGAACTTCGTTTGATTACACCTTTTTGAAGTGAACGACGGGGCTTTTGAGGATGTAGAAGGGTTTTCATACCCAATTCCCTACTTATTAGTTGTAATTTCGAAAATAGTTGTTCATATCCCGAGCGGTTTTGAAGATTTCATGAAAACTGTATTTTCTTACGTAAACTATCCTCGATTAATTTTCGAGACTCTCATGTAGTCGGAAGAGATCATCAAACTTGGCTTGTAGGATTTTAAAATCATCAGCTTGTTGTTTATTGATAGCTAGCTGTTCCTTAATCTACTTTCTCCTGATCGGAAGAATTAACTTTCGAACTTTCAGTTCTTGGTTATCTTGACCACCTTGGTGATTTTAGTTCAATTTGCTTTCTCGACAAACATTTTCCTTAACAAAGTCGAGTATTTTCAATCCTTAGTTTATCGTTTTTTAAACTTCCACTATCGTATAAGTGTCTCTTTGCGTTAGAGATCATCAAGCAATTACTCAGAATAGAGTTGCAAGTCAATCTCTCCAGCAGGTGTGCTAATCATAGCTGATGTGGAAACTGAACGAGCAGAATGTTTAGAGGTTATCTCAGATTGGTCTTCCTCCTTAGCCATCAGACATATTTCATCATCAGAAGAGAATATCAGATCATCGTAGTGGTAGAAATCATCAACGTTGCTTATCAGACAAAAGTCCTCTACTGATGAGTAGCCTGAATCCTCTGAAGGCAGATAAGAATCATCAATTTCTGATGTATCAGCAACCATGTCTTTCCTGTCTCTATAGCGTTGCTCTCTTACATTCGCTTCTCTTCTCTTTTTCTTTTGGTGTGAAGTGCGGGCAATCTGCATTTTGTAATGACCTGGTTTTCTCAATTGAAAACACGTTTCCACGATCCACTGAACTTCTTCTGCCAGGTGAGTCATTCCCTCTGTAGAATCTGTCAGGTGACTTACCTGTCTGATTGTAATCATAATTTCTTCTCTCAGATCTGTTGTCTCTTCTTTCATCAGACCGATCATCTCTTTTCTTATCTTCTCTGCGATCCTTTCTGTGATTATCTCTCCGGTCATCAGATCTGGTCCTTTCTGGAGATCTGTCAGCTGGCCTCCTATCTCTTCCTCTGCTGTTTTGATAATCCCTGTAAAATTTGCGGTACTTACCAAGTTGGATGTTAGATTTTTCAAGTTTTCTGCTTAGCAAAGTAATCTGTTCAGTTTGGCTTATAATATTTCCAATAGGTTCAGTAGACTTTGAGTTGCTACTGGCTGCTTTGAATGCAACTGATTTTGATGTGGCAGGTGTGGCTTCAACAGGCGACTCGTCTTCTTCTTCTTGCCCTCTTTCGATCAGATCGAACTCATGAGCTTTAAGACTCAGGAACAGGTTGCTTGGCTTCATTTTAGCAATATCTTGACAATCCTTTATTACAGTGACTTTCATATCCCACATTTTAGTCAGAGATCTCAAGATCTTGTAATTGATGTCTTTATCTGACATTTCTCGTCCATGTTCCCGTAACTTGTTGACTGACATGGTGATTCTTCCATCGAGCTCATTGATGGTTTCATTTGGTAGCATCTTAAGTTTCTCGAATTTCACCAGTTCAGCTTGCAGTCTGCTATCTTTAATCAGATCATTTCCTGCACACATTTCAGCAAGCGTATCCCACATCTGTTTGGCTGTCTTGAGATACTTTATCTTTTCTTTGGTTATCTTGTCCATGGTCTTCATGATTATGTGCCTGGCTATCGTATCCAGAGTGTACAGTTTTCTCTCTTCAGCATCCATCAAGGCAGAACTCTTTCTGACAAGACTTCCAACTGCAAAATTTGGATCACCTCCAACAGCTGGGTTGTCATGATAGATGATGATGGGTCCTCGTTCAAGAACTTCCATCATCCTGCTGCTTATTGATCCCAGATGTTTGCTCATGTATATCGTCCAGTCTGCATACTCATCAATGGAAAATTTAGGCAAATCATGATACATACCCGAAGTATTATCCATGTTGATCGTGAGTTTGAAAACGAATGAGATTTGAAAATGGTTTTTCAAGATCAGTTCAAGTGACCACAAAGGTTCTTCCTTAAGAACAGATGATATTCAAAGCCAATGGTCTATAGAACCACTGCTCTGATACCACTTGTAGGTCCCGAACAGGTTTCATGAGGGCAGAAGTCTAGAGGGGAGGGGTGAATAGACTTCTGAAAACTTTTTCGTGCAGATCAGGTGTGATGGCAGTTTGCCTGATCAGAGTGCAAGTGAATCAGTTTGGACTGATATCCAACTTAATGATCGCCTGAGGGAAGATCAGTTCGGTATCTATCAGTTTAACTGATTGTGCGGAAGCTAGTTTATACCCGTATGAAAAACTAGTTTGTAACAAATCAGATTCCGAAGTTGTTTTCAATCACATGACTATGGGGTCAATCTGATCAGATCAGTACCTTGGTGCTAGCTGATTCTAACTCAGAATATGTATGCAGATTTAATCAAGTTGTGTGCAATAGTGTGAAGCAGTTAATCAAACAGGTAAATGCACACAAGATTTATAGTGGTTCGGACAACCAGTCCTATGTCCACTCTTCCCTATCACAAGGGCCACCAACTTAACCGACTTAACCAACTGGACTTAGATTATTGTGTTAGTCCAACACATTACACCAACAAATATTTATGGAGCTCTCACTTAATCGATCCCAGAAATCAGAACTAGAAACCCTAGTCTGAAATCTTGCTAAACAAACTTAACCTAATTTTGGGTTTTGGGTAAGATTTGTTGTTTGTTCTAACTTTAAAATATTTCCTAGAATTAAATTAGCCTAACAGCTAGAGGATAAGATTTCTGTGCTAAGAACTATGGGATGAACATTGAGAAAAATTAATCTTCAAGGTTGTGTTCTTCGTACGGAAATTTTGCTATAGTATGAGCTTCTTGATAATTTCCGTATTTCACTCTGAAGAGTAATCCCATATTTATAGACCTCGAAATCAAAGAGCCGTTGGAGAGCAATTTGAATTTCCGGCTATATTTGGTAGGTTTGCAGGATTTGATGTGACGTGCTTCCAGGAACGGCATGGCCAAAAGCGTGTGTTGGTCCCGGTGAAAACGAGTCTTACACGTGTATGGGGGGGAATACACGTGTTAGTATTTTTAAAACTTTTCTTTACTGAGGTCAGCTTGGGTCAGGATGTCCGGAAGATTTGGTCCTGAGAAGCACAAATCGCCCTGAGTCAAAGTATACCTGAGACAGTGATCCTGAGCTGCTTTCAAATACCTCAGATAATCCCAACTGATCCTGGGTTTTCAGAGTTACTGAGTTTGCTTGAAAAGGTTGGCCCTAAGTTTATACTCATTTTAAGCTTTGCTGAAAAGACTTCCTTTTAATGGAATAGTGATTAGGCTGTGATTCAGTTCAGATGCAACTTCAGAGGATTGATTCCAACTGAATATCAGTGAAAATATGCTTTCAATTCAAAGTAATGCAACAGTTAATCAAAGCAAAACAGAAAGCAAAGAACACAGCAAATTATAGTGGTTCAGAGACTCAAGCTCCTACATCCACTCTCCCTGTTCCTAGGGAAATTCCTTCAAACTGGACTTATCACCCTCTCGGGCTCGCCTCTGGACTTATCACCCTCTCGGGCTCGCCTCTGGAATTATCACCCTCTCGGGCTCGCCTCTAGATGTTTAACGAGTTCACACTCCAACGGGACTTATCACCCTCTCTCGGGATTTCCTAACAACTACCTCACTTCACCACTAGTTATCTCTTACAAGAATGAGGTTTGGGTTTGGTGTTGTCTCCAACTATGGTGAGATTTTCCCTTACATTTGTTTAGCCTCAATGCTAAGGTTGGGAAAATCTCTCTAAGCTTAGGATACATCGTGGGTTGCTTAGATTGGGTTCTAGAACACTCTTTGAATATATTTGTATATCTACAGACTTGTGTTCTATGGTGGGAATGCTTGAATATAAAGCTCTTGGCTCTGTAGCATCTTTTGCATATTCTCTACACTTAATTTGATGGAAGATCTTGTATTTATAGTGTGGATTTGAATGTTACCGTTGGAGAGAATCACATTCAAATCCATACTATTCTTTGTAAGTTCTACTTGACTTTTTTCAGTTTGGTTGTCTTCCTCTCATTGGTCCACGTCAGCTGGATTCCAACGGCTATATTCCTCAGTTTCTCCGCTTTGGAACATTCAGGTTTATACTGAGCATTCAAGAATTCTTGAGTCTTGATAATTCTTGTGCCTTCAGATTCTCTCGAGTCTCGGTGTTTTTTCAGAGACATCTTTGAGTCTTCATCTTGAGTCTTGGTTTCTCGATTTCATATTGAGTCTTCAGTTTCTCAGTTTCATCGAGTCTTGTAAACTTCGGTTTCATCTTTGAAACCGAGTTTCTTACCGAAACTTCTTGAGTCTTGAGTCTAAGTTTCATATCGAGTCTTCGAAACTTCGGTTTCATCTTAAAAACCGGTTTCTTGAAACTTATTGAGTCTTTGAGTTTAACTTCGATCTATATCTGCCGACTATACAGTGCGAGATAACATCCTGAACACTCTAAACCGAATCGACTCTCATCTATCAAGATTATCCTGAACATGTCATACTCAGGGGTTTTGGGATCTAATCAAAATCTTCTTTATTAAATTCATTTCCCAACAACGTGTATATCGTTTTTCTAGCCGTTTGACTATGCAGCGCCGAAATCCGCAGTGTCAGCTCAGGTCATACGTGTCTTGTTCTTATTGGTTAACAAGTACAACATGTCAGAGTTTGTTCACCAACTAAAGTTGGCATTCTTCTTGTTCAGATCAACAATGTATGACTTGGTGAAACATTAGTTGACACCTGGTGTGAGCTGACCTGATCAGTTACAACTGATCAGTCTACCTGATAGAGTCTTCTGATGCCAGTTGTCTTAGCTTCAACTAGCAGACTCGACTGATGTAGGTTTTCTGGTCTTCTGGTCTAGATCTTGATCTTCTGGTAGTCTTCTGATCTTCAGGTCTTCTGAGCTATTGGCTTCATGTCGTCACCTGATCATATGATTAACTGATCATTCGACTAACTGACATGACCTATACATATTGAGTTCCCCCTCAATATGTTACCTACCTTATATATCAGCTGTCTATACATTTCAGCTGGTCATCCTAACCTGATTCTAAGACATCAGTCAGCTAACAGGTCTGATTGTTCCTATTACAAACTGTTTTGGAACTTCCATCAAAACTAAATACAAATTTCCCAACATTACAAATTAAATTAAATAGATTTAATTCCCTTATATATAAAATCCTACAGATTTGATTTCCATATATATCAAATCCTACAATAATATTCCATATACTATTATTGGAAATCCTATTTAGTAAAATTCAATTTAATTAAATAATAATAATTAGTTCTAAATATAATTATTATATTATCCATAAATTAAATATTAATATCCAATATGATATTTAATCAACCAACTATAATCACTAAACAACTGTTACTTGTTGTGTGACCCATATGCCCTCATATATCGAGCGATTAGTCAAACTAATGGTCTTAATTGAACCATAGACAATAAATTAGACATCTCAATATATGAGGCACGTTGTGAGGAAACATGCAACTACATGTAACTGAAACATGGACTATTATGATAACTTTCTTTCATTCGCGAATACTCGATTAAATCCTGAACATGATGAAGTGTCTATTCAAATAACTTAATCATATTATCTCTAATCACTAATTGATCACTTATGTCACACTTGGCCACAAAGTCCAAGTTGATGTGTCTTTGATCTAACTATGATGAGAAGATGAGTATTCTCTCTAAATCCACATTGAAGAATGAATCTTATTCTTGGCTCAACTACCACACACATGCATTTCGTGATGAACCCAATCTAAGTCATATCTACCCATTGAAGGTTGCAAACGTCAGTCATGGTCAAAGTTCATCATTCCACACATGTTGTGTGTATTGACCTCAAGTCAAAGGAGTATCGCATCGCTCCCACTAACCGAGACACCCGTAGACACATATTGTTGAATTACATCAAATGGTTTCTCGGATGGGTATACCAATACCCTCTAAGGTATCTGTGCATCCATCATGAGATACCTAGTATCTCGTAGTAAGTGAAATCTTACTACACTCTCTAAGAGTATGATGCAGATCGCACATCAATCTCAATTGCATCATCAATATCATATTCTTGATGATCCTTGATCGGGGCTAGTTGAGAATCATGCTTAAGTTATCTGAGTTTTCACAACCTCAATGGCAACAATGACTGATAGGAACACAAATAAGAATAAATGCAAACAACCAAACATAATATTCAAACAAGTGTAATGTCATACATTTAATATTAAATAAACAATAATATTAAAATCAAAACTGAATATTATCTTAGTATTATCTCCTCACAACAAGATTGTCTCTAGGACACTAACACTAACATTTATGTCATCTTGGACTAAGGTTCCAACTCCTTTGATAGAACCTTAGGAGTTGTCACCAAAAGAACTTGTGGGCTAGGTTGCATAGATACGGGTACGATACGGTACGTGTATGAAGACGCAATTTTTTGCAAAAAATTAGATAAGATACAATGTGAGTTCGATTATACTGTTTTTAATTATTTATATTATCCATGCGAATACAAAAATTTCCATAATTTTTTAAAAAAAATGTGTGTCTCCATATCCTTATGCAATTCTTTTAACGCCTAAATAAACATAAAGTTAATACATGAGAAACATCACAATAAAACATGTGAATGATAAAGAGTGTGATCGTGAGAGGGATGGAGTGAGTGAATAATTTAGTAAGACATTTTTTCATTCAATGCCAAAAATATACTTCCTCCGTCTTAATTTTGATTGGCCACATTCCGTAAAAAGGCCGTCTTTATTTTGGTTGGCCATTTTCTAAAAACGAAATAAAGCAACTTTTAATACTATTTAATACTATTATTTCTCTCCACCAAACCCACTTTACACCATTTAATACTATTATTTTCCTCCACCAAACTCACTTTACCCATTTTACACAATTTAATACTATTATTTCCCACTTTTTCTTAATCTCCATGTCTACAATATTTGGTCAATCAAAATTAGGACGGAGGGAGTATTAATTTTGCAAATTTGACCCCTCCATGAATCTTGTTTATGTCTGACTCGATGATCAGCTGTGTTCGATACGGTACCCAAAATTATTACTCCCTCCCTCAACAACGATAGCTTTTATTTCTATTTTTGTCCATCTCACAAAAATATGTCACTTACAATATTTAATCTATTATCTACTAAAGGTGAACCACCCCCAATTCATATGGTGGGTTTATTTCAAACCGTTGAATTTCTATGAGAAGTTATTTATGGTATTATTATTAGTGTTTTAATTTTTTAATCTCAATCATTCATTATTTAGTTTTGATATTTACCATCCATTTATCTCTTATCAACTAATTGTGAATCAACTCATACTCATATAAATTATCCATTTTAAAATCTTGCGATTTTATGAAGAGTTATTTATGGTACAGTTTTTCATCTTAAAGAATTTATATAATATATTATGTTAAATACATACTCCATAATTTATGCCCTTTCCTATTCTTTTTAGATGTCATTCTTAGTTTTTTCAGATAAATTAAGAATATTTTTTTATGCCAACATTAATATTAATTTATGATGATTAAATATTTTTAATAATTACTAATGGTTGAATTTTTTTATTTATTTAAACAACACATTTGTAAGAAAATTGAAAATCTAATGACCATGAAAATTAATTATTATGAGTATATATGTCATAAGGGGGAGGTGTAAATGTAAAAAAGATATGTATTATGTGAATAATGTAGAGAAAATTGAGATTTTAAATGGCCATGAAAATTAAATATTAATGAGCTTTTAGCCGGAATGGAGGTCGGAGAGGGAAAGGGTGCCGATGAGGTTAGCAGGGGAATGAAGAAGATGAGGAGATCGATGAGGAGGTCGCTCGAGGTGAGGTCGATGCTCTTCAGCCTTCTGGTCCCGAGATTTCTGGTTTGAGACCACACAAACTCCAGATGCCTTGGTCGGTAATGTTGGGAACTTGGTTGCTCCGATTGAGGGGACTTCAGCCAGTTCAACCAATTAGCTGATCAATAGGACTTTTTTAACAGTTGTACCTTGCCCTCGGGCTCTTGTATTTTGCCCTTTTGGGTCTTTTGTGTCTTGTTATTTCCCTTCTGGGCTTTTTGTATCTCGCCCTACTGGCTTTGTTAACAAAATTTCTTTCTCGATGCTTTATTCTTACGAATGCAGTGTCAATCAATATTTTTGTTTACGATACTTGTTAGCAATGTCTATGCCTTAGCTCGATTATTATATTTTACTATTTTTAGGTTCCTGAACATGAATCTAGGGGTGCGACCTCCTTGGAGGTCGACTACCTGCCCCATTGTTCTTGAACTTAAAAATGATGACTTGATCGTCTTATTTGCTTGCAACCTTAGTGTCTTGGTAATTTTTAAATTTCTGAACATAAATCTCGAGGTGCGACCTCCTTGGAAGTCGACTACCTGCCTCTTTGTTCTTGAATTTAAAAATAGTGAATTGATCGTCTTATTTGCTTGCGACCTTAGTGTCTTGGTAATTTTTAAATTTCTGAACATAAATCTCGGGGTGCGACCTCCTTGGAGGTCGACTACCCGCCCCTTTGTTTTTTAATTTAAAAATAGTGACTTGGTCGTCTTATTTACTTGCGGCCTTAGTGTGTCTTGGTAATCTTTAAATTTTTGAACATTAAACTCGGGGTGCGACCTCCTTGGAGGTCGACTACCTGCCCCTTTGTTCTTGAATTTAAAAATAGTGACTTGGTCATCTTATTTGCTTGCGACCTTAGTGTCTCAGTAATTTTTAAATTTCTGAACATTGAACTCGAGGTACGACCTCCTTGGAGGTCGACTACCTGCCCCTTTGTTCTTGAATTTAAAGATCAAATGTCTTTAGACCGACCCCTAAAGTATTTAAATACAAAAATGTCTAGAACTAAAAATGAATCTAAATCGAGCAATTATACAATCGATCTCATCAAGCATTACAAAATATGAATTTCCTTATTACAGACTATTACATCATTGATAGTACTTCTTAAGGCATGTAGCATTTCAGGGGTATTGGGTTGGTGTACCGTTGGTCTCTTTGAGATCATATGCTCCGTTTAATAGATACTTAAAGGTTCTTATATGGCCTTCCAAATTTGGTCCAAATACACCTTTCTGAACACCTGGATTTCGTCGCAAAACGAGGTCGCCGACTTTGAATTTTTGTATCTTGATTTTTGAATTGTAGTACTTCTCTGATTTTTGCTTATAAGTCGCGTTTCGTAGGTCGGAAGTTAATCTGTTTTCTTCAAGCAGATCGAGCTCGATAGAAAGAGCTTGATCATTTCCTTCTGTGATTGTTTGAGAGGTTCCGTGGCTCCGAACCAAAACCTCGGATGGTATTACTGCCCCTGTTTTGAAAGCGAGTGCAAAATTTGTTTCGCCCGTTGAATTCCGAAAATTTGTGCTATTCGACCAAAGTATATCGGAGAGGTTATGAGCCCACAAACCTTTAGTGTCGTCGAGCTGGGCTTTGGGAGTATGCTTGATTATTTTGTTAACTGCCTCCACCTTGCCATTCATCCAAATTAACCTAATGATCCTTTCTTGGTCGGTCTTCGGTAAAGATTCGGCCTCTACCCACTTGGTGAAATAGTCGACGATGAACACTACATATTTCACTGTTCTTGGGGCCGTTGGCAAAGGTCCAATTAAGTCGATGCCTCACTTTGAAAATGGCCAAGGGCTATAGATAAGTGTTAAATCCTCGGGAGCTCGCTTGATCGTTGTGGCAAAAACTTGACATTTGTGGCAGGATTTGGCATATGCAATTGCGTCCTTCTTTAGAGTCAGCAAGAAATAACCCTACCCAATCATTTTTTAAGCGAGTGATTGCCCCTAGTGTGATTTCCTTACCACTATCTTTCCTTCTTCTGGCGTTATACATTTGAGGAGAGGTGGCGAGAAGCCTCTCTTGTATAATTGGTTGTCGATGATGATATAACTCACTGCCTTTAGCTATAGTCGGCGAGCTAAAATCTTGTCGTCTGGGAGAACTCCTGATTCGATATACTTGATGATGGGAGTCATCCAATTTTCCTCCAGCGTCTCGATCTGGCAAAGCAAACGTTGTCCTCCCGAAGGTCTTGTTTGTCTTGTCCACACTATCTCATTTTTGTCGATCGTAGTTCGGCTGCCTTACATAGGATTCGGAAGTCCCCTTTCTTTGTTCTCATCCGATTGTTGGGTAATGATTCGCACAGATCTATTCGGGGTGAATATTTAAATACAAATTTAATTCATTAATTATTACTAGCATGAATTAATCCTATATTAATTCAAATAATAATTGCAACAACAAATCATGCATATAAAAGCCACGTAAAAACCTACGACGCACGGAATCTACGGGTTTACGTGAACGCATCTCTCGGGATGGCAAAGTGGCTTTTGGTCGGACGGACGGACTAACCAAAAGGACTTCCCAAGTATTCCTTAGCCCTTGCTCGACAATCCGGTGGAAGGATACTTCATGAACAATTAACAAAAAGGAAAAAAAATAAACTTTGTTGCACCACTTATGTGGATTTGCTAATATTTCCAGCACATGGAATTGTACTTGGGAATGAACTAATCATCCCCTATTTATAGGAGAGGAGGGGCACGAAATTTTGGTGGTTTTTCAATGTGGGATAAGACTTTTCTTGGTCACCAAGAAATCTTGAATATATCCCATATATTCTCTTTCCCATAATTAAAATATTCCACAAAAATCCACCTACTCTATTATGGAGAATTTTCGAAAAATCTAAGGTGCAAGAATCCAAGATTTGGATCTTCTTGAATTTATGAGATATTCTTGTATTTCAAGAAATACATATCTTCCATAATATCTTTTCAAGAAAATCAAGAAAATCTTTCTTGCCCTCTATTTTTTCCAAAAATTTGAAAATCTCTTAATGAATAACCAAGTGGGAGATTTCTTGAATTTAATGAGATAATCTTGTATTCCAAGAATACATATCTTCATTCCATAACAAAATTCAAAGAAAATTTTTCTCCTCTTTTATCCATAAATTTTTAAAAAAAATAATGAGGAAATATAAGCAACAATATTTATTTTATTTTAATCACCTTTTCAGTTATTGGACTATATGTTGGGGCTACTCGGGGGCCTTTAGGAGAATTAAGATTGGACCTTCTAATGGATCTTGAATATCTAATATTGAGCCACAATATAATTCAAGCCCATAAATATTAATTAATCCCACTACATAATTAATATTGTACTATCCATCTTAACCCATATTATATAGTCAATATGGCTCCGGTCATTATTTCCCGTGTTTAAGATTATCTAGCCCATTAATTAATTCAAGCCACTGAAATAGCTTTCCATTAATTAATATCTTTTGTCCTTGGTCGAGGAACGGTTCAACATTATTATCCATACTGGAAACAAATTCCACTTGCAAGATTTGGTATGATAAAACTTATGAACCTCCCAAGGGGGCAAATCAAGCAAGCGTACTTGCACACGATTCTTCGTATTAAATCTTAGCAATTACATGTGACCAATAATATTGCCCAAGATAAAGTAACGATTGAATCTCTCCGATTCGCTACCTTGATAAGTCAAAGCAATAGTTACCGATCCCACGTGATCCTATTTGGGGACGAAGGTTAAGAAACAACGAACCATCGAGGTCTAATTCTTCCATGTTCGGCCTCAAGAATTTATCCTCCTCAGAGGGTCCTATTCAAAGATCGATCATGCACTAGTGTAATCTCTTGGTCAAGACAAACCAATCTGAGCCTTACACCTCAACCTTTCGCGATGGTTGTTCATTTCCATCTAGGTCGTGAATGGCGTACTTATAGTTACAAGGCGGACATTAATTTAATCTTACGTGATCGGGTATCACTAAATTAACTGATGTAACACGCATTTAATTATTGAAAGTTTATGCAAGAAATATATATAACATTCAATCATATTTAAAGCATCAGTGATAAACAATTTATTTTAGTAAATAAGTCTAGAAATTCATTTTCGATTATACAAAGTAAAAGCATACTTTTCAGTATAATCCCCAACAATCTCCCACTTATAATCAAAGTCTGCTTTTAAGTATACTACAACACGTCTCGAGTAGTCCGTGACATCTAATGTCACCTACACGAACCTAATAATTTCTCCCACTTATACTCAAAGCAGATTGGCAATGGTCTTGACACCCATTCCACTCACATGTCTCTCGAATGTATTCAGAGGCAGACGCTTTGTGAATGGATCTGCTAGGCTGTCCTCAGACGCTATCTTTGCCACATCTATATCTCCTCTCTTAACGATTTCTTGTATAAGATGTCTTTCCTTTAATGTGTTTGTTTGACTCGTGGACTCTTGGTTCTCTAGAATTTGCAACTGCCCCTAGCAGATATTGCTAGACAAATTCAGAACACCATCCAAGTCCACTTAGAAGATCTAGAGCCTAATCGGTTCTTTCACTGCTTCACAAGCAGCTACTTACCCGACTTCCATGGTTGAGTCAGTGATGCATTTCTGCTTCACACTCGTCCATTTAATGGCTACACTTCCCAAATGGAAACACACTAACTGAGGCAGATAATTTCTGGAATCTATATCTGATTGGAAATCCGAGTCCATGTAGCCGATGGGGATTGGAGTATCTGACTGATAAATCAACATTCTATCCCTAGTTCTCTTCAGATACTTCAGAATGTTTTTAACTGTCGTCCAATTCGCTTTCCCTGGGTTACTCTGATATCCTGCTATCATGCCTACGACAAAGCATATATCCGGGTCTCAGACACAAAGATTGCATACATAAGGTTTCCGACAAACCGAAGCACAAGGAATACCTTTCATGTCATCTATCTCCTTTTGCGTCTTAGGGAACATTTTCTTGGATAGATGGATTCCAAGTCTGAAAGGTACGAATCCTTTCTTGGAATCTTGCATGCTGAATCATTTCAAAAACCAGTGTCTATGTATGAAACTTGCGATAACCCGACCATCCTTTTCTTGTGATATTGATCCCAAGGATGTGTCCGGTTTTCCCTAAGTCTTTCATATCAAACTGTTTTGAAAAACACGCCCTTACGTCTGATCACACCTTCACATCGTTCCCGATGATCACAATGTGATCTACATACAATACTAAGAATACCAATGCAGTTCCGACACGCTTTTTATACACACAACTTTCAAACTCGTTTTGATCAAACCCATAAGACTTTATAATATGATCAAAACATTGGTTCCAAGCTCTGGATGCCTGTTTGAGTCCGTAAATGGACCTCTTGAGCTTACAAACTAGGTGTTCTTGACCTGTTTCAATGAAAACTTGGGGTTGTTGCATATAGATCTCTTCGTCCAAGACTTTAGATTAAGGAAAGTCGTCTTGACATCCATTTGCCTGATTTCAAAGTCGAAATGCGTGACAATCGATAAGAGAATACGGATGGACTTAAGCATGGCTCTTGGCGAAAAAAGTTTCCTCATAATCGATCCCTTTCTTTCTGAGTATAACCTTTCGCCATTAGTCTTGCTTTAAAAGGTTTCAACCTTCCCGTCCGATCCTCTTTTCCTCTTATATACCCACTTGCATCTAATGGGTTTGACCCCATTAAGTGGTTCGACTAGCTCCCACACTCTATTATGAAAACATAGAACCCACTTCGGCTTTCATTGCTGTTTGCCAAGAATCTGCATCCATATCTTGGAGTGCCTCGTTATATGTCCATGGGTCTGATTCCGGGAATCAAGTCCGAGGACTCTCCTATTCCTATGAATCTCTCGGGCTGTCAAACAACCCTCCCACTATAACGAGGCTCCGGTTGTGAAAACATATCGTTTGGTATATCATCTAGTACAGTCGGCACTGAGGTTTGCCCTCTAAGCTCATTTAAGGTAATCTCACTTTTGGGTTTTCTTTGGTTCTATAGTTTTCTTCCAAAATCTAAAGTGGGTGTGAATGTCCACCTTTTGATCTTCGGAACTATAGAACATTCACCCTTTTGTTCCCTCGGGGTATCCTACAAAACAGCCTTAATTCTGATCGAGGATCCAATTTACCGGCTTCCTTATCCAACACGTAGGCCGGACACCCCCAAATCTCATGTGTCTCATACTAGACTTGCGCCCGGTCCACAATTCTTTGGGGTTTTGGAACTGATTTGGATAGCACCAAGTTCAGAATGTAAGTCGCTGTTTTCCAAGGTATGACCCCAGAACGACTCGGGAAGATCCGTATAACTCATCATTGATCTAATCATTTCCAAAAGAACTCTGTTGTTTCGCTCTGCAAACCCCGTTTTGTTGAGGGGTTCCGGGTGCAGTGAGCTGGGATACAATCCCTTCATCAGATAAGTAGTTCAAAAACTCATTGCTGAGGTATTCGCTTCCACGATCATATCGTAGAGACTTGATACGTTTTTCCCATATGATTCTCTGCTTGAGCCTTAAATTCTTTAGAATTTCTCAAAGGACTCAGATTCATGCTTCATAAGGAAAATGTACCTTGAGTAATCATCAATAAAATTACTCATAACCTCCTCTTGCTTTGGTTGACATTGAACTACGTACATCTATGTGAACGATCTCTAACACTTCTTTAGCCCCATTCCCCTTGGCTCCAAATGCCATCTTGGTCATATCACCTTCCAAACATGATTCGCAGGTTGGAATCGGTTCAACTTGGAGAAGCCCTAGTGAACCGTCTCTTACCAACCTTTGGATCCTCTTTGGATTTATATGACCCAATTTATAGATGCTAAAGAAGTGTCTCGTTCACGTCTGATGAACGCTTTCTTTTCTCGGAAACCGTTGATGTGTTATAGGATACATTTCATGAGTGGTGTGCACAGTTAATTGTATAGAGATCATTCAACAACGTTCCATGACAGATAAATTTATCAAAAATTAAATTTGGTAACAACTTTATTAAAAAGTAACCAAAATATCCATCATAAAAGTTTAGAAACTGAAAATGAATTCTTTCTAAAAATCCGGAACGTAAAGAATATCTTTAAAAATTAAAACACTGTCTTCAAAAGACAGGTGCACTTCTCCCACTGCTTCAGCTGCCACTCTCGTAGCATCGCCCAGTGTGATGAGGACCTCACTCCCACTAAGTTGCCGGGTCCGCTTGAACCCCTGTAATGTGAAACAAACATGATTAGTGGATCCCGTATCCACCACCCACAAAATGGGAGGCATACGCCGCTAAACAAGTTTCAACAACTAGTGCGTGAGAATTACCTTTCTTTCCATCCCTCTTAGGTCTGGAACAGGCTGACCTCCAATGTCCTTTCTCACCGCAGTTGAAGCACTTCCCCTTAGCTGGCTTGTTCACTCCACCACCTTTCTTCACCTTATCTTTGCCATTGGCAACACTTGAGTTCACTTGCTTGTGGCCTCTGTTCCTTTTCTTGTTCTTACCACCCGTTGGTCTAGAAGAAGAAGAAGGTCCGTTTGCCACCAAGGCTTGGCTTTTCTGCCCCAATATCGCCTCTGCCGAGACTAAAGCTTGCAACAGATCAGGCATCGAGAACTTCTGATTATTCATCTGGTAGTTCAACCTGAATTGTTCAAAACTTTTCGGCAGAGAATGGAGCACGAAATCGATTTGGGTCTCGATATCGTATTCAGCGCCAAGTACCTCAAGTTTATTAAGGTGAGCCATCATCTGGAGAACGTGCTCCCATACGGGCGTTCCCTCCACCATTTTCATAGAGAGCAAGTCCCTCATGGTGATCTGACGAGCCACACGGTTCTGATGTTGAAACATCGCTTTAAGACTAGTCATGATTTCCGCAGCGGTCTCAACGTTCTGGTGTTGGTGTTGCAACACATCTGACATAGAAGCCAAGATGGTACACTTAGCCATTTCGTTAGACCGCTCCCAGTCAGCATACTCTTTCTTAACCGTTTTAGTGGACTCATCTGATGGTTTATCCGGTTTAGGTGTGGTCAGAACCCAGTTATGGCTTTGTGCAGTGAGGACAATAGTGAGTTTTCGATTCCAATCAACAAAATTTTCTCCAGTGAGCAAATTGTCTTTCAGTATATTGAACAGTGGATTAAAAGGTTGTGACATGATGAACTGAAATAAACAATAATATGCATAAGCACAAATATATCACAAGGTTTGATCACATGCATCATATTTAAAATCTCAAAAAAAATATGAACAATGCATCAGCCAACATCTCAAAACAGTTTAAATAAGCCACGTTGGGTGGGTCATTATTTAAACACATTCAAGCGGGTTACAAACAAGAACAGTTACAAACCCTTAATATCCAGATTAATAGTTGGCTCCCACTTGACCAATATAAAATTGACAGGGACTCCGGAGAAGTATATGCATATCAATTTTATACCTAAGTAATAACCATGATTAAATACAGGATTACTATTTCGCTTTGATCGAGCCTCGTTGGGAGGGTCATCGTCGCCACTAGTAATAACCCACAATCATCCGTTTGGAATTCATTCATGTGAAACCTATCTTTTGACCGTCCCGTTGGGGGAATTTCTCCAAAAGAATTCACAAATAAATAAATCATGGAGGTCAAAATTAATTCAATTTTATTATCCGGAATAAAATTGTCAATTAATTATTTAAAACATACTTAGTAATTGATGGTCCCGCTTTTGAAAACCCATTTAGAAGCAAAATTTTGCATAAAAAAAAAAGGGTGAGGTTGAGATTTTAATTTTTTTTTTTCTTTTAAGAACGATGTGTGTTTTGCTTATAAACGAATGCATATGACAAGTAATAACATAAAGCAAAGAAAACACACAATTTTAAGTGGTTTAAATTCCTACAAACTCTTCCCTTCATGGGGCACCAACTAAACCAACTTAACCAAGACTTATCACCCTCACAAATAGAACCAGTTCACACTCAAACGGGACTTATCAAATTAAACGGGATAGATGTTTTGAGTTCACACTCAACCTACAAATTAATACCAATATAAGGTTGTTTGGTTTTTGAGATTTTCCCTTACATTTGTTTTTTTCAATGCTAAGGTTTCTAAGCTTAGGATATAGATTTGTGCTTAGATTGAACACTTTTGAATATAATTTCTTGCTCGTGTTCTTGAATGGAGTTGCTTGAATATTTGGCTTTTTTAATTTCTTTGCAGAACCTCCATTATCTTCTTTTGAAGATAGTGCAATGTAAAGTGTGGATTTGAATATTACCGCTGGAGAGTAATATTCAAATCCATACTAATAATCTTCCAAATTTTTCTTTGTCCTTTTTGACCGTTGTTTGCAGAACTTTTATGACACATCCATATATGTTGTTATCTTCTTATTGATCACCGCTTTTGTGTGTCTAATCGGATCCGATCACCACGGACATCGCTCATTGCTTCGATTTCGTCACCGATCCGTCCGTGAAATCGACCAGAGATTTCGGTGTGCTGAAATCACTATTCATCGGTCTTTGAAATCACTTTGCTCATCGATTCATGAAATCACCGTTCATCGATTGCGAATCATCGCTCATCGCTTATGAATCCTTTGTTCATCCGAACTGATTTTTCTTGTTCATCGGTCCGATTTCACAAACCGATTTTCTTGTTCATCGGTCTGATTTTGGTCGCCGATTCGATCATTTCACTCGACGATCAGTTCAGATCAGATCTCGATCTGGCATGAGTAAAACCGCATGACGTAAAATCGCTGGTGTGTCGGGCCAGACGCCCGCTTAACTTCGAACTCATCCTTCTCATCCGATCTTGATCGGCCTCGTCATGACCTCGCCTCCCGATCTCGATCATCTTAAATGCGATTTCATGAGTTCCCCTCAACTTGTTCTTCCGTTCCCCTCAACTTGTTATCAGTAAATTAGCTTCAAAAAAACAAGTTGATAATGTTTTCGCATAATTAATCAAAACTAAAATATCCCAACAAAGAATTTTGAAGTTGAGATTTTTCAATTTGGCAACCCTCATGCAAACACATTTAAACAAATTAAATAAAGCATAAGATAGCACAAATAAACCAAGCAAAAGCAGAAAAAATAAACATATTGGGCACAAATTATCCAATTGTCATGGTTTGATTTTTCTTGGCTTGATCTTGAAGAAACACGTCTCGAATTTCTCCCCACTTGCGTCGTCTCGAAAAAATACTTCGTCTCGAACCGCCACGCCAAGCAATTCCTTGGTAGGGATGCACGCCAGATCCCAGGCCGGCCGCTTCGGGCCAGTTGGCACTGCAGACGCTGGCAGGACAAACAAGCGACCTCGGCTCACCGCCTGGCGGGACCCCGGCGGAGGCTCAGCCACCTCGGCTCACCTCGGCGACGTCGGCGTCATACAGAGGCTCAGCATCAAGCGGCGGCCGTCGCCCAACATCGCCCGCTCGCCCGCCTTAATTCTTTGCGCCCCCGTTCTCGATTTCGTCCTTTAATTCTTCATCTCTTCGTTCCGATCCGGTTACAATTTATTTACAAAAAATAAATAAACCTAGATCTAGACTAGTCTATTACATTGATCAAATCAAACAAATCCTAGTCTACTCGTGGATTTTCTCACGAGGCAAAAAACAAATCCGAGCGAATCGAATTAAAAAACCACGGTTTATATGCATGCAAAATAAAACATTAAAATCCATGACAATTGGATACGCAAAAGCAGATCTAACAGTTCTACTATCCAATTTCAAATTTAATGTCCATTTAATTAAATTACAATTAAAAAAAAAATTGAGTCTAAACAAAGTGGCTCGATGCGATTGTTGGGTAATGATTCGCACAGATCTATTCGGGGTGAATATTTAAATAAAAATTTAATTCATTAATTATTACTAGCATGAATTAATCCTATATTAATTCAAATAATAATTGCAACAACAAATCATGCATATAAAAGCCACGTAAAACCTACGCATGCGGAATCTACGGGTTTACGTGAACGTACCTCTCGGGATGGCAGTGGCTTTGGTCGGACGGACGGACTAACCAAAAGGACTTCCCAAGTATTCCCTTAGCCCTTGCTCGACAATCCGGTGGAAGGATACTTCAACAATTAACAAAAGGAAAAAATAAACTTTGTTGCACCACTTATGTGGATTTGCTAATATTTCCAGCACATGGAATTGTACTTGGGAATGAACTAATCATCCCCTATTTATAGGAGAGGAGGGGCACGAAATTTTGGTGGTTTTTCAATGTGGGATAAGACTTTTCTTGGTCACCAAGAAATCTTGAATATATCCCATATATTATCTTTCCCATAATTAAAATATTCCACAAAAATCCACCTCCTCTATTATGGAGAATTTTCGAAAAATCTAAGGTGCAAGAATCCAAGATTTGGATCTTCTTGAATTTATGAGATATTCTTGTATTTCAAGAAATACATATATTCCATAATATCTTTTCAAGAAAATCAAGAAAATCTTTCTTGCCCTCTATTTTTTCCAAAAAATTTGAAAATCTCTTAATGAATAACCAAGTGGGAGATTTCTTGAATTTAATGAGATAATCTTGTATTCCAAGAATACATATCTTCATTCCATAACAAAATTCAAAGAAAATCTTTCTCCTTTTTATCCATAATTTTCGAAAAATAATGAGGAAATATAAGCAACAATATTTATTTTATTTTAATCACCTTTTTAGGTTATTGGACTATATGTTGGGCTACTCGGGGGGGCCTTTAGGAGAATTAAGATTGGACCTTCTAATGGATCTTGAATATCTAATATTGAGCCACAATATAATTCAAGCCCATAAATATTAATTAATCCCACTACATAATTAATATTGTACTATCCATCTTAACCCATATTACAGTCAATATGGCTCCGGTCATTATTTCCCGTGTTTAAGATTATCTAGCCCATTAATTAATTCAAGCCATTTGAAATAGCTTTCCATTAATTAATATCTTTTTGTCCTTGGTAGAGGAACGGTTCAACATTATTATCCATACAGGAAACAAATTCCACTTGCAAGATTTGGTATGATAAAACTTATGAACCTCCCAAGGGGCAAATCAAGCAAAAGCGTGCTTGCACACGATTCTTCAGATTAAATCTTAGCAATTACATGTGACCAATAATATTGCCCAAGATAAAGTACGTATTGAATCTCTCTCTGATTCACTACCCTTGATAAGTCAAAGCAATAGTTACCGATCCCACGTGATCCTATTTCAGGGACGAAGGTTAAGAAACAACGAACCACTGAGGTCTAATTCTTCCATGTTCAGTTCTGAAGAATTTATCCTCCTCAGAGGGTCCTATTCAATTTGATCGGTCATGCACTAGTGTAATCTCTTGGTCAAGACAAACCAATCTGAGCCTTACACCTCAACCTTTCGCGATGGTTGTTCATTTCCATCTAGGTCGTGAATGGCGTACTTATAGTTACAAGGGACTGTTAATTTAATCTTCTGTGATCGGGTATCACTAAATTAACTACTGATGTAACACGCATTTAATTATTGAACAGCTTATCAAAATAAATATATATAACATTCAATCATATTTAAAGCATCAGTGATAAACAATTTATTTCAGTAAATAAGTCTAGAAATTCAGTTTCGATTATACAAAGTAAAAGCATACTTTTCAGTATAATCCCCAACACCGATGTGGGACAAAAAATCCCTATTTATTTTAACTTTGTTCTCATCCGATATGGGACAAAAATCCCTATTTATTTTAACACCAAGCCCAACAAAAATATAGTGAGGAGTTTGGTAGGAAATTTAACAAGGTTTTGGAGGAAATATGTGTTTTGTATAATACATAAATTTAGCAATATAATTTTACATTTGCTATGAGTTCTACCTAGTTAGGGGTATGAACAAAAAAAATTCATCACCAGCAAATAAGCGTATAGAAGGTGAGAAAAAAAGGTAATTTCTCTCTATAGAGATATGAGTATATAAGGCGAGGAAAAGAAGGTAATTCCTCTCTCCAGAGATATGAAACCGGGGTCTCAGCGACTAACATGGTAGTTAATTTAGTAACTGCGATATTTTCTATGCTCGCCGCCCCTTCCGAAGTGGCGAGTCGGGCAGTGCATCTGCCTGTGTATTTTCTGCTCTTAGGATCAGCTCTATGTAGATTTGTTTGAACTTCTCCAAAAGATTCTTGGCCACCTGCTGATACTTTATCATCTGCTCGCCCTAGCTTCATATTGCTCGAACATTTGGCATGCGACTAACAACGGATAGCAGAAAACCTTCAATCTTTGAACTCCTATGGCCATCACCATCTCTAAACTATTTATCAGTGCCTCATAGGCCTCATTATTTGTAGCGTGGAAATCAAATCTGATGGCTATCGTAAAGGATTGATGATCGTGACTAAGAAGGACTATTCCCACCCCAGCTCGTGAACTCGTTGAGGAACCATCAACATATAATTCCCAAGGGTTGTTGGTTAAAATCTTAGTTTTTTCAGGAAATGTTAGCTCGACCAAGAAATCAGTGAGTACCTGAGCTTTAATCGTCGTCTGAGGTGCAAAAGTAACACCGAATTGGCCGATCTCAATAGACCATTTCAAGAGTCGACCAGCTGTATCCGACCAAAGTAGAATTTTTTGAAGTTACACAATTGTAAGGACCTCGATCTGATGGTCGAAAAAATATAGCCAAAGTTTTCGTACGCTCATCACCAAGGCATATGTGAGTTTCTCCAGCGGTGGGTATCAGAGCTCGGCATCGTTGAGCATTTCACTAACAGAGTATATCGACAAAGGAATTTGTCCCTCAACTCGTACCAATACTGCACTAAGTGTGGACTCTGAAGCTGCCAAGTATAGAAAAAGTTTCTCCCCGAGATCGGATTCGACAAAATTTGGGGAGATGATAAATATTCCTTGAGTTGCTCAAAAGCTAACTGGCTCTGTGGGGTCCAAGAAACCTTGTCCTTTTTCATTGTATCGAAAAAAGGCTTGCACTTGTCCCCCATTCTGGAGATGAATCTATTCAAGGCCGCCAATCATCAAGTTAGTCTGTGTACTTCCTTCACGTTGCAAGGTGTCTTCATGTCCAGAATTACTTTAATTTTTTATGGATTTGCCTCGGTGCCATGTTAACTAATTATACGACCCAGAAATTTGCCTAAACCGACTCCAAAACTGCATTTCTTCGAATTCAACTTCATGTTGCACTTTCTCAAGATTTCAAAAGTGTGGGAGAGGTGGGTTAGTGGTGTGATATCATCGACACCCAAATATAAATTAAAAATATCTCGACTAATCCACTAGAATGTAGTAGGATAAGTAAGGGTCGATCCCACAGAGAATAATGAAATTAAATCGAACAATTCGTGTATAAAAGCAATAAAAAGAGGAGGAGAATTGGTTGGTTTCTTCTAAAACTACTAGAAAGCATGTAAATAAGAAGAAAATAATAAATAAATCAAGTCTAGCCCTCGATAGCTTCCCCTTGAACGATTTTACCAATTTAATTAGTGATTCCGGTTATCTCAAACCTCTATCTCAAATCTTGTCCTTAAACTAGTGGTACGACCAAACTAATTCGAATTGTTTTTTTAGTTTAATTAATTAGAAAGTACGACCCCTAATTAATTTATCCCAATTAACACCCTTAAAACATGTATTTAAGATTTAATCCACAGAACGCATTAACGCAACAAAACAATAGAGCAAACTAATCTATGGAAACAAAACGTTCGAACCATATAATCTAGACTTCGTTATCCCTAGGGTGATTTGCCCTAGTTGCTACGATAATCACATAAATATAGCAATTACAAATTATATTAACTGAATTAGCTAGAATTGATAAACAAATAAATTAAGATGGTCAATCCTAATAAATCTATTAATCAAAACATGCAAAGCATATTATAAAATAACGAAAAAATTGAGAGGGATAAAAATAAAATTGTAGTCACTTAATTAAAAAGTCGAATCATTCAAGGTTCAGCGTCTCCTTGGACTAGAATAAAAATTAGCCAAACACTATGGTTATTAAAAAGCCTAATCTCATGTCTCTCTCTCTCTTTCCTGGTTAAAACGGACGTGTGTCTCTTCTCCAAGATTACTTCTTATATACTAGGTTAATTGATCCACTAATTATGGGCTTGGTTGATTCTTCTTTGTAGGTCCCGAATGGGTTTCATTGAGGCAGAAGTCTAGAGGGGAAGGGAGGGGAGAATAGACTTCTGCAACTTTTTCGTGTGATCAGAGTGATTTGCAAGTTTACTGATCGCTGGTAAGAAGATCAATTTGGTGTCTATCAGTTTAACTGATTGTGCGGAAGCTAAGTTTTACCCGTGTGAAAAACCAGTAAAGATATATCAGATTCTAAAGTTTTCTGAATCAGATCAGATGACCAACTGTCAAACTGATTAGATCAGCTGCTTGATGCAGAACTGATCTCTTCTTAGATCTATGGAGAAAAAAAGTTTTTTGGTCACATAACTTATCTACTGTCCATTTTCGTCCCAAGAAATTTAATTGTCCAATTTTGGTCCCATAACTAAATTGGTTATCCAATTTTGGTCCCATTTTTGACGAAAAATCGCGAATAACGCCGTTTTGGTGACGTATAAGTCACGTGCCGATAAAATTTGGGGGTTCTCTATACCTTCGATTACGTGAACGGCTGACTATTTGTTTCTTTTTATTTTTTTATATTTTTTAATCAATTAAACTACACATGTGTAAATAATCCAATAAATTTAATAAAAACTAAAATTTAAAATCTGTAAAAGTAAGAACAACTAAATTTTACCCGCACGTGACTTGCATGAGATCGAAAACGACATTTTTTCCAATTTTTCGGTGAAAATGAGACTAAAATTGGACAATCCATTTAGTCGTGGGACTAAAATTAGACATTAAATTTTTTTGGGACGAAAAATGGACAGTGCATAAGTTATGAGACCAAAAATCTTTTTTTCTCTAGATCTATGCATGTTAACTTAAATCAAACCAGTAGTGTGCAGATAGTGTAAAGCAGGTAAGCATACAAGATTTATAGTGGGTCGGACAATTTGTCCTACCTCCACTCTTCCCTATCAACAGGAACACTTACTACCGAACTAGACTTAGTTTAATGTGTTAGCCCAAATACAGTACAACATATATTTATGGAGTTCTCACTCAACTGATCCCATAAATCAAGACTAGAAACCCTAGCTTAAAATCTTGCTAAACAAACTTAACCGAACACTTGGTTAGGGGTAAGATTTGTGTTGTTTCTAACTGGAATTCTATCCTAGTATTGTTGGGAAATTAGGGGTGCCTGGATCTATTCGAGATGATTATAAATACATATTTAAATTAATCAATTAATTACTAACATGAATTAATCCTAAATCAATTCAACATAATAATTAATAAACTAATAAACAACATGCGTACACGTAATCCACGTAAATCCTAAGCATGCGAAATCTAGGAGTTACGAGATCACTAACCCCTTGTAGAGACGACGGATGAGACAACGGATCAACCCAAAGAGCCTTCCCAAATATGTCCCAAGTCCACGAATGCAATCCGGTGGGAGGATTCTCATGAACGATTTTAACAAGAGAGAAACCAAAAATATTTTGCCACCACCTTTGTGGATTTCTAATATTTCCAACACATGAAATTGCAGCTGGGAATGAAAAATTCATCCCCTATTTATAGGGAGGAGGGGGCCGATTTTTAGGTCTAGAAAATAAGGGAAGAAAATCTTTTCTTGGTCTCCAAGAAATCTTGAATATATCTCCTATATTCTTTTCTCCTTAATTAAATTTTCCATAAAAATCTCTTCCCCCTTTTTATCCCTATTTTTCGAAAATAACAAGGCAAAAGGAGTCAAGATTTGACTTCTTGAATTTATGGGATAATTATGTATTCCTACAATGCTTATCTCTTTCCATAAAATATCTACAAGAAAATCAAGACAATCTTTTCTTCCTTTTTCCTTACATATTTCAAAAATTTCAAGGAAATATTAGGCAAGAATATTTTCTTCTCTCTTTCATTAATTGGACTTTATTTTGGGCTATTTGAGGGGCCTTTAGGAGAATTAAGATTGGACCTCCAATAGACTATGAAACTATAATATTGGGCCAAATATTATTCAAAGTCCATTAATATTAATTTACTCCACTATAAAATTAATATTGAACTATCCATCTTAATCCATATTACGACTTCATTATAATATGACTCCCGATCATTATTTCCCGTGTTTAAGATTATTTTAGTCCATTAATTAATTAAGCCACTGAACAAGATTTATATTAATTAATATCTTTATCCTTTGAGTAAAGACAACTCAACATTATTATCCATATCGGAAATAAATTTTCACTTGCAAGATTTGGTATGATAAAGGTTCTGAGCCCACCAAGGGGACAAATCAAACAAGACGTACTTGCACACGATTCTCCATATTAAATGTCAGCAATCGTCATGCAATTAATAATATTGTCCAAGATATAAGGTATCGAATCCCAATGATTCTCTTCCTATCATAAGTCAAAGAAATAGTTATTAATTTCACACGATCCTATTTAAGGGATGGAGATTAAGAAAAAACACCCCACTGAGGTCTAATTCTTGTATATTCAGTACCGAAGAATTTATCCTCTTGTAGGTCCTATTCAGCTCATCCAAATGCACTAGTATAATCTCTTGGTCAAGACAAGCCAATCCGAGTCTTATACATCAACCTTTCATGATGGTTTATTCATTTCCATCTAGGTTGTGAATTTGTACTTAATTACGAGGAGCTGTTAATTTGATCTTCTGTGATCTGGTATCACCAAATTAACTACAACGTAATACGTACTGACTTTATTGAACGGGTTTGCTATAAATATATATAACATTCATTCATATTTAAATGCAACGGTGATTAATAATTTATTTCAGTAAATAAATGAGAAAAACTCAGTTTGGTTATTCAAAGTAAACACATACTTTTCAGAATAACCCCAACAAGTATTTGAATAGCCTAAAGCTAAAGGATAATAACTCTTGCTAAGAAACTATGGGATGAACACTTAGAATATTTGCTTGAGTTCTTGGTCTTCTTGCAGAAATTACTTGTAGCTTGGGCTTGAGTATAATTTCCGTAACCTTACTCTGAAGGTTTGATCCCATATTTATAGGCACAAAATTGAACTAGAAGTTGAACAACAATTCGAGTTTCGGTCTATTTAAGGTAGGTTTGGAGGATTGACTTGATGTGTTCAGAGATGGCATGGCTAAATACATGCTTATTTGTCCTTTCTAGTCGTTGAACTCTGAAGCCTCACATCCCATCTTTATCATTTCCATACATACGTGTCGATCTCTCGTTGGTTGACATGTACACTTATTCGGTGCTCGTTAGTCTTCATTCTTACTTATTCTAATTATCTGATCGATTTGTATGTCTTAGGTTGACACTTAGTTGTCATCTGATGCGAACTAACTTGATCAGTTTTGACTGATCAGTCTACTTGGTTGAGTCTTCGGGTGTAAGTTGTCTTAGCTTAACTTACTGACTCTTTTGACTTAATCTGATGTCGATCATCTGGAGGTTTTCTGATCTTGTTATCATCTAGTCTGATCTTCTGATCTTCTTCGAGACCTAACCTATACATATTGAGTTCCTCCTGAATATGTGACCTATCATCAAATACATCAGTTGCTCTATACAACAGTTATCAACTGGTCATCCTATTCTGATTTCTAGATCAACAGTCAGCTAATAGGTCTGACTAGTCCTATTACAACTGTTTTGAAACTTTCATCAAAATTATAAATTTTTCCAACAATTTTCCCTTTTTTGATGAAACCAAAACATTTGAGAAACCAATACAGTTGATATGTAAAGCAATAAAGAACACATATAATCAGAAGACAATGAGAGTTTGTCTTAGGATCAGTAAAGGAGTACTTTTCATTAATTAGATAGTGAATTACATATTAGAGATGAAAATATTTATAAAAAGGTACTAATCCTAATCTTGAAGTCTTCTGAAATATCATACTTGGGGAATGTAGTCTTCTGGCATCTCTCGATATAGCTTCCATTTAACATCATTGATCTGTTGCGGATCAGATATGCGAGCTTTGTCTAGCAGTTCAAAGTAGAATCTTTGAAAAGCCAATCTGTCGAATGAGTCATCCTTCTTTCTTGTGTAGTCCATCACATCATAATCCTGATGGGTGATCCTTACATTGATCTGTCTGGCCTCATTTTCTAGATATTGTAGAAAGTCTGGATGCTTGTTCTCCAACCAGTTCAGAAATTCTTATCTGGTGATTCTTCTGTTGGCACCAAGTCCAGAACAAAAGCATCCAACATCCATTCAGCTCTAATCTTGCTCCACTCTTCCATCCTGGCAGTATGTGCAGCAGTCTTAGGAATGATGTCTTCTACCTTTCCAGGTATTAGAGGTTACACAAATGGTTTCCCAGCTTGACCTTTCTTGACTTTTGAAGCATATCTCTTTTTCAGTCCCTCAACTTCAGTCAACTTTTCTGAGCGCCTTTCTTCCTCACTCAGTCGAGCTTCTTCAACAATCTGCTCCTTAGATAATCTTACTGCAAGCTCTTTGTTAGCTTTAATCTGACTTGTCATGCTCCTTGTCATTCTTCTGGTTTGAGTCTGAGCAGGTTGAGGAAGAGGTGCAGTTTTGGAAGGTCCAAATCCTCCGGCAGCTGATCATAATCTAGACCTCTCCATCTTGGCTGAGACCTCATTTGCAAACAGATCTAGATGATCCAGCCTTTGACCATATGGTTCAACAGTCTGAATGAGATCTTCTGTAGACCTGATGATGTCAGTTGGTTTCTCGACTTGTCCTTCCCCCTTTTTAGTTTATTTAAAAAGAGAATTGAGGTGGGAAGTCAGGGAGCCAAAGCTGAATGCAATGGCCTGATTGAGGCCGATTGAGGTGATGCCTTGTGTCTGAACTGTTTTCTCTTGAATCTTGTTGACAAGCTCAGATTTGGCAGTTTCAATTGCAGATGAGAAGGTGAGAATCAACTTGTCGAATTTCTCTCCAGTTCTATCCAGCTTATCAGTAGCCACAAGTAGAGAAACTTGAAGATTGTTTACTTGAGCGAGCTTCTCATCAACTGCTTTCTTGTACCCTTCAGTCAGTTCTTCCACTGTTTTCTTGTACTATTCCCTCAAAGAGTCGATCTGAGAAATAACATATTCCCCATGCTCCTTAAGATCTCGGATACAACACTGTCGTTGCTCATTTATGATGTTGCTGACTGAGTTCGCCATTACACCTTCTACCTCTTCTTTCAGTAGTTCTTGAAAGCATGATCTGACCTCCAGTAACTGATCAGAAGTAATATGGGTAGCAGGTATGATTTGCACGGCCTGACCTGTTGGTGGAGTAGGTTCTTGTGTTGCCGCAAGTCCAACAGTTGCCTCAATTTGAACTGTATCTTGTCCCTGCTGAATTTATTGTGCCTCTAGTGGTTGGTGTAAAACTGCATCACCCTGACCACCATCATCGGCAACTTCTGGTTCATTCATCACAGTGTCTTTCACAGAAGCCCTTCATCAACTTTTTCAAGATTGATTACCAGTGGTTTACCCAACTTTCTGTAAAGTAAAGCCTTTACTACTTCATCAGATATCAGATCGGCTAGTGATCCAATGCCTGCGGACTTATTCATGTCGAAGTCGAAGTCTGCAAACTCATCTGCTCCTCCCATCTGTTCGATAAGAATCATGAAGTCCGAGAAGTTCTTCAATCTCAGATCTCTCCAGGTGAGGATCTCCATCATGACTTCCCTAACTTGTGGATGAGCTTCCAACTCCGGAAAACGTTCATCCATCTCACTTTCAATCTGTAATCTAGCCATCTTCCCTGAAATTGTCTTTGCTGATCTAGATTCAGGGATTTCTTCTGGTTGAGCTGTAGGTTCAGATCGTGCTTCAGATTGAGTTGACAGTTGACTTGGTGAAGAAGTGTGTTGAGAAACTTCAGCAGTAGGTTGATCAGCTGTGGATTTTTCTTGTACTATTGGCTGATTGATCGGCTGATGCGTTGAGGAAGTTTCTGGTGGAGGTGGATGAGCAGCTTGCTGTGAGACCGGTTGAGCAGAAGGTGATCTGGTTCGCTCAACTCTTGGAGACAGAAATGGAGAAGGTGTCATGCGCTTAGCAGGTTCCCTTCCCTTGCTCTCCTCCTGATTGTTAAGGTGAGCTTTCCACTTGAGATCCATGTTTCTCGGATCGCTCAACTATTCTTTTCTCTGATGCGGTAGACTTGCTACCAGGACCACTCTTCTCCTGTTCGGCAGTCTGTTCAGCCTTCTCTTCTTCATCTGACTCCTTTTCCATAAAGAGAGTCATGGGAGCCTGTTTCAACTTCTTCAGCCTCTTTGCCAGTTCCTTAGTCAGAGTCTTTCTTTTCTTCGGTAGAACTGACTCAGAATCTCTCTGTACTTTCACAACTTTCTTCTTCTTCCTTTCAATCTTGGTCATATCAGTATCTGGTGGTCCGAAAATCAAGAAAGTATCTATGAGAAATCCTTTGTACGCCCTCAGTCCAGCCTTTTCCCAGTTCGTATTTGGGAACTTGTCTCTCAAAATCAAGGCGACTTTATTCAAATTGGTGATTCTCTTAGACAGTTTGATAACCCGATTCTCTTATTGGAACTTATCCTTTTCTTGCACAAGAATCACTTTCAGATATATCCCAACCATACAATGCATCTTAGCTGTCATCAAACCATCAGAACTAAACGATATTCCCATTATTGTTTTGGAGACAATGTCGAAAAGTAGCCTATACTTGCGCTTCAACATAGGTTTGACAAAGTTTGTCGTTTGAGACAAATCTGCTTCCCTGAAGAGTTGTGCTCTGATTTGGGCCTCATCATGTTCTCTGTAAAGTACCGGTGATATTTTTCCTTTTGAGAGCCCAAATAATCTGATCAGGTCAACATCTGTAATATCTAAGGTTTCTCCATTAACCATCGATTCGAGCTCTTGGTTAGATTTAACTCTCAAATGGTGCAAGAATTCCAAAGCTTCATGTTGCATCACAGGATTGGCACGTGTAGAGCAGAACTTCTCTAGATTGCACGTCCTTAGAAGATTTAAAATTTCAATGGAATCTAGATCCTTTGTTGTATTGAAAACAACATACTTCTCTTCGACAATTTGATTCGTTAGGGATGCATAGTCACATATAACTTTTCCAGAACCACGGGCAGCCATGTCTGCAAATTTACCAATGGATTAGATGAATGTTGACAATATTCAAAGAAAATTATGCAAAAAAAAAATAAAAAAAATACAAGTAGTATTAAACATATCTTGCATATACACAGACAATCACAGAGAATATAGCGAACAAATACCATTAAAATAATATACGAAGGAATAGATCCAATATGCATTTTGCAGTAGTTCTATCAAATAGCACATATAACAATCAAATACCCAAAATGGTTTTAGAGATCAAACACTAAACATAAATATTTACCAGAGATTTTGCGAGAGAAAATTGAAAAACGTAAGAGTTTTGAATCGCAAAATCATACAGTATTTGCAGAGAAATATGTTAAGTGTTTTCGGAAAAAATTAGGGCTAGAAGGTTTTGAAAGGCTTAAGAAATGCTATATATAGAATTGGAGGGAAACAAAGTTTTGGAAAATCGATGTTGGAAAAATAAAGGTCTAATCATGATGGGCGATCGAGATTAGGCGGATTTATATTTTGGTGTAATCGTGCAGTCAAGGATTTTATTGCGGCAACTTTTGGATTTAAAAATTCGCAATATATGCAATTTAATACATATTCTCCACGTCCGCATTAAATGCTTGCAGGTCGTGCATCATATGTACTTGAGTACAGTGTATCAGATAAGATCAAATACTAGCACATAGATAAACAAAAAGACAAGAGATCAGAAATGCGTATTTGATTTACTGATATCGTAATCAGTCAATACCACATGAAGTTCGTTCAGGTCTGACTGATATCCATTGATCTTATTTTTGTTGCCTAGCCCTTGATAAATTTTCCAACTATGTTTCCTTGTTTGATCAGTTCCCGACGGATCGTACCTTATCAGTTGAAGGTCCCCCTTCAACTGTTATCCCTTACCTGATCAGTATCCAATTGATCTTTACTTATTAGTTGAAGTTCCCTCTTCAACTTATTAGGCACCAGTCCACCGAAGAATTATGGTGCATTTTCTCCTAAGTCCAGGTGATCAGGACAGACTGATATCCAACCTACAGATCGCTGGCACGTAGATCAGTTTGGTGTCTATCAGTTTAACTGATTGTGCGGAAGCTAAGTTTTACCCGTGTGAAAAACCAGTTATAGATAAATCAGATTCTAAGGTTTTCTGAATCAGATCAAATGACTAACTATCAAACTGGTCAGATCAGCTGCTTAATGCTGAACTGATCTCTTCTTAGAATATGCATGTTAACTTGAATGAAACCAGTAGTGTGCAGATAGTGCAAAACAGGTAAGCACACAAGATTTATAGTGGTTCGGACAACTTGTCCTACGTCCACTCTTCCCTATCAGTAGAGGCACTTACTACCGAACTTGACTTAGTTTAATGTGTTAGTCCAAACACAGTACAACAGATGTTTATGGAGTTCTCACTCAACTGGTCCCAGAAATCAAGACTAGAAACCCTAGCTTGAAATCTTGCTAAACAAACTTAACCTAACACTTGGTTTGGGGTAAGATTTGTGTTGTTTCTAACTGGAATTCTATCCTTTTGAATAGCCTAAAGCTAAAGGATAAGAACTCTTTCTAAGAAACTATGGGATGAACACTTAGAATATTTGTTTGAGTTCTTGGTTTTCTTGCAGAAATTGCTTGTAGCTTGGGCTTGAGTATAATTTACGTAACCTTACTCTGAAGGTTTGATCCCATATTTATAGGCACGCAATCGAACTAGCCGTTGGAGAGTAATTCGAGTTTTGGTCTATTTAAGGTAGGTTGTAGGATTGACTTGATGTGTTCAGAGATGGCATGGCTAAATGCGTGCTTATTTGCCCTTTCTAGTCGTTGAACTCTGAAGCCTCACATCCCGTCTTTATTAGTTCCGTACATACGTGTCGATCTCTCGTTGGTTGACAAGTACACTATTCAGCGCTCGTCAATCTTCATTCTTGCTTATTCTGATTTTCTGATCGATTTGTATGTCTTAGGTTGACACTTGGTTGTCATCTGATGCTAACTGGGACCCCACCATGAAATTGCATTTCGCGGCACCTTTTCGAGACAAGTTTGGAACCACGAGGACGAGCCCTGACTTTCCACCGCTACTGGAGGCAAATCCTATCTCGTTTGGTTGTCCTTCATCAAGAGTTTTGGGAATCGATACTACTTCTGGTAATACATTCCCTCTCTTGCAAAAACCTGCTACTATGTCGAATGATAATGTTGTAGATGATAGTTTGAGGACTGCTGATGCTGCTAATTTGATTAATCAATATACTATTTTGCCTGGGAATTTTGATATGTCGTATGTTATTGGTGGTGTGCCTTTTACTTCTGATTTGCACGTAATTGGGTCTGGTGTTGGGAATAAGAGGTCAATGGTGCTGGTATGAATTTGCATAAACCTGGTTCTGAACTTATAAATTTGGGGCCTGACTCTAGTTTGTAGATTGATGCATTAGTTGAAAACTTGAACTCTAATGCATTGAGGGCGAAATCTGCTACCTCTGGTTTGAATTTGGGGATGGAATCCAATTATGTTATTGTTTTGACCCCTAATGCCTTGGATTTGAATGCAGGGGCGGTCCTGACATTTTTTAGGCCCGACGCGAATAAAAAAATTGGGCCCCCTTTTAACAATGTCAAATAATATAAGCAACCTGCATATGTAAAAAACAATAAGTGAAAATTTATACATATATCATTTAAAGTGACATCTTCTAGCATTTTGAGAGACAAAATCATCAATAATATCTTCATAATTAATTAGTTCCAACATATCTTTTTTTATACATAAAGTTGTTAATCCATTTTACTTTTCCTGCGACATAGTTGATCGTAAGTATGTCTTTAAATTTTAATTTAGAGAAAATTAATCTATTATTAATTCATTCTCCATAAATTAAATATTAAATCCAATTTAACATTCAATCAATCAACTATAATCCGTAAAAGGAAACTACTTGTTGTGTGACTCATAGGCCCTCATATATCGAGCGATTAGTCAAACTAACGGTCTTAATTGAACCCTAGACAATAATCAGATATTCTCAATATATGAGGTATGTTGTGAGAAACGTGCAACTACCTGTAACTGAAACACGGGCTATTACGATTTCCTCCTTTCATTCGTGAATACTCGATTAAGTCTTGAACATGATGAAGTTTCTATTCAAATAACTTAATCATATTATCTCTAACCACTAATTGATCATGTATATCACACTTAGCCACAAAGTTTATGTTGACGTGCATCAGACGATGACTTTGATCCAATTATGATGAGGATGAGTATTCTCTCTAAATCCACATTGAGGAATGAATCATATTCTTGGCTCAACTATCACGCACATGCACTTCGTAATGAACTTAATCCAAGCCATATCTACCCATAGACGGGTGCAAGCGTCGGTCATGGTCAAAGTTCATTACTCCACACATGTCGTGCGTATTGACCTCAAGTCAAAGGAGTATCGCATCGCTCCCACTAACCGAGACACCCGTAGACACATGTTGTGGACTTACATCAAACGATTTCTCGGATGGGTATACAAATACCCTCTAAGGTATTTGTGCATCCATCATGAGATACCTAGTATCTCGTAGTAAGTGAGATCTTACTACACTCTCTAAGAGTATGATGCAGATCGCACACCAATCTCAATTGCATCATCAATATCCCATTCTTGATGATCCTTGATCGGAGCCATTTGAGAATCATGCTTAAGTCATCTGAGTTCTCACAACCTCAATGACAACAATGACTCATGGGCACTTGCATGAATAAATGCAAACAATCAAACATAATATTCAAACAAATGTGTTGTCATACATTAATATTAAATCAAACTGAATATCACCGAGTATTATGTTCTTACAATAGATTATCTCTAGGACACTAACACTAACACTCTTTAGTTATTGATTCAGAAGATTTATTTTCCGAACTAAAAGTGTTACAATTGACTTTATCAGCAGGAAAAAAGAAGGAATTTGAAATTCCTGAGTTTTAAATGCTTTGGGTTGTTATCCTAATGTCTCGATCGTGTATAGAATATTACTGACTATTCGTGTGACTGTGGCATCTGCTGAAATAGAATTAACTATTATTAATATTTAATTAAATTGGATTTAATTAAATAGGATTCCCAATAATAATATATGGAATATTATTATAAGATTTAATATATGGAATCAAATCCGTAGAGATTTGATATACATGAGAATTAAATCCGTAGAGATTTTATATATGGGAAATAAATTTAAGAGATTTATTTTATAAGATTAGGGATTTTATTTTCTAATCATGTTAGCTTAAGAATTAAGCTGGGTCTTCCCTATATATATGAACTTTGGGAATTCACAAATAACGTTAATTTATTGTTCTCTCCATAAGATCTAGAGTTAAAATTTTCCTAGCAAATTCATCTAGGTGATTCAAAAGACAAATCCGCAAGTTCGGTGATTGGGGATTATATGGATACTATGATGATAGAAATACGTGTATGGTTTCTTGAAGATTTCTTTATGTTTATAATGATTCAATTATGCAATTACGTGTTTGTTGTTAGTTTTTTTTACGTGTATTACGTGTCTCTAAATTCCAACAGTTATATCGACAAAATTATGTTTCAAATAGATGCTGATTGCATAATTTCGTGGTAAATTTTTGGTTTTAAACCACAATCCACACACGTCAATTTATTTTATGAAATAAATTGTGGTTCTGAAGTCAAAATCTATTTGACCGATTTAATTCAATGTGACTTTAGTTTGTATGCCCTTTTTTCATGATGTGGATATGTTAATGTAAACAAAGAAGCTGATTTCTAATGAATTGTTTTTTTTTTTAAATCAATTAATAGAAACTGCGGGTCTGTTTCATTTTTTGACCTGGTGCAAGAAAGGGTTTGGAACCCACTGCCACTACCAGATCAAGGGGTTTTGAATCCGCCACCACTCACAACTCTGCAGGTCTCTCGCAGGTAGAGAAGAATCCGTTGGCCTCTGCGTTGTTTCGGGCGGCGGCGATTTGTCTCTCCCATTATTCGCGCTCGTTGGCAAGTAGTGCTGGGCTCCAATAACTGTTGATCTGTGAACTTGAAAAGTGTCGGACGTCGGCATCCCTTTTGATGCGGCCGATTTCAGTGGCTGGCTTACAGCCGCCATTGATTTTGGACGGTCATCGGACGGCTGCGATGGCGACAAAACTTCTACCAGAACGGGTGGCCTGCGTTTCCTTGTGGTTCAGCCCTCTCGATCGAGTGAGTGAAGTTCACGAGCGAAGCTGTTTATTTGATGGCGGTTTGGCCGCATCAATTTTGGATGGCGGCCGAGGACGCTTGTGTCGGATGGGAACATGATGCATGTGTGCACAATTGATGAAACCAGTGTGCCCTATTGTGAGATTGCAGCGACGCTAAGACACAGGGGCCTGGTTTGAGAATTGGATTCTCACCAGGCCCTTCTAAGCAAATATCTAAATAATTGCAAATAAGCCCTTGTAATTTTATTTTTAAATTCAAAAAAAAAAATTGATAAGGCCATGTTTGGCTGTTTTTAATTCTGAAAATTAATAAGGGCTTGTTTGGTTGGACCAAATTCATGAAAAATTGATAAAATTAATATTTTGGGCAAACAATATTTTTTTGAAAATATTTTAGAAATAATCGAAAGTTTGAAATCTGTTGATATTTCTATTTTTAGCTTTATTTACCTAAGGATAAATAATTAATTTACGTTTTTATTTGATATGTGTGTTAATTTACGAATAAATATTTTGGATGATTATTTGACTTAAATGCTAAATATTTATTGAATGCTTTATACATGCAATTTAAATTTTTATAAAGCATGATAACTTGATTAGTTGCTCCCCACTTGTATAACTTTTCATGTGAGTTGATATTTACATTATTAGTTATAGTCTGCGTTATAATTGTTTGGGTAGACGGCGCCCAATAATTATCGGACCGTATATATCATGTTTGGGTAGGCGACGCCCATTTATTTGCTCAAATATGATGTAGTAAAATTGTTGAATCTCGTTTAAGCAATTAATTGAAAAGATGTCTAGGTAGGCGGCACCCATTTATTTTCATTAAATTGAAAAGATGTCTTCCATCAAAGTTAAAAGTAAACCGGAGATTTCGTTCCAATGAGTACTTAAAGACCCTCGTCTTTTGCTCGGATCTACATATAACGGGACTTTTATAGGGACATATAATGTCACCATTTGATGGTTGTAAACCAACTTAATTTTGTTTCGCTAGACCTCGCGGGGAACAAAAGTTAATGGACATCAGTCGAACTAGGTTCGACGAACTAGGAATTGCAATTTTGCAATTAGTTTGGAGAATGCTATTATAATGATCAGCCCTTGCTGGGATTATGATAGTAGTAATGTGGATCCTAGTCCATTACAATTTATATTTGATATAAATTCGTACTTTTCCGATGAGGTCGTTAAGTATGTGAAAATGATGGAGATAAGATAAACACAAAAGAAATACCATGTTTATTTTGATTGCTGAGTATTGATCATAGGAATTATGTGATTAATTCCCATTTTATTTTATTTCTCTTGGTTAGTTGAAATGTATAACTTTTATTGAGATGTGTTTTGGAAACAAACAAAATTGGCTAGGCCAAATTTTCTGGACTGGCACCGAAACATGTGTTTGGTGCTAAGGCAAAAAAAAGATTGAGTACGTGTTGGACACGTCTATCCCGGTTACCCTTACAGCTGGTACTCTAAGGCAGCCACGTTTGACGTAGCAGCTCAGAAGAAGCATCAAAAGGATGCTTCCCAGACTTAGTGTGTGATGTTGCTCGGCATGACTCCCGAATTGAATATGCAACATGAGGAAATGGGTCCCTTCTAGATGCTCAAGTATCTGAAGGATCTCTTTGATTCTGAATCTCATTCTGAGATTTATGAAGTGATGAGAGATCTGTTCAGATGCCGGTTAGCAAAAGAAGGGAAGATTTCACCTCATGTGCTAATGATGATAGGCCTAATTGAGAAACCTGGTAATTTAGACATTGAGCTAAAAGACCAATGTTTTCATTTATGTTATCCTCCAGTCGCTCCCGAATTCATATTTTTGCTTCATTGTGGAATACAATATGAATAAGATGGATGCGACCATGCTTGAACTTCACAACGTGCTCAAGATTTTTGAGTTCACTATCAATAAGATGGTGTTCAAAAGAAGGAGCGGGTAGACAATGATGTGTTCCTCTACTATAAGTAGAAGAGGGCACTGGAAGAAGGACTATAAGGTTCTGGTTGCTAAAAGAAAGACCCTAGGTGCTTCTGGCACTAGAACATCTATGTTTGTTATTAAGATAAACATGTTCATTAATAGCGCTAACTACTTAGTATTAGATACCAGATGTGGCTCTCACATTTATGCAAATGTGAAGGGTCTCATGTGTCTTAGGACAGTTAGGGTGAGTGAAGTCGTCTTACCCATGGAAATGAAGCAAGAGTTGCTAATTGAATGTGTGGGGACTTATGTGTTAGACTTACCCTTTGGTTTTAGATTAGAACTTAGTGATAATCATCTAGTTCTTTCTATTACTTGCAACATATATTTGTTGCATTATGGATATGATGTTCGTAATATACAAAAAAAAGTCTCAAACTTAGTAATCATGAAAACCAAACTTACTTATGGCATTGTAGAACTTGATCATGTAAATGAGAAAATAATTGCAAGGTTAAGAAAGTTAGACTACTTAACCCCATTCGACTGTGAGTCTTATGGAGATTGTGAATTGTATCTCATGGGCAAGATGATCAACAGACCCTTTTCTGGGAAAGGGGTGCATGCCAAAGAAGTTCTAGAGTTGATCTACAACGATGTTTGTGGACCATTGTCCACTCTAGCTAGGGGTCACCTTGGATACTTCATCACTTTTACTGATGATTTCTCAAGATACAGATACATGTATCTTATGAAACACAAATCGGAATCTTTTGAGAAATTCAAAGAGTTTAAGACTGAAGTAGAGAAGCAACTTGGTAAGAATATCAAGACTCTTCGATCCGATCTGGAGGTGAATACCTTAGCTATGAATTCACTGATTACTTGAAGTTACATGGAATCCAATCAAATTGAACTCCTCCCGGAACACTTCAGCTGTACAATGTGTACGAAAGGAGAAACCGAACATTGTTGGACACAGTGAGGTCTATGATGAGTTTTCCTCTCTTCCAACATTCTTATGGGGTTACGCACTCCAGACCTCAATCTACATTCTTAATAGGAGTACATCTAAATCGGTTGAGCATATACCATATGACATATGGTGTGGCAAGAAGCCAACTTTTACACATATCAAAACATGGGGTTGCCCCGTGATTGGGAAAAGGATGCTTACCGACAAGTTGGAATCCAAAGGTGAAAAAGGTTACTTTGTGGGATATCCTAAGGAAACTAGAGGATATTACTTCTATCTAACTGAGAATAATCAGTGATTGTTTATAGGCAGACCAAGTTCCAAGAAGAAGAATATGTCTTTAAGGAACAAGGTCGTAAGCTGATAGAACTTGAAGAAATTCAAGAACCACAAATTAACAAAGAGACTGATATCTTGTCAAAGCAACATGACAAGGAATTAGTGGGAGCATTCAGCAACTTTCACGGTGGGAGTCTTTCACTAAGTGATGAAATCTTTTCACCCAATGGGAGCGTAATTGGAGTATGTTGAAAATAAAAAAGGCAAGAACCTCCAAGTGAAATTGAATGAGAACAACATAGTTCAAACTCCCGTCCAAGAGGCATCTGAAAGTGCAGCTCTTGAGGACTCTCCGATCATTGATGAAATCGATGCACCACAAAATTTTCACGATCATAATGTACAGCTTGCACAACCACAGCTCCATAAGTCAATTAGGAATCGTATTACGCCCATCAGATACGGTTACCTCTTTGAGGAACTAGATAATATGAACATACCGGATAAGGAAGATCTTAATACTTATTCTGAAGCAATATCAGATATTGATTCAAGGAAGTGGCATGAAGCCATGAATCCAAGATGGACTTGATGTAAACCAATCAAGTCTGTTGATGTAAACCAATCAAGTCTGGGACTTGGTTGAGTTGCCTAAAGGGGTTAGACTGTTGGGAGATGAATTTAATAAAGAAGTTTTGATTAGATCCTAAAACCCCTGAGTATGACATGTTCAGGATAATCTTGATAGACTGAATCAGGTTTCAGTATAGAGTGTTCAGAAATTATCTCGCACTATGTATAGTCAATTACAGATATAGATCAAAGTTAGATTCTCAAGAAATCAAGACTCAAGAAGTAACTAAAGAAACTTAAGACTCAAAAGAAGTTGTCAAGAAATCAAGACTCGAAGAATAAATCAAGAAAATCAAGACTTCGTAAGTAAATGAAGAAATCAAGACTCAAGAAGTTGTCAAGAAAATCGATGACTCAAGAAGAAATCGAGAAAATCAAGAGTCGAAGAGATTCTTCAAGAAATCAAGACTCGAAAGAGATTGTCAAGAAATCAAGACTCAAGATGTCATCAAGAAATCAAGACTCAAGATGTCATCAAGACATCAAGAGATGACATCAAGATGAAGATCAAGACAAGACATCAAGACTCGAAGATATCAAGACTCGAAGATATCAAGACCCAAAGAGGTTATCGAAGACGCAAAGAAGATATCAATACTCAAAGATAACCTTTAATGTTCAGAGGCAATCAATAATATCTATCTCAAGACTACAAAACCGAGAAAACACAAATATTCGTAAAAGTAGATATTGCCAAAAACATTCATATGAAAAAACCAAAAGGAACTAAGTCTAAGTGTTGTTTAAGGTTATCTCATTCAAGAGAGAGATTGACCAAAAAGAGCCGTTATGTTTGTTTACATTTATCAAGACAAGAACCAATCGTAGGAAGACAACATCAGACTTTTATCGACACTAAAAGCGACAGACATCTAATCATGTCAAGAGTACTATGTTTCGCATCGCAAAAATTGGTGATTGGCTACATGAATGCATATTTCCTAAAACATGCAAGGGAGTATCAAACCCTAAATATAGCCGTTCATCAAACACCATAAGAGGAAACTCATGAAGCTATCTCCTCCAACGGATAGTTTTTCAAGAGTGACCTTGGTGAAGTTGCCTATAAATACTAGTGACCCTTTACATTGAGAGGTTACGGGAAATTTCAAAGCAACTCAAGAGCTCATTCGTATTATTTCAAATTGAAGCACTCGAAAAACCTAGAATTTCCCAAGTGTTTCACATTGGAGAGAGCTCATTCACTAAGCCTAGATTGATAAGAATTATCCAAAGCTTAGTAGAGATATCCTAGCCTTTTCATTGTTCTTATTGTAAAGGATATCTCATCCTAGTAGGAAACCAACCCTAAACCCAAACCCTTTGTTAAGGTAGTTTGTGTGTGTTTTGTTGGTGAGTTGGAGTTGTAAAGAGTTAGTAAGCTACAGTGAGTTAGTCAGAAATCTCTAGAGAAGAAGTTAGTAAGCTACTTGTGGTAGTCTGAACACTTGTGTGTGTTTGAGTTAGTAAGCTGCAAAGTGAGTCGACCCGAAAAACTCAAGGTAGAAAAGTGAGTAAGCTACAAAATGAGTTAGCCTAAAGCTTTAGGAAGTGGTTAAGGAATTTCTCTCGAAGATCGAGAGAGTGGACGAGGGAGCTTGAGTCTCGAACCACTATAATTGATGTGTTGTTTTGCTTTTCATCTTTGCATTATTTAGCGCTGTTGCATGTTTTTCTTCGAAAGCATAATTCATCGATATTCAGATTGGAACCAATCCAATTTGAACTTGCATCAAATTGATCACGACCTTAATCACGATTTTATTGAAAGGAAGATTTTCAAAGATAGCTAAAAGCGAGTATAAACATAGGGCCAACCATTCCAAGACACTTGACTTTAGAACAGATAGTTACCAAACTGAACTAACTCTACTGAGAGTTCAGTAAGATAACTATCTGATCCAAGCACCTCAGGATCTCTGATAAACTCAGGCTCAGTTGGGCTTATCTGAAGCTTCTGAAAGCAGCTCAGGATCATTGTCTCAGTAGACTTTGACTCAGGGCAATCTGTGCTTCTCAAGGCCAAATCATCAGGACTACCTGACCCATCTGACCTCAGTGAAAGAAAAGTTTTAAAAATCACTGAACACGTGTATTCCCCCCCCCATACACGTGAGAGACTTGTTAGCACCGGGACCAACATGTGGTATCAGAGCAGTGGTTCAATTTGACCAATTGCTTTGGTAGTCATAGTCTATTTTGCTGAAAGACTTTGGTGGTCTACTGAATAGATCTGTTTGCTGATATCTTACAAGGCTCAGTCATCATGCCTTCTAAGAAACTTCCTATGTTCTTTGTTGAGGGTTATGACCTATGGAGATTAAGAATGCAGGCTCATCTGTATTCAAAACATGAAAGAATGTGGAGAGTGGTTTCTGAAGGACCATTCAAATTCACTGTTGTGAATCCCAGAATCACTGATACTGAGAGAAATGATCCCAGAGATGAATTTTCATAGTCTGATGTTCAACTTACTCCTGATGAGAGAAAGTTAGTCAATCTGAACTACATTGCTAAAGATACTTTGTATAGCACTATTAATGATGGTGTTATGGGGATGATTTCTCACTGTGAAACTGCAAAAGAAATATGGGATACACTTGATGTTATGTGTTAAGGCACAGATCATATTAAGGAAAACAAACTTTATGTTGCTATTGGAAAGTTTGATAGCTTTGAAATGGAAGATAGTGAATCCATTGACAAACTTGAGGTCAGATTCACTAGCATCATGAATGATCTAAGTGCTCTTGGGAAAAGATACCCACAGAGAGAAGGGGCCTGCACCGAAAATTCTTAGAGGATTATCTAAGAAATGGGATATACATCTTTGTGGTGATTGAAAACACCAAAAATATTGATTCCATGCCATATCAACAAGTTTTTCTCGAACCGAAAGCTTATGAGTTTGTGATTGACAAGAAAAACTAAGAAATCGACAAAGAAAAGATGATTCTTCATCTAGCAAAGAATGTGACTTTCAAAGCCAAAGAGAAATCATGTAAGTCTAGAGAGTTCGAGAACTCACTTGCCAAAAATCGGGATGAAAGCGGGAGGATAAGCTAGTAATCGATGGCAAGGAGGTTTGAAAGACTCAATAGCGTATATGGGAAATATAAGAAATATTACTGGGAATCATAGGTACAAGAGAGACTCGAAAGTCGAGGACGATACACCGAGAAAAGAAAGGACCGGAAGTGAAGGATCCTCATCCAAGAAGAAGAACTCCAAAACCAAGGAGGAAAGTGACCGGGATGATGATACCAACAGATGTTACAACCGGCCGGAAGAAAGGTCACTTTCAATATGACCGTCCACCGAGACCCTGGTGAGTGATAAAGAAAGAAAGGAAAGACAAGCCAAGAGAGACAAGAAGTTCTCCAAAGAAGAAAGTTTATGATTCTTCGAGGAAGAAGAACATTGATCAAGAAGGTTCCAGCCTTCCTCGGATGAGATTTTTTCTCGAGATAGTGACAATGATGATATCTGTCTTTATGGCCGTGGAGGAGGTAAATTCTTCTATCTACGTTGTTGCTCCTACACAAGCACATGAGTTCTCAAGTTCAGAAATATTAATAAAATAACTTTGACTGATAGATTCATTTGAGAATCTTATGAAGGATTATTCTGAGGTTACAAGAATCGCCATTGAAACTCAAGAGCGTAACAAGGAACCGATCACGAGAATTTGAAGTGGAAAGACTCTAAAAATTTGAGATCACTTCTCAATTGATGGGAACTCTTGATGAACTGGATGTTACAAAGTACAACTCTTTAAAAAGAGAAGGTGATAGAGATCCTGAATGGAAAATTAGAGAAATTCACTAAAAGAGATTCAAATTTTATCGTAACCGAAGTTTAATGACCTCTTTGAGAAGTATGAAACTCTAAAGAAATGTGAGGATAGTCTTGCAGAGAAAGTTAGCTCTATTGAATTATGCATCTAAAGTGATAGATGAAATTTGAGTTATCAAAAAGACGCAACTATAAAAAAAAGCCGGATTGGGATACATTCCGGGGAACCTCACAAGGTCATCTCGAATTTCGCTTCTAGTAGCACCAAGATTGTCTTTGTTAAACCAAGTGGCATCTAATCTTCTTCTTGAAGAACCGCCGGAGTTTTAGACAATGGTAAATGACCTATGGTTTCGAAAAAAAAATTTGGAAGGTTCAGGAAGAAAGCCTGGACCTCGGGAAAAGGCTAGAAAACCCGAACACTTCAAGAGGAAATCTTTAGGCGATGCTTCAAAAGCCTCAAAGCTAAGAATACCAACCTAAAGAGATCTGCATTGAACCATCGAGAGGAATTTTGGAAAGAGAAACACTCGGCAGAGATATTCTCAACGAAAAAAGACCAAGTCCTCGGGACTTCGAAAAGACCCCAATTTTAAGACAGTAACCTAAACCCCACTTGCCTAAGGGTTAAGGTTTCTGAACCCAAGTCGCCAGAGAGACAGAGACCCGGTTGCACAAAAAGTTAAGGCACTTGAACAAAAGGCCTGAACCCAAGAAGAACTCTAAGGCTCATGTTCATGTTAAGGCTAACACTCATACACAGGATACTGCCAAGGCACCTAGGGTGGTGAATGTGTATGTAGATGTTTATGGGAGACAAATCAGCCACTCTAAAGTAATTAGAGTTGTTAGAAAGGAAGATTTGGGTTCCAAAAGGTACACAAATTTAACTTTGGTAGGACCCTACACCAAATGGGTACCTAAGAACTAGATATGTTTTTGAGGTAAAGGAAAAAGGGCATCGAAATGAATGAAAACAACATAAAGATCGATGAGTGGAAATGAATTGACTCTGTTTGTATGGTATCCGGACAGGTGGATGTTCAAGACATATGAGAATATAAGCAACTAATCACTCGACTATGTTGAGCAAAAAGGCCCTCGAGATCACATTTGGAGACAATTCCAAAGGACAAAATGAAGGATATGGAACTCTTGAAGTTGATTTCTATTCATATCCATGGTGTTTCATATATGCGGTCCGGTCTAAAACATAACTTGCTTTCTATCAGTCAATTCTGTGACAAAGGATTCAGTGTTGAGTTCTCAAAGAACTTATGTTATGTAAAAGACAATACTTCACAGAAAATTTTACTAACTGGTACTAGAAAAAGAAATTTGTATCTTGCTGATTGGAGTTAAACTCCTAAAGATACATGTTTAGTTTCAAAAAGTTCCACTGATACTAGTTGGTTGTGGCACAAAAGAATGAATCACTTAAACTTCAAAACCCTGAACAAACTTGCAAGATTAACACTTGTGAGGGGGTTACCCAATAAAGTGTTTAGTAAATATCATGTATGTGATGCTTGTCAGAAAGGAAAACAAATTAGAGCATCTTTCAAAAGCAAAGTAGATGTTTCTACTGATAGAATACTACAACTGTTACATATGGATCTCTTTGGTCCAAGAACACTGTGAGAGCACTAATGACAGAAAATACACACTTGTGGTAGTTGATGACTACTCTAGATACACATGGGTCATATTCTTACACAGTAAGAAAGAGACTCAGACAAAACTGCCTGAACTACTGAAAAGGCTCAGTACTGAAAAGAATCTGAGTGTGGTCAAAATCAGATCAGACAAAGGAACTGAGTTTATCAATCATATCATATCTGATTATTGTTCAACAAATGGAATAGCTCATGAAACATCAACTGCAAGGACCCCACAACAGAATGGTGTTACTGAAAGAAGAAATAGGACTCTGAAAGAAGTTGCAAGGACAATGATTGATGAAGCTGATATTCCTAAGAGATTTTGGGCTGAAGCTATCAACACTGCATGCTATTCTTAGAACAGGTCCATGCTGACCAAGAACCAAGGAAAAACTCCATATGAGTTATGGAATGAAAGGAAGCCTCTTGTTTCTTTCTTTCGTGTGTTTGGTTGAGAGTGTTTCATACACAATAATGGTAAAGATCAGTTGAAAACTTTTGATAGCAAAGCTGATAAAGGGATATTCTTAGGATATTCTGAAGTCAGTAAAGCCTTCAGAGTTTACAACTATAGGACTCTTATTGTGGAAGAAACACCTCATGTTGTTTTTGATGAATCTACTTGTGTTCAGAAGAAACAGGAACATGACTCAGGAGAACTGATCAAGAGAATCACCAGACTTAGTCTGAAAAAGAATGATAAAACATCCTCTGAACCTGAAAAGAAGAAGTCAGTCACTTTCTATGAATGGAGTGAATCAGACTCAGACAAAGAAGTTCAGGATGGAAAAACTCAGGATGGTGAGACTCAGGATGGAAATTCTCCACTGAAGGAAAGCCAAGACACTGAAGCTGACCAATCTGAACATACACTAGTTCAGACTCAAGTATGTAATGCCGATGAAGATGTGGTCACAACTGAGGCAAACTCTGAATCTATCAACCAATGGGTAACAAATGTCTCTAACAATGTTCTGAATGGAATTTTCCCTGAGGAAGATGATTCTCTTTCTCCTTTTATGTTGTTCCCTGAATTTAATGAACTACCTGAACCTAACATTTCTGATGTTGAGGATACTACTGAAGGGGGAACATCCAGGAGAAAACGGTTGGATAGTCATCCTAAAAGTCAGATTGTGGGTGATCTATCAGATGGTGTCAAAACAAGAAGGTTCCATGGAGAAAGTGATTTGTTTTGTTGCTTCCTATCTGAAAAAGAACCTACTGGGATTGAAGAAGCTCTACAAGATTCATTTTGGATTACTGCTATGCAAGAAGAGCTGAATCAGTTCTCAGGGAATGAAGTTTGGGAGCTAGTGGATAGACCTAAGAGGCACAATGTGATTGGAACTAAGTGGGTGTTCAAGAATAAGAGAGATGAAAACAACAACATTGTGAGAAACAAGGCAAATTTAGTTGACAAGGTTATTCCCAAGAAGAAGGCTTGGATTATGATGAAACCTTTACACATGTTGCAAGACTAGAAGCCATCAGATTGTTTCTTGCATATGCTGCCCACATGAAATTCACAGTCTATCAAATGGATGTGAAAAGTGCATTTCTGAATGGTGTGCTTAAGGAAGAGGTTTATGTGGATAGAAGATGGGAAAGACATCTTACTTGTTCAGATTTATGAAGATGACATCATATTTGGATCTCCAAATCATCAATTTGTGTGAAAAAGTTTTTTCCCCGATGAAAGGAAAGTTTGAGATGTCAATGATGGGGGAGATGAATTTCTTTCTTGGACTTCAGGTGAAACAAACTAAGGAAGGAATTTTCATCAATCAAGCAAAATACACCAGAGATCTGATTGCAAAGTATGGTGTACAGAATTGCAATGCAGTTAGAATTCCTATGAATACTAACTACAAGATGGATCCTGATCCTGAAGGCAAATCAGTAAATCACACTGATTATAAAGGGATCATTGGATCATTGCTATATCTCTCACAAGTAGGCCCGATATAACATTTCTTTGTTGGGATATGTGCAAGATACCAAGCTAATCCTAAATTTTAGTCTCATGGAGGCCGCCAAAAAGATTCTAAAATATCTTAAAGGCACCTTTGTGAATATAGGATTATGGTATCCGGTGATGATAACCTTGAATTAATTGGTTATTGAGATCTCGATTATGGAGGATGTAGAATTGACGGGAGGTCTACCACAGAACTTGTCAATTTCTTGGAAGTAAACCGATATCATGGTTTTCAAAGAAACAAACCTCGAGTAGCAACCAAGATCTTCTGAAATTTGAATACATGGCTGCAGGTTTTGTTGTGCAGCAATTCTTTCGCTCGGACAACAATTGAGGGATTATAAGATTATAGCCAATGAAGTACCTATATTTTGTGATAATAATAGTGCAATTGCTATTACACAAAATCCGTTATTGCACACCGGATGTAAGCATGTTGATATCGGACATCACTTCATCGAGAGATCATGTTGAGAAGAAAGATATCGGAATGGAAAAATTCATCTTGATAAGCGAGAGCATATATCTTGACTAAACCTTTTGGTGAATCAAGATTTCGGGAACTATCGGTTGAATTAGGTATGTTGGATCGGTGAATAAAGCAAATCGAAAAAATTGAAGGTTTTCGGATGCATAAAGTTTTCTCAAAGTTTTTTCTTGAAAAACTCGGGATAAAATTGAAAGTATTGAACACTGAGTCTTGGGAAACTCGGATATCACGAAGATCAAGATTTCTCGATATTATAACGACTGTTATCAAGATCAAGATTTCGATATTATCTTGACCCTTTTCAAGATTTTCAATATTTTCTCGACATTTTATCAAGGTCAAAACTCAGTAAGACTGATGGAGAAAATTAGTCTGAAGAAGTATTGACTCATGCAACACATTTATTGTCTCAGTAAATTAGTCTGAATCTCAGTAATCATTGGCAATAAATAACAAAACACCTGAAGGAATATTTGGACGGGACCTTTGAAATCCACGAAGAAAGTCAATGATCTGCAGGAACATTAATTAAATGCACTGTTCATTAATCACCAATAGGGATAAATTGGCGGCTTTGTATTTGTGAAATCGTCCATTCATATACCCGATTTAGTCGGTTTTTAATCTCAACCGTCGATTTCTTCATCTATGCGATTTTCAATAAATCAAAATCCTATATCTATAGAAGAATTCCTTCAAAGCCCAATTCCAAAAAGCCTTCATCTTCAAACACCCTGCTTCAAAAAACTCTCGATTGCTCAGAAATTATCATCTTTCTCAAAACCCTTCACCAAGAAATTCTCCAAGAATGACGTTTTCTGTATACGACAAGCTAGCCATTTCTAATAAACCTTGGTACGAATATGTCGTCTCTCTCGAAAGCTCATCAAATGCAACTCACGAAGAGGAAGCGTTACATATGACTCGGTTGGCAAAGCTTACTTGCCTGATTGCGAATCAACCAGAGGCCGAATATGCAAAAGAGGTAATTGAGTTTATCTCTAATTTGAAGTTAGATGATGAAGATTGTATAGAATCGCAGATTACTGTATCGCATTTAGAGCATAGTTCAATATATATGGATTTTGTTAGGGAATTGTATATTATTTCTAAGAATCTTAATGCAATATATGAATTAAGCGATAGAGGTGAAGACCCTACGGTATATATGATGGGTAGGGAGCAAGAATATCTGGATAAAATTGCAGAGTATCCAAAGAAAGTTTGAAATTTACTTAAGAATAAAAGGCATTTGAAGCCTAAATATAGAGTATTGCTGGACATTGTAAGCAAATGCATCATGAGTAGGTCTAGAAGTTTTGAACAGATAAGCACGCCTAAGTTGAGGCTAATGGCGGCGATTGAAGATTCACCTACCACTGAATTCAACTGGTTACACTATTTAATCAAGGTGGTGAGTGATCAAGCCAAACAAGTTCAAAAGGTGAATGGCTCTGTTGTTGTCAAAGGAAAGATCCTTCATGCAATCAAGATTGCATTCATCTTGGAAATGTGCAGAGAAGAGGAGGATATCTTTGCCAATTCCTCATCCTTTCCAAAGTAAAAAATAATGTTCAAACCACCAACAACAAAGAAGACTTTGAAAGGAAAGAAAGAGAAAAGCTCTAAGTCTCAGGAGGAGACTGCTGAAGAAGAAGTTGTTGAAGCCAAACAAGCCATGGTATACGATGCAAGTGAAAAGAGAAAAATGAGAGAATCAAGAAAAATGAAAACTGGCCTCGTAAACGAGAAAGCTTCAATCTATTATCGGAGGAGGAGGGATGACACCGAGGAAATTCAACTCGAAAGGGTTGAAATCCCTCCGCAGTTCTTGCTCGGGTTGTGACAATTAGACAATGGTAAAGATCAAGAAACCGAGGAAAGGTTTTCTTTGAGGTACGAGAACTTCTCTCGAGCTCGGATAAAATTTCTCAGAAATCTTCAAGGACCTCGTGTTCCTTGAAGAGATACCTAAAGAGACTTCAGATCGAACCGAACCTCGAGAATTTTCGAAAGAAGCGCTCAAGTGAACCATTGAAAATCCATCGCACGAGAACTCTTAAATAATCCGATCCCATCGACCTGAGACCCCAAAGTTGAAGAAGGGAGAGCAGAAGAAACCGAGTGGGCGCAAAGAAGGGGGAACGGTTCATCTCGATGAGGCACTTGAACCAAAGATATCGACCTTAAGGATCTTTTCTTCAGACTCGTAAACCACGGTCTATATATCCTGAATCGACTCTTGGGAGATCTTTGAATATAGCCTCCTTGGAGACAAAGGAGAAGATTGGTGGAATCTTTGGCTTCTTTGTTTTTTGTGAGTTCTCTGGATTAGGGAAGACCAAGCTCGTAATGAAAAATATGATTTTGATGAGCTAGTAAAAAGAAAGATGGATGAGAGAAGGAAAGTCGATATTGATGCCTCTAGCTCTAAGAATCCGTATGAGATGAGGATCAAGATAAAGAGGGTGACAAACAAGATGATGTTAAAAATCAATCTCGAGATGGAGAAAGGACATCGATCTTTGCCGAGACAATCGATATCACACACCCTCGATATGGAAGTTAACTCTTGGTATCTTTTCGCACTATTAAACATTATGCCAAAGCTAAAAAGTTCCTATCTTTAAATCTGTTATGTATGATATGCAGATCGAGGCTCGGTTGGAGCACCCAACTTCAGTGGAAAAAGTTGTATACACTCGTAAATTGACTTTACCCTATGCGGATAAATTGGAGAAAGGTGGTGCCAATGGTGGAGAAAGTGACTCAAATTGAAGAAACCTTGGCAAGCCAATCTCAAAAAGTTGGAAAATTTGAGTTCATCTTGGACATGAATCGCTTAAACTACAAACATCTCTTGCAAGCTTAAAATGACTACTTTGGAAGGAAAGGTTGATGTAGTCAAAATTGAGCTCAATACTGAGAGATGAAGAGATGTATCGGAAAGAAAAGATATATCTAGAAGCCTTTGGTTGAGAAGAATGATCCGATGATCAAGACATTTTTGAGGAAATGGGCTCTATGCTCATGACCAAGATGACAGAGATGATGCATAATGTCTTCTCAAATCACTTTGCACCTCTTTCTGAAGAGTTCTCAATGGCTAAAAATTACATGAGAAGGTTAGAGGATGAGCATGATCAACAAGCGGGAATGGCTGAAGTATAAGCAAAGAGCAATACCATATGGATACTGCACTGACTCAACTTCTTCCAAGGTATGGTGCCAAAAAGGGGGGAAAGGCCTGGTGGCAAACTAAGTGAATTGTTGGCACAAACATTGAAGAGATAGGCTCAGAAAGAAGCTGAAGAAAAGGAAATTGCTGATGCCTTAAAAGAAGTTGAAGCCACTGAGAAGCTCAAATTCAAACAAGCTGAGAAACCTATCTACACTCAAGCATCTGAGCAAACTATTCAGGAAGTAATTTCTGAGAAACTGAGTGGTAGAAGGATGATTGAGACAAGCCAAGCCGGTAAAGATCAAGTCAGACCTGGAAAGAGAAAGGCTGTGGCATTTGTAGAACAAGAAAAGAAGAAAAGAGTTAAAGCTTTTAAGTCTACTCAGAGGAAATTGATAATAGATTTTGAAGAATCTGAGGAATAAGCTGAAAAAGAAGTCTTCAATACCAAGAAAACTCTGAAAATCCTTCTAATTGAAAAAGAGAAGAAGTCTGCATACATGTCGAAGTTGTTCGGATGATCGGAAAAGAAAGAAGAAGAGCGTAAAAGAAGAAGTGGTTTTAAGAAGTTTTTGAGCAAAAGGAGGGGTACAGAGAAAACTCAGAAATGGCTGCACATTGACAAATGGATGCCTATTCAGTTCAATGATGCGTGGGAGGAGATCAAGAGAACCTTCTGGTTCTATTATGAGATTCTGAGAGAATGGAGGGGGAGCAGCTCGGATATGAATTAAGCCTTCATTGAGTACTTATTGACATTCTATCCTAAGTACCTGCAAAGTTGGATCAACTTGGCGGATGAAAAAATATCGAGATAGTAGTTTTTTTGGTCCATATACTTACAATTTCCTAGACTTGAGAATGACTATGTGAATGAAACAGTCATTTCTCAGGAGATAGCTCAATATGTCATCCAGCTAGGCCTAACAGGAAACAACCATGATATCATCAAAGCAAGGGATGAACTGAAGAAGAGATACTATGGGATGTTCAACCTGGAAGTGCCAGAGGATGAAGTTGAAGAAGACTGCAGATTTTGTACTTCTGTATTTTGTTTTTGATTTTCATTGTAATCTGTAACTCTTATCTTACATCAATGAAAATTTTATCTTTATGCTCAAAGATAATATCTAATTATATTTTTACATGTATTTTATGTTTGATATGCCTTATGTTTTGAATTTGTTGGAACTTGAAAAATTTCGAGTATAGGTTAGGTTTTTGTAACAAGATGGTTTTGACATCATCAAAAAGGGGGAAATTGTTGGGAGATGAATTTAATAAAGAAGTTTTGATTAGATCCCAAAACCCCTGAGTATGATATGTTCAGGATAATCTTGATCTTAACTACAAGATCGATCGGATTCAAGATAGAATGTTCAGGAAATTATCTCGCATCTATGTATAGTAGGCCAGATATAGATCAAAGTTAGATTCAAGAAATCAAGACTAAAGAAGTAATTAAAGAAATCAAGACTCAAAGAAGTTGTCAAGAAATTGATGTGAAGAAGTAATCAAGAAATTGAAGACTTGAATTAATCAAGAAAATCAAGCTGATTATGGAGGATGTAAGTTGTCAAGAAATCAAGACTCAATTTCTTGAAGTAATCAAGAAATCAAGACTCAACCTCAAAGTTGTCAAGAAATCAAGACTCAAGATGTCATCAAGAAATCAAGACTCAAGATGTCATCAAGACATCAAGACTCAAGATGACATCAAGATTTTGTGAAGATATCAAGACTCGTAAGATATCAAGACTCGGAAGATATCAAGACCCAACAGAGTTATTGAAGACCTTAATGAATCTTCAATACTAAAGATAACCTTAATGTTCAAAGACACTGAATAATATCTATCTGAAGACTACAAAACTGAGAAAAACGCAAATATTCAGAAAAGTAGATATTGCCCAAAACATTCATATGCAGAAAAAAGGAACTAAGTCTAAGTGTTGTTTAAGGTTATCTCATAAAATTGAGAGATTGACCAAAAAGAGCCGTTATGTTTGTCTACATTTATCAAGACAAGAACCAATCGAGGAAGACAACACTGCACTTTATCTTGACGAAATCGAAATTGACAAGACATTGAATCATGTCAAGGTAGTACTATGGAAAATATTCGTAAAAAAAATTGGTGATTGGCTACATGAATGCATATTTCCTAAAACATGCAAGGGAGTATTCAAACCCTAAATATAGCCGTTCATCAAACACCATAAGAGGAAAATCATGAAGCTATCTTGTTGGGAGATGAATTTAATAAAGATATATGATTTTGATTAGATCCAAAACCCCCGAGTATGACATGTTGGATAATCTTGATAGTTGAGTCGATTAGGTTTTATAGTATTCGGGATGATATCCGCAAAATGTATAGTCAAAGATATAGATCAAGTTAGGATCAAGATTCAAAAGAACTCAAGATGTTTATGAAAAATTATCATGAAACTAAAGTTTCAAGACTCAAGAAGAAATCGAGAATCAAGACTTCGGGAAATCGAGATATCAAGACTCAAGTATGAAATCGAGATATCAAGACTCAAAGATGAAGACTCAAATATATCGTCCAAGATTCTTCGAAGATTCGAAACACTCGAGGACTCAAAAGAGGTAATTGAGTTTAAGATTTGAAGTTAGACCCTTAAGATTGTAAGACTCTTAAGACACGTACACGTAAGATTCAAGAAATGAAGATCAAGAATATGGATTTTGAAATAATATCAAGACTAAGAATGTAATCAATGCTCAAGATAAACCTGAATGTTCCGAGTTAATCAACATATCTATGAAGGATTTAACATCGAGAAGATCGCGATTCCTTAGAAAAATAGATATTTGCCAAGACATTCAAATGCAGACAAAAGGAACTAAGTCAGAGTGTTGTTAAGGTTATATCAACTCAGAGTTTGTAACCAAAAGAGCCGTTGAAGGTCTCTACCTTAAACTGGAGGCAAAAGTAAAAAAGAGGTCTTACCATACCGATTAATCGACAAAGGATGTGTTAAGCTAAAAAGATGTCAGAAGTACAAAAGTTCCAGACTGCAAAAAGTAAAGACCGGCTTCATGAAAGACTATTGCCTAAAACGTGTTAGGGAGTTTCAAACCCTAAATATAGCCGTTCCTCACACACCATAAGAGGAAACTCACGAAGCTATCTCCTCCAACGGATAGTTTTTCAAGAGTGACCTTGGTGTATGCCTATAAATACTTGTGACCCTCTACATTGTAAGGTTACGGGAAATTTGTAAGCAACTCAAGAGCTCAAACTTATTATCGTAAAGTTAAAGCACTCGAAAAACTTAGAATTTCCCAATTGTTGGGATTATACTGAAAAGTATGCTTTTACTTTGTATAATCGAAACTGAATTCTCAGACTTATTTACTGAAATAAATTGTTTATCACTGATGCTTTAAATATGATTGAATGTTATATATATTTCTTTGCATAAGCTGTTTCAATAATTAGACGTGTTACATCAGTAGTTAATTTAGTGATACCGGATCACGTAAGATTAAATTAACAAATCCCTTGTAACTAAAAAAGTACGCCATTCACGACCCAGATGGAAATGAACAACCATCGCGAAAGGTTGAGGTGTAAGGCTGGGATTGGTTTGTCTTGACCAAGAGATTACACTAGTGCATGACCGATTTTGAATAGGACCTCACAGGAGGATAAATTCTTGAATCGAACAAGGAAGAATTAGACCTCGAATGTTCGTTGTTTCTTAACTTTCGATCCCTTAAATAGGATCACGTGGGATTGGTAACTATTGCTTTGACTTATCATGGGTAGCTTAATCGAGAGAGATTCAATACTTTTTATCTTGGGCAATATTATTGGTCACATGTGATTGCTAAGATTTAATACGAAGAATCGTGTGCAAATACGCTTGCTTGATTTGCCCCTTGGGAGGTTCATAAGTTTTATCATACCAAATCTTGCAAGTGGAATTAGTTTAGGTATGGATAATAATGTTGAACTCATTTCTCGACCAAGGACAAAAGATATTAATTAACGGAAAGCTATTTCGGTGGCTTGAATTAATTAGTGGGCTAGATAATCTTAAACGCGAAATAATGACCGGAGCCATATTGATCGTAATATGGGTTAAGATGGATAGTGCAATATTAATTATGTAGTGGGATTAATTAATATTTATGGGCTTGAATTATATTGTGGCTCAATATTAGATATTCAAGATCCATTAGAAGGTCCAATCTTAATTCTTCTCCTAAACGCCTCGAGTAGCCCAAACATATAGTCCAATAATGAAAAAGGTGATTAAAATAAAATAAATATTGTTGCTTAATATTTTCTCTAATTTTCTAAAAATTATGGATAAAAAGAGGAGAAAGATTTTCTTTGAATTTTGTTATGGAATGAAGATATGTATTCTTGGAATACAAGATTATCTCATTAAATTCAAGAAATCTCCCACTTGGTTATACATAGTGATATTTTGAAATTTTGGAAAATAGAGGGCAAGAAAGATTTTCTTGATTTTCTTGAAAAGATATTATGGAAGATATGTATTTTTGAAATACAAGAATATCTCATAAATTCAAGAAGATCCAAATCTTGGATTCTTGCACCTTAATATTTTCGAAAATTCCATAAACTTGAGGAGGTGGGATTTTTGTGGAATATTTTAATTATGGGAAAAAGAATATATGGGATATATTCAAGATTTCTTGGTGACCAAGAAAAGTCTTTTTCCCACATTGAAATATCACAAGAATTTCGACCACTCTCACACCTATAAATAGGGATGATTAGTTCATTCCCAAGTACAATTCCATGTCTTTGGAAATATTAGCAAATCCACATACGTGGTGCAACAAAGTTTATTTTTTCCTTTTGTTAATTGTTCGCGAGTATCCTTCCACCGGATTGTCGAGCAAGGGCTAAGGGAATACTTGGGAAGTCCTTTTAGTTAGTCCGTCCGACCAAAGCCCCGCCATCCATCGAGGAGGTACGTTCACGTAAAACCCGTAGATTCCGTGATCGTAGGTTTTACGTGGCTTTTTATATGCATGATTTGTTGTTGCAATTATTATTTGAATTAATATAGGATTAATTCATGCTAGTAATAATTAATGAATTAAATTTGTATTTAAATATTCACCTTAATAGATCTGTGTAACTCATTCCCCAACAATCGTATCGAGCCATTTGCTTTAAGACTCAATTTTTAAATTGTAATTTAATTCGTGGACATTAAATTTGAAATTGGATAGTAGAACTGTTAGATCTGTTTTTTGCGTATCCAATTGTCATGGATTTTAATGTTTTATTTTGCATGCATATAAACCGTGGTTTTTAATTCGATTCGCTCGGATTTGTTTTTGCCTCGTGAGAAAATCCACGAGTAGACTAGGATTTGTTTGATTTGATCAATGTAATAGACTAGTCTAGAACTAGGTTTATTTATTTTTTGTAAATAAATTGTAACCGGATCGGAACTAAGAGATGAAGAATTAAAGGACTAAATCCGTAACAGCGGCGGTGGCGGGCGCCGCTGGCGGCACGTATGGGCGCAGGGCAGGCAGGCGGCGAGCCGAAGGCGAGGATGAGGGGTCGCAGCAGACAGCGGCGGTGTTTCCAAAGCCGAAGCGGACGGGCGGGCGAGACGAGGGCGTTACAGACGGGGCGCTGGCGAGACGCGAAAGGCCGCCGAGGACGCGGGCGAGGCGGAGGCGGGTCTTGTACAAGACGGATGCGCTAGGCTGCCGAGGATCGCTGACTCGCCGAGGCGTCTGAGAGGCGCCAAGGGCGCGGTCTCTGCCGGGCGGTGCCGAGGTCGCTTAAACTGTCCCGAAGCAACGGCCGGCGGATCTTGGGCGTGCATCCGGCCGCGAACTTGGCGTGGTGGTTCGAGACGAAGCAATTTTTTTTCAAGACTAACGAGTGGGAGAAATTGAGGCGTGTTTCTTCAAGATCAAGCCAAGAAAAATCAAACCATGACAATTGGATAATTTGTGCCCAATATGTTTATTTTTCTGTTTTGCTTGATTTATTTGTGCTATCTTATGCTTTATTTAATTTGTTTAAATGTGTTTGCATGAGGGTTGCCAAATTGAAAAATCTCAACTTCAAAATGACTAAGTATGTTTTAAACAATTAATTGACAATTTTATTCCGGATAATAAAATTGAATTAATTTTGACCTCCATGATTAATTTATTTGTGAATTCTTTTGGAGAAATTTCCCCGGGGACGGTCCAAAAGATAGGTTTCACATGAATGAATTCCAAACGGATGATTGTGGGTTATTACTAGTGGCGATTTATGACCCCCACACGAGGCTCGATCAAAGCGAAATAGTAATCCTGTATTTAATCATGGTTATTACTTAGGTATAAAATTGATATGCATATACTTCCCCGAAGTCCCTGTCAATTTTATATTGGTCAAGTGGGAGCCAACTATTAATCTGGATATTAAAGGTTTGTAACTGTTCTTGTTTGTAACCTGCTTGAATGTGTTTAAATAATGACCCACCCCACGTGGCTTATTTAAACTGTTTTGAGATGTTGGCTGATGCATTGTTCATATTTTTTTTGAGATTTTAAATATGATGCATGTGATCGAATCTTGTGATATACTTGTGCTTTTGCATATAGTTGTTTATTTCAGTTCAGCATGTCGTTACCTTTTAATCCACTGTTATTATACTTAAAGTCAAATACAATATGTATGGAAACTATATTGATTGGAAAATTATAATTGTCCTAACTGCACAAAAGCACAAGTGGATTTTGACACACAAAAATCAGATGAGCCAACCGACGAGTCAAAAACACGCGGACTCGTCAGATCACCTTGCGAGAGATGTCGTCGCTGAAATGGTGGAGGGAAAACCCGTAAGGGATTACGTCCTCAAAATAGATGGCCCATCTGAACAAACTTGAGATTCTGAGTGCAGATTATGATCTGGAGACTCAGATGAATTTGGTACTTCACTCTCTGCCCAAAAAATTTTTTTGAGCATTTTGGCCTCATTAGCTAATTTGTTGCAAGCTTTTTGGTCTCTAAGAAATGATGAAGAGGCACCAAACTCAAGCTTTGACGGGCAAGTGGTTAAATCTTCATTTTCTAGGCTAAGGGTAGGCAAGATAAAGAAGAGGACCAAAGGCCATAAGCAATAAAACTCAACTGTTGCCAAGGGCAATGGTAAGATGAGGAATGCTTGTTGTGTCAAAGAAAATCCAAAGAGAAAGTGCTTAAGCTGCGGTGAGAGAGGACAATGGAGGTCTTGCCTGTTCCAAACCCAAAAGGGACGGAAAGAAAGGTAATTCTCATACACTAGTTGTTGAAACTTGTTTAGCGACGTATACTTCTCATTCGTGGGTGGTTGATACGAGATCCACTAATCATGTTGGCTTCACGGGTTCTAAATGATCCGGCAACGTAGTGGGAGTGAGATCCTCATCACACTGGGTAACGTTACGAAAGTAGAAGACATTGCAATGCTACGTAAGTGGCAAATATTGCAATTCTACGGTGGTAACGATTATTGCAATACTACGCAAGTAGCTGACATTGCAATGCTACATGAGTAGCAGTTAAAGCAGTGGGAGAAGTGCACCTATCTTTTGAAGATAAAGTTTTTTTTCTGAGATTATCTTTATGTTCCCAGTTTTAGAAAGAATTCACTTTCAGTTTCTAAAATTCGATTAAAGGACACTAAGTTTCTTCTAATAAGAATGACATCATTTTTGAAATGATGAGTGTATCTGTTACGGGACATTGATGGAAAATCTCTATACAATTAACTGTGCACACCACTCACGAAATGTATCCTATAACACATCAACTATTTCCGAGAAAAGAAAACGTTCATCAGATAAGAACGAGACACTTCTTTGGCATCTAAGATTAGGTCATATAAATCCAAAGAGGATCCAAAGGTTGGTGAAAGATGGTTCACTGGAGCGTCTCCAAGTTGAATCGATTCCAACCTGCGAATCATGTTTGGAGGGTAATATGACCAAGATGGCATTTGGAGCCAAGGGGAATGGGGCTAAAGAAGTGTTAGAGATCGTTCACATAGATGTACGTAGTTCAATGTCAACCAAAGCAAGAGGAGGTTATGAGTAATTTATTGATGATTACTCAAGGTACATTTTCCTTACGAAGCATGAATCTGAGACCTTTGAGAAATTCTAAAGAATTTAAGGCTCAAGCAGAGAATCATATGGAAAAACGTATCAAGTCTCTACGATCTGATCGTGGAGGTGAATACCTCAGCGATGAGTTTTTGAACTACTTATCTGATGAAGGGATTGTATCCCAGCTCACCGCACCCGGAACCCCTCAACAAAATGGGGTTTGCAAAGCGATGCAACAGAACTCTTTTGGAAATGGTTAGATCAATAATGAGTTATACGGATCTTCCCGAGTCGTTCTGGGGTCATGCCTTGGAAAACAGCGACAACATTCTGAACTTGGTGCTATCCAAATAAGTTCCCAGAACCCCAAAGAATTGTGGACCGGGCGCAAGTCTGATATGAGACACATGAGAACTTTGGGGTGTCCGGCCTACGTGCTGGACAAGGAAACCGGTAAATTGGATCCTCGATCAGAATTAAGGTTGTTTTGTAGGATACCCCGAGGGAACAAAAGGGTAAATGATTCTATAGTTCCGAAGATCAAAAGGTGGACATCCGCACCCACTTTAGATTTTGGAAGAAAACTATATGAACCAAAGAAAACCCAGAAGTGAGATTACCTTAAATGAGCTTAGAGGGCAAACCTCAGTGCCAACTGTACTAGATGATATACCAAACGATACGTTTTCACAACCGGAGCCTAGTCATAGTGGGAGGGTTGTTAGACAGCCCGAGAGATTCATGGGAATAGGAGAGTCCTCGGACTTGATTCCCGGAATCAGACCCATGGACATATGACGAGGCACTCCAAGATAAGGATGCAGATTCTTGGCAAATAGCAATGAAAGCCGAAATGGGTTCTATGTTTCATAATAGAGTGTGGGAGCTAGTCGAACCACTTAATGGGGTCAAACCCATTGGATGCAAGTGGGTATATAAGAGGAAAAAAGGACCGGACGGGAAGGTTGAAACCTTTAAAGCAAGACTAATGGTGAAAGGTTATACTCAGAAAGAAAGGGATCGATTATGAGGAAACTTTTTCGCCCGTAGCCATGCTTAAGTCCATCTGTATTCTCTTATCGATTGCTGCGCATTTTGACTTTGAAGTCTGGCAGATAGATGTCAAGACAGCTTTCCTTAACGAAAGTCTTGATAAAGAGATCTATATGCAACAACCCCATGTTTTCATTGAAACAGGCCAAGAACACCTAGTTTGTAAAGCTCAAGAGGTCCATTTACGGACTCAAACAGGCATCCAGAGCTTGGAACCAAAGTTTTGATCATGTAATAAAGTCTTATGGGTTTGATCAAAACAAGTTTGAAAGTTGTGTGTATAAAAAGCGTTTCGGAACTGCATTGGTATTCTTAGTACAATACGTAGATGACATTGTGATCATCGGGAACGATGTGAAGGTGTGGTCAGACGTAAGGGCATGGCGTTTTAAAACAGTTTGATATGAAAGACTTAGGGAAAGTCGGACACATCCTTGGGATCAAGATTACTCGAGATCGCAAGAAAAGGATGATCGGGTTATCGCGAAGTATTCACACGTTGACACCGGTTTTGAAACAACCAAAGATGCAAGATTCCAAGAAAGGATTCGTACCTTCGGACTTGGAATCCATCTATCCAATAAAATATCCCCTAAGGCGAAAAAGGAGATAGATGACATGAAAGGCATTCCTTGTGCTTCTATTTGTAGGAAACCTTATGTATGCAATGTCGTATGTACGAGACCGGATATATGCTGCCGTAAGCATGGTAGCAAGATATCGAGTAACCCGGGAAAGAAAGTTTAATCGATTTAGTTAAAACATTTCAAGTGTCCGAAAAGAACTCGGGATAGAATGTTGATTTATCGATCGATACTCCAATCCCCATCGGCCTACGGACTCGGATTTCCAATCGGATATAGATTCGAAATTATCTCGCCTCGATTAGTGTGTTTCCATTTGGGAAGTGTAGCCATCAAATGGGACGAGTGTGAAGCGTAAATGCATCACCGACTCAACCATGGGACTCGGGTAAGTAGGCTGCTTGTGAAGCGGTGAAAAGAACCGATTGGACTCTCTAGATCTTCTTAGTGGACTTGGATGGTGTTTACGAATTTGACTAGCAATATCTGCTACGGGCAGTTGCAAATTCAAGAGAACCAAGAGTCCACGAGTCAAACAAACACATTAAAGGAAAGACGTCTTATACGAGAAATCGTTAAGAGAGGAGATATAGATGTGGCAAAGATAGCGTCTGAGGACAGCCTAGCAGATCCATTCACAAAAGCGTCTGCCTCTGAATACATTCGAGAGACATGTGAGTGGAATGGGTGTCAAGACTGTTGCCAATCTGCTTTGAGTATAAGTGGGAGAAATTATTAGGTTCGTGTAGGTGACATTAGATGTCACGGACTACTCGAGACGTGTTGTAGTATACTTAAAAGCAGACTTTGAGTATAAGTGGGAGATTGTTGGGATTATACTGAAAAGTATGCTTTTACTTTGTATAATCGAAATCAATTCTCGGACTTATTTCTTGAAATAAATTGTTTATCATCGATGCTTTAAATATGATTGAATGTTTATATATTTTTCTTTGCATAATCTGTTCAATAATTAAATGACGTGTTACATTTGTAGTTAATTTAGTGATACCAAATCACAGAAGATTAAATTAACAGTCCCTTGTAACTAAAAGTACGCCATTCACGACCTAGATGGAAATGAACAACCATCGCGAAAGGTTGAGGTGTAAGGCTCAGATTGGTTTGTCTTGACCAAGAGATTACACTAGTGCATGACGTATTTGAATAGGACCTGAGGAGGATAAATTCTTTGAATCGAACAAGGAAGAATTAGACCTCAAAGTGGTTCGTTGTTTCTTAACTTTCGTCCCTTAAATAGGATCACGTGGGATTGGTAACTATTGCTTTGACTTATCATGGGTAGCTTAATCGAGAGAGATTCAATACTTTTTATCTTGGGCAATATTATTGGTCACATGTGATTGCTAAGATTTAATACGAAGAATCGTGTGTGTAAAATGCGCTTGCTTGATTTGCCCCCTTGGGAGGTTCATAAGTTTTATCATACCAAATCTTGCAAGTGGAATTAGTTTCCGGTATGGATAATAATGTTGAACCGTTCCCCGACCAAGGACAAAAGATATTAATTAACGGAAAGCTATTTCAGTGGCTTGAATTAATTAGTGGGCTAGATAATCTTAAACACGGGAAATAATGACCGGGGAGCCATATTGGTGTAATATGGGTTAAGATGGATAGTGCAATATTAATTATGTAGTGGGATTAATTAATATTTATGGGCTTGAATTATATTGTGGCTCAATATTAGATATTCAAGATCCATTAGAAGGTCCAATCTTAATTCTCCTAAAGGCCCCCGAGTAGCCCAACATATAGTCCAATAACCGAAAAAGGTGATTAAAATAAAATAAATATTGTTGCTTAATATTTTTCTAATTTTTTGAAAATTATGGATAAAAGAGGAGAAAGATTTTCTTTGAATTTTGTTATGGAATGAAGATATGTATTCTTGGAATACAAGATTATCTCATTAAATTCAAGAAATCTCCCACTTGGTTATACATAGTGATATTTTCGAAATTTTGGAAAAATAGAGGGCAAGTAAGATTTTCTTGATTTTCTTGAAAAGATATTATGGAAGATATGTATTTCTTGAAATACAAGAATATCTCATAAATTCAAGAAGATCCAAATCTTGGATTCTTGCACCTTAATATTTTCGAAAATTCCATAAACTTGAGGAGGTGGGATTTTTGTGGAATATTTTAATTATGGGAAAAAGAATATATGGGATATATTCAAGATTTCTTGGTGACCAAGAAAAGTCTTTTCCCACATTGAAATATCACAAGAATTTCGACCACTCTCACACCTATAAATAGGGGATGATTAGTTCATTCCCAAGTACAATTCCATGTGCTGGAAATATTAGCAAATCCACACACATTGGTGCAACAAAGTTTATTTTTTCCTTTTGTTAATTGTTCGCGAGTATCCTTCCACCGGATTGTCGAGCAAGGGCTAAGGGAATACTTGGGAAGTCCTTTTGGTTAGTCCGTCCGACCAAAGCCACTGCCATCCCGAGAGGTACATTCACGTAAACCCGTAGATTCTGCATGCATAGGTTTTACGTGGCTTTTTATATGAATGATTTGTTGTTGCAATTATTATTTGAATTAATATAGGATTAATTCATGCTAGTAATAATTAATGAATTAAATTTGTATTTAAATACTCACCCCGAATAGATCTGTGTAACTCATTCCCCAACACCAAGTGCTTTTAAATCGAAGAGAGCTCATTAAACTAAGCCTAGCTTGATAAGATATATCCGAAGCTTAGTCGAGATATCCTAGCCTTTGCATTGTACTTTATTGTAAAGGATATCTCATCCTAGTTGGAAACCAACCAAGAAACCCCAAACCCTTTAGAAGGTAGTTGGTGTGTGATTGTTGGTGAGAAGAGTTGTAAAGAGTTAGTAAACTACGCGGAGTAGTCGAGAAAAGCTCTAGAGGTGAAGTTAGTAAGCTCTGAGGTAGTACGAAAGCTTGTTTGTGTTTGAGTAAGTAAACTACGGAGGTAGTCAGAAAGCTCAAGGTCGGGTTGAGTAAGTAAACTACGTGGAGTAGTCAGAAAGCTCAGGGCCGAGTTGAGTAAGTAAACTACGCGAGGTAGTCAGAAAGCTCAAGGAAGTGATTAGTGAATTTCTCTGAGGATCAGAGAGAGTGGGACGAGGAGCTTGAGTCTACGAACCACTATAAATTCTTTGTGTTGTTTATTGCTTTTTTATCGGCTTAATCGTTGCATTGACTTAAATCGAAAAGCATATTTTCACTGACATTTCATTTGGAATCAATCCACTGGAAGTTGCATATAATTGAATCACGGCCTAATCACTATTCCATTAAAGGAAGGTTTTCAGCAAAGCTTTAAAACGAGTATAAACTAAAGGGCCAACCATTCCGCACATCTGAGTAGCTAGAACAGATAGTTACCAAACTGAACTTACTCTTCTGAGGGTTCAGTAAGTTAGTTATCTGATCCAAGCAACTCAGGATCTCTGAAAAACTCAGGACTCAGTTGGGATTATTTGAGGTTTCGAAAGCATTTCGGGATCCTTTGTCTCGAAGAGACTTTGACTCAGAGTGATTTGTGCTTCTCAGGACCAAATCTTCATGACAACCTGACCCAAGCTAACCTCAGTAAAAGAAAAGTTTTAAAAAAACACTGAACACGTGTATTCCCCCCCATACACGTGTAAGACTCGTTTGCACCGGGACCAACATATCTCCTCCAACGGATAGTTTTTCTAGAGTGACCTTGGTGAAGTTGCCTATAAATACTAGTGACCCTGTAAATTGAGAGGTTACGGGAAATTTCAAAGGAACTCAAGAGCTCATTCGTATTATTGCAAATTGAAGCACTCGAAAACCTAGAATTTCCCAAGTGTTTCACATTGGAGAGAGCTCATTCACTAAGCCAAGATTTATAAGAAATATCCAAAGCTTAGTTGAGATATCTTAGCCTTTGCATTGTTCTTGTTGTAAAGGATATCTCATCCTAGTTGGAAACCAACCCTAAACCCAAACCCTTTGTTAAGGTATTTTGTGTGTGTTTTGTTGGTGAGTTGGAGTTGTAAAGAGTTAGTAAGCTACAGTGAGTTAGCCAGAAAACTCTAGAGAAGAAGTTAGTAAGCTACTTGTGGTAGTCTGAACACTTGTGTGTGTTTGAGTTAGTAAGGCTGCAAGTGAGTCGACCGTAAAAACTCAAGGTAGAAAAGTGAGTAAGCTACGTTGAGTTAAAGCTTTAGGAAGTGGTTAAGGAATTTCTCTGAAGATCAGAGAGAGTGGACGTAGGAGCTTGAATCTCTGAACCACTATAATTGTTGTGTTGTTTTGCTTTCTGTACATCTTTGCATTATTATCTGTTGCATGTTTTTCAATCGAAAGCATAATTCATCGATATTGGTTGGAACCAATCATTGAACTTGCATCAAATTGATCATGACCTTATCCTTTGTTTTTATTAAAAGGAAGATTTTGAAAAAAAGCTAAAACGAGTATAAACATAGGCCAACCATTCCAAGACACTTGAGTAACTAGAACAGATAGTTACCAAACTGAACTAACTCTACTGAGGGTTCAGTAAGATAACTATCTGATCCAAGAACCTTAGGATCTCTGATAAACTCAGGCTCAATAGGGCTAATCTGAAGCTTCTGAAAGCAGCTCAGGATCATTGTCTCAGTAGACTTTGACTCAGGGCAATCTGTGCTTCTCAAGGCCAAATCATCAGGATAACCTGACCCATCTGACCTCAGTGAAAGAAAAGTTTTAAAAATCATTGAACACGTGTATTCCCCCCCATACACGTGTGAGACTCGTTAGCACCGGGACCAACATAGACCCATATTTTGCAAATGGCAAAGTACAAACCTACAAAACTAGGTTGGTGGTGAAGGGTTATAGTCAACGCGAAGGCATTGACTATGATGAGACCTTCTCACCAGTTGCAAAGATCAAGTTCATTCGAATTTTACTTGCGATAGCAGCACACTATGATTATGAGATTTGGTAGATGGATGTCAAAACAGCTTTCCTCAATGGAAACATTGATAAGAAAGTGTTTATGACTCAACCAGAAGGTTTTATATCTAAGTCAAATTCTAATATAGTATGCAAGCTAAAGAGATCAATTTATGGATTGAAGCAATCTTCTAGGAGTTGGAATATCCGATTTGATGAAGCTATCAAGTTTTTGACCTCATTAGAAATTTGAAAGATCCTTGCGTTTATCGTAAACGCAACTGGAAAAATATTATTTTCATAATTGTGTATGTCGATGACATATTAATTTTGGAAAACAATATCCTATTAATGCAGTCTGTTGAAGATTGGTTGTCAAAGACCTTCATGATGAAGGATCTTTGTGAAGCCTGCTACATCTTAGGGATCAAGATCCACATGGATAGATCCAAGAGGATGTCGAGGCTGTCACAGTCCACATATGTAGACAATGTGTTGAAGCGTTTTGCGATAGAGAATTCTAAGAGAGGGTCTCTACCGGCAAATCATGGGATAAAGATGTCAAAGAAGGATTGTCCTTCTGTTGAATCTAATATCAAGCACATGAAAGATGTCCCATATGCACATGCAATTGGGTCAATCATGTACGCCATGACTTGCAATAGGCCCGATGTGGGCCTATGTTGTCAGCATACCTGGTAGATACCAACAGAATCCAAGTGATTCTCACGGGATTGCTGTCAAGACCATTCTAAAGTATCTTAGATGAACTAAAGAATGTGTTTCTTATCTACGTTGGGCAGTCAGAACTAGTAGAGACTGGTTATGCTGATGAAAGTTTCCAATCCGACTATGATGATTACAAATCACAGTCAGGTTACATTTAACTCTCGATGATGAGAAGGTCAGTTAGATTAGTTCTAAACAAATCGACCGCAGATTCAAAAGCCGAAGCTGAGTACATTGCTGTATCAGAAGCCTCAAGGAGGCTGTCTGGATTTTGTAGTTCTTAAGAGAACTAGGGGTAGTTTCGAGTGCTAGTTGTCTAATAAAGTTGTATTGAGACAACGTTGGTGCAATTACGCAAGCAAAGGAACCGTGATTGTTGGGATATTTTAGTTTTGATGAATTATGCCAAAACATTATCAACTTGTGTTATTCAAGCTAATTTACAGATAACAATTTGAGGGGAAACGAAAGAACAAATTTAGGGGGAACTCACGAAATTAGACGTAGATGATCGAGATCAGACGAGGCTGCAGATGAGACTGATCGAGATCAAATGAGTAAGATGAGTTCCGGAGTTAACTGATGAGCTGTGCAAAATCAGAAGAAAAGAAAAGATAAGCCAGCTGATCAGAAGATCAGATGACCAGATTAGAAGAGGAGGTTACAGATCAGAAGAGGAGCAGATGAGACTGATCGAGATCAGACGTGATCGATATCAGATAAGCTAACCTGATATGCTAACCTAATATGCTAACCTGATGTACTAATCTGATGCAGATAAACTGATATGCTGACCTGATGCTATACTGATCTGATCATGTGAGCTGATCAGATCAGGCGAGAAGAAATCAGATATCAGAAAACCAGAAATCTGCATACCAGATCAGGCGAGAAGAAATCAGAAGAGAAGTCATCTGAAGTCATGTTCACTGAGAATCAGAACGCTACTGATGATCAGTTAGCCTGAGTGCTAGTGACCTGAGGGTCAGGATGTCTGAATTCAGATGAGCTGAACTCAGTAAGCCTGAGTGTCAGTATGCCTGATCAGACAAGGTCCGCTGAAGAGAAGTCTGCTGAATCAAGAAACCTGAGACTCAGTAAGTTTCTGAAGAAACTGAGACTCAGAGACAACTGAAGACTCAGATAAACCTGAAGACTCAGTATGTCACTGAAGACTCAGTATGTCACTAAAGACACTGAGACTCAGATAAACCTGAAGACTCAGAGAAACCTGAAGACTCAGAAGAAACTGAAGAATATAGCCGTTAAATTCAGCTGACGTGGACCAATGAGAGGAAGACAACAAGCCTGAAAAAGCTGCAAAAAGCTACAGAATAGTATCGATTTGAATGTGACTCCATCCAACGGTAACATTCAAATCCACACTATAAATACAAGTTCTTCCTTCATTATTAAGTGTGGAAGTGTGTGAAATGCGTGAAAAACACCATTGAGCTTCAAAGATAAATCATCCAGCATTTCCACCATAGAACACTGAGCAAGAAATACACACATATATTCAAGAGTGTTCTACCCTAGATCTAAGCACAAATGTAATATCCTAAGCTTAGAGAGATTTTCTCATCCTTAGCATTGAGGCTAAACAAATGTAAGGGAAAATCTCAACCTAGTTGGAAACCAAACAAACCTTACCTAAATCAGCTTGGTAGGTTAAGTTTGTAGGTGAGTGTGAACTCGGTAAACATCTAAGCAATCCCGAAAGGGAGGGTAGGCAATCTCGTGAGGGTGATAAGTCCCGTTTGAGTGAGAACTCGGTAAACATCTATAGGCGATCCCGTAAGGGTGATAAGTCCCGTTTGAGTGTAAACTCGGTAAACATCTGTTGGGTGTTGGACTAACACGTTAAATTAAGTCCAGTCGGTTAAGTTGGTGCCCCTGATGATAGGGAAGAGTGGATGTAGGACGAGTTGTCCGAACCACTATAAAATTGTGTGTTCTTTAGTGCTTTATGTTCTTACTTGCCATATGCATTTGATTATAAGCAAACAACACATCGGTTCTTAAAACGCAAAAAATTGGTATCACTCTGTAGGACGAGCTTCTTCTACTTTAGTTGGTTCCTGGGCAGCAATACCAATTGTTGGTCCCGATTTGAAAACCCATGTGCGTGGAAATACCATGTGATGCATATAAAACAGGGGTGAGGGCAGAGTGATACCAATTTTTTGCGTTTTAAGAACCGATAATCAAATGCATATGGCAAGTAAGAACATAAAGCAGTAAAGAACACACAATTTTATAAAGGTTCGGACAACTCGTCCTACATCCACTCTTCCCTATCATCAGGAGCACCAACTTAACCGACTGGACTTAGTTTAACGTGTTAGTCCAACACCCAACAGATGTTTGCCGAGTTCACACTCAAACGAGACTTATCACCCTTACGGGATCGCCTATAGATGTTTACCAAGTTCTCACTCAAACGGAACTTATCACCCTCACGGGATTGCCTACCCCCCCTTTCGGGATTGGTTAGATGTTTACCGAGTTCACACTCACCTACAAACTTAACCTACCAAGATGATTTGGGTAAGGTTTGTTTGGTTTCCAACTAGGTTGAGATTTTCCCTTACATTTGTTTAAATTTCAATGCTAAGGATGGAAAAAAATCTCTAAGCTTAGGATATTACATTTGTGCTAAGATCTAGGGTAGAACACTCTTGAATATATGTGTGTATTTCTTGCTTAGTGTTCTATGGTGGAAATGCTGGATGATTTGTCTTTGAAGCTCAATGGTGTTTTTCAAGCATTTCACACACTTCCACACTTAATAATGAAGGAAGAACTTCAGATTTATAGTGTGGATTTGAATGTTACCATTGGATGGAGTCACATTCAAATCCATACTTCAGAAGCTTTTTGCTTTTTTCAACTAGTTGTTTCTCATTGGTCCACGAGGTTTAATATAACGGCTATTCTTCTGGGCTTTTTCCCGAGTCTTTAGGTTTCTCTCGAGTCAGGGGTTTTCTCAGTCTCTTTTCATGACATTCTCGAGTCCCGTGTTTATATGAGTCTTGATTTAAAACTTGAGTTTATCCGGAGTCTTCGCTTTTTCTCGAGTCTTGGTTTCTTCTAAACATCGAGTCTCGGTGTTTCTTGATTCAGCAGATCTTGACAGACCTTGAACATTTCAATCGACACTCGTCGAAGTTCAAATTTTCGATTCCGATTATCTTGACCAGTCACTAAGATAGCTAACCGATCATCGATTCTCGGTGAATATGACTTAAATGACTTCTTCCGATTTCTTTACACCGATCCGTATCTTGATTTGGGTTTCGATATCGATTTCTTTTAAAATTGATCGATCACTCACATGATCGATCAAGATAGCATCAGTCAAGATATCGATTAGTACATCATGTTAGCATATTAGGTTATCATATCGTTATTTTATCCGTTTCTCGATCGCCCCATCCGCCTCCTCTTCCGATCCAAACCTCCTCTTCTAATCTGGTCATCTGATCTTCTGATCAGCTGGCTTATCTTTTCTTTTCTTCCGATTTTTCATAGCTCATTTTAACTCCGAACTCATCTTATTGTTTGATCTCGATGGGCCTCGCTCAGAAATTTCGCCCGATCTCGATCATCTACGCCCGATTTCGTGAGTTCCCTCAATTTGTTCTTTCGCCCTCAACTTGTTATCCGTAGTTAGCTTGAATAAACAAGTTGATAATGTTTTGGCATAATTCATCAAAACTAAAATATCCCAACAATTTCCCCCTTTTTGATAATGACGCCAAAACATTAAAATATATGCATTTATACAGAGATCGGGTTTTTGTTTAAAAAGATCAATTCAGGTGATCACTTTGAAATCAGTGAACTTTTGAACTCCCGCTCTGATACCAATTGTTGGTATCAGTTCAGAAACGAGTTTTAAAATAGATCAGTTCAGGTGGTCACTTTGAAAGCTTGTGAACTTTTAAACTCCTGCTCTGATACCAATTGTTGGTATCTGTTCAGATGTTCACATTGAAAAACAGTGATCTTTTGAACTCCTGCTCTGATACCAATTGTTGGTATCAGTTCAGAAACGGGTTTTAAAATAGTTCAGTTCAGGTGGTCACTTTGAAAGCTTGTGAACTTTTGAACTCCTGCTTTGATACCAATTGGTGCCCAGAGTGATACCAAATTTTTGCTGCCCAGAGTGATACATTAAAGTATCATCAACAAACAAAAGCAATCATGTACCCAAACTTATCATTTGATCTGAGAGATCATAAAAATATGAGAAATGGAATTAAAATGTATTCCCACATATTTAATTTAGCAGATCCTTTCACCAAAACACTGAGTGTTCATGTACACACTAGACATTTGATGGTCTAGGGGTTAGACATGTAGGTGATTGACTCTTGTCCAAGTGGGAGATTGTTAGTGTTAGCGTCCTAGAGAGAATCTATTGTAAGAACATAATACTCAATGATATTCAGTTTGATTTAATATTATAGTTAATTTAATATTAACGTATGACAACACACTTGTTTGGATATTATGTTTGATTGTTTGCATTTATTCATGCAAGTGTTCCCATGAGTCATTGCTGTCATTGAGGTTGTGAGAACTCAGATGACTTAAGCGTGATTCTCAAATGACCACGATCAATGATCATCAAAAATGGGATATTGAAGATGCAATTGAGATTGGTGTGCAATTTGCATCATACTCTTAGAGAGTGTAGTAAGATCTCACTTACTACGAGATACTAGGTATCTCATGATGGATGCACAAATACCTTAGAGGGTATTGGTATACCCATCCGAGAAACCGTTTGATGTAGGTCCACAACATGTGTATACGGGTGTCTCAGTTAGTGGGAGCGATGCGATACTCCTTTGACTTGAGGTCAATACGCACGACATGTGTGGAGTAATGAACTTTGACCATGACCGACGCTTGCACCCGTCTATGGGTAGATATGGCTTGGATTGAGTTCATCACAAAGTGCATGTACGTGGTAGTTAAGCCAAGAATAGGATTCATTCCTCAATGTGGATTTAGAGAGAATACTCATCTTCTCATCATAATTGGATCAAAGTCATCAGCCGATGCACGTCAACTTAGACTTTGTGGGTAAGTGTGACATACATGATCAATTAGTGGTTAGAGATAATATGATTAAGTTATTTGAATGGACACTTCATCATGTTCAAGACTTAATCGAGTATTCGCGAATGAAAGGAGGAAATCGTAATAGCCCATGTTTTTAGTTACAGGTAATTGCACATTTCTCGCAACGTACCTCATATATTGAGAATGTCTGATTTATTATCTAGGGTTCAATTAAGACTGTTAGTTTGACTAATCGCTCGATATATGATGGCCTATGGGTCACACAACAAGTAGTTCCCTTTTACGGATTATAGTTGGTTGATTAAATGTTAAATTGGATTTAATATTTAATTTATGGAGAATTAATTAATAATAGATTAATTTAGAATTAATTATTATTAATATTTAATTAAATTAGATTTAATTAAATAGGATTCCCAATAATAATATATGGAATATTATTATAGGATTTAATATATATGGAATCAAATCCGTAGAGATTTGATACACATGGGAATTAAATCCGTAGAGATTTTATATATGGGAAATAAATATAAGAGATTTATTTTATAAGATTAGGGATTTTATTTCCTAATCAGGTTAGCTTAAGATTTAAGCTGAGCCTTCCCTATATGTATGAGTTCCTGGGAATTCACAAATAACATTAATTCATTATTCTCTCCGTAAGATCTAGAGTTAGAATTTTCCTAGCAAATTCATCTCGGGATTCAACGCTGGCAAATCCTTGCAAGTCTGTGATTGGGGATTACGTGGATACCATAGTAGAGAAATATGCGTACAGTTTACTGTAAGGTTTATCTTTATGTTTATACGTTTCAATTATGCAATTATGTGTTCGTTGTTGATGAACTGTTTATTTCTGCTGCGCATGTATTACGTGCCTCTAAATTTCAACAAAGAGTTATCACACTTTAAAGTATTTTCAAGATTCATACAACATTATTTTAATTTATCATCATCCAAAGACTTTAATTTATTTGAATAAAAAAGAAACCCAAAAATATTATCATATGTTTGCAATTGTTCAAATCTACTTTCTAAGGCGGCAATAGCAACATCAACTAAAATATTAAAATAATTATTTTTAAAAGATTCTTCACTAGATTGTGTATCAACATCATCATTTGTATTTTCATCAAATTGCTTCTTTCTTCGAATTTTTCATTTTTTTAGGAAAAACAGGTTCAATATCCATTTCTAATGCAAGACTTGTAGCAGAAGACATACCTAAAGAAAAACCATTCTCTATATAATCTTCAAAAAAACTAATCAGCCCCTTCAATGTGCATATCTTTTGATAGTAGAATTTTGCTAACCATGTTAATTCTAACAAAAATTTCATGCCAAATAATTATGCTTAGTAAAAATTCAAAATTTTCTAGTTCATTTGCTAAACTTTGAGCTTCACGTTTAGTTTTAGCTTCATCGGTCATTTCAAATAATTCCAATAAAGCTTCTCGTATTTTGGGAGTTTGATATCTAATGGCTTTCACACTTTCAACACGACTCTCCCAACGAGTATTCGACAACGACTTAAGAGTTAAGTCATTTACATGATCTTGTAAGATTTCCCATCGTTTTGTAGAAGTACTAATCAATGAATATAAACGTTTAACAACACCAAATAAAGATATTGCTTTAACACAACTATTTTCCATATCACATATAGTAAGATTAAGAGAATGACAAGCACATGGCACATACAATGCTCTAGGATTGATTTCTAGTAACCTTTTCTGCACACCTTGGTGTTTACCTTTCATATTTGATCCATTATCATATCCTTGACCCCTCACATCATGAATATTAAGATCAAGACATTCCAATACACGTAGCAATTCAATAAAAAGACCATAACCAGTTGTATCGTGAACATACAAATATTCCACAAAAAACTCTTCAATTTTGATTTTCCAATCCGACGTGTCTACACATCGTATAATCAATGTCATTTGTTCTTGGTGACTTATATCTGGAGTGCAATCAAGAATTACAGAAAAATATTTTGCTTCTTTGATTTTAGAAATAATTGCAGTTTTAATTTTTAAAGCTAATTTGGAAATCAACTAATTCTGAATTTTATGACTAAGATAATGATAATGTATCTCATTATGCTTAATACGTCGAACATGTTCTCGCATCACTAAATCAAATTTTGCAACCATTTCAACCAAACCTAAAAATTTACCATTATTTTCTTCATAAACTCTCTTTTTTTCCACGAAATGACAAATTATTTTTAGCAAGACATTTTACTATAACAATTATTCTCAAAAGAGCTTGTTTCTAGTGCATTTTTTCTTTATAAATTTATTCTTGTAAATTTTTATCAATTGTTTCATATTTTCTTGATCTTATTTGCAACTCAATCCATGTATTCATATTAGAGATGTGTTCAATACCATTTTCATGTTGTTTAAGTCTATCACTAAGATGCTTCCAATCATTATATCCTCCACTTGATAAAGCACTACAAAAAAGCAGGTTTTTACGATGGTTTTTAGCGACGAATTATAAAACCGTCGCAAATAGCGACAGTTTTGGCGATGGAGAGAGCCAGACGGTCAAAGTCACCGACATTAGTGACGATTTTCAAAATCGTCGCTATTAACGATAGAATATCGATGGCATAGCGATGGATAATTCGAATGGGGTCGATTCGGGGCATTTATTGACGGTTTAAACCGTTGCTAAAGTCATGTCCGGGACATGAGGTGATTCGGCACTTGGTCCACCGCCCCAGGGCAGTTAGCGATGGATTTTTGAATATGTCGATGGATATTGCCATCGCTATTAGCGACGGTTTTTAGTGACCGTCGCTAATCTGTCGCTAAATTTTATTATATAAGCAGTCCCGCAACCTTCTTATACGATTCTTTCCACAAATAGAAGCCACTGCCGCCGCAGTACGCCGTTCGTTGTTATCGTCCTGAGCATTCGGTGCATTTGATGAGATTTGTACTGTTGCATTCTTCAATTTAACGGTAATTTTTCTAACTTTTTACCGTTCATTTTCGAAATTATTATATATATTTATATATTATTTATATATATTTATATATAATTCAAAATTATATACTTATTAGATTAATTCGAAATTATATATATATATATTATATTTTGAAATTATATACTTATTAGATTAATTTGAAATTATATATATATATATATAATTCAAAATATATATATTAGATTAATTCATATATATATATATATAATTCGAAATATTATACATATATGTTGATTTGATTAATGTTACATTAATTAGTGTAATTAGTTAATTATATATATGCATGCTAAATTAATTAGTGAACGTAAATTTTATTTAATTAGTTTACTCTAGTTAGAAATTAGAAAGTAGTCTAGTTAGAATTATTATGTGACATATATATTAAAATTGTTAGATTGTTAGTTGAATATGATGAATTTAAAATAATACAGTCGAAACTACGTCGAAATTTAGGCGGGATTTTAATTAATTAATAGTTTTAATTAAGTAATTTATGTCAAATGAAATTCATATTTTTTTTTATATAATGCAGATGAGTACAACTGGACGTGGCAGTGACAGTGGTCGCGACAATGGTGGTGGCCGAGGCAATGGTGGTGTTCGAGGCGACGGTGGTGTTCCTCAGAGCACCAGGAGGAAGAGGATCCTTCGATCGACAGTGAACCTACACTGTTGGGGAACAAATTGTCTGGATCTATTCGGGATGAATATTTAAATACAAATTTAATTCTAACAATTATTACTAGCATGAATTAACCCATATTAATTCAAATAATAACAAAACATGCATATAAACAATTCACGTAAATCCTGCGCATGCGGAATTATTACGAGTTTACGTGAACTTACCTCTTGAAATGGTGATGGCCTTGTTGATGAAAACACACCAAAAAACCTTCCCAAGTATTCCCTAGCCCTTGCTCGACAATCCAGTGGAAGGTCACTCGCGAACAATTAACTAAAAGGAAAAATAAAAATTTGTTGCACCACTTTTGTGGATTTACTAATTTTTCCAGCACATGGAATTGCACTTGGGAATGAAAGAATCATCCCCTATTTATAGATAGGGTGGTGGTCGAAATTTTAGGGAAAAAATAATGTGGGAAAATCTTTTCTTGATCTCCAAGAAATCTTGAATATATCTCCTATATTTTTTTCCCATAATTAAAATATTCTACAAAAATCCCACATTATCTTGCTATGGTGAATTTTCGTAAAAGAGGGAACAAGAAACCAAGATTTGGATCTTCTTGAATTTATGAGATATTCTTGTATTTCAAGAAATACATATCTTCCATAATATATTTTCAAGAAAATCAAGAAAATCTTTCTTTCCCCTTTTTTTCTCAAAATTTTCGAAATGTCTAATATGAATAACCAAGTGGGAGATTTCTTGAATTTAATGAGATAATCTTGTATTCCAAGAATACACATCTACATTCCATAACAAAATTCAAAGAAAATCTTTCTCCCCTTTTATCCATATTTTTCGAAAAAAACAAGGAAAAATAGGAAACAAATTTATTTTATTTTTAAACACCTTTTTCAGTTATTGGACTTTATGTTGGGCTACTTGGGGGGCCTTTAGGAGAATTAAGTTTGGATCTTCCAATGGATCTTGAATTATCAATATTGAGCCACAATATTATTCAAGCCCATAAGTATTAATTAATCCCACTACATAATTAATATTGCACTATCCATCTTAACCCATATTATAGTCAATATGGCTCCCGGTTATTATTTCCCGTGTTTAAGATTATCTAGCCCATTAATTAATTCAAGCCACTGAAATAGCTTTCCATTAATTAATATCATTTTATCCTTGGTAAAGGAACGGTTCAACATTATTACTCATACCAAAAACTAGTTCCACTTGCAAGATTTGGTATGATAAAACTTATGAACCTCCCAAGGGGGCAAATCGAACAAGCGATTGCTGCACACGCATTCTTCAGATTAAATCTTAGCTACACATGTGACCAATAATATTGCCCAAGATATAAAGTATTGAATCTCGTTGATTCTCTACCCGTAATAAGTCAAAGCAATACTTACTAACCACACGTGATCCTATTTAAGGGACGAAGATTAAGAAATAACGAACCACTGAGGTCTAATTCTTCCTAGTTCAGTTCTGAAGAATTTGTCCTCCCAGAGGTCCTCTTCAAAGGCACTAGACATGCACTAGTGTAATCTCTTTGGTCAAGACAAGCTAATCGAAGCGTTACACTTCAACCTTTCACGATGGATTATTCATTTCCATCTAGGTCGTGAATGGTGTATTTTTGGTTACAAGGGCATTAATTTAATCTTACGTGATCCGGTATCACTAAATTAACTACAATGTAACACGTATTATTTATTGAATAGTTATAAAAAGAAATATATGTAACATTCGATAATATTTAACGCATCAGTGATAAACAATTTATTTCAGTAAATAAGTCTGAAATTCAGTTTGATTATACAAAGTAAAAGCATACTTTCCAATATAATCCCAACAATATCCCACATATACTCAAAGTCTGCTTTTAAGTATACTATAAAGATGTCTCGTGTAGATCCGTGACATATAATGTCACCTACACCTAACCTAATAATGTCTCCCACTTATACTCAAAGCAGATTGGCAACGGTCTTGACACCCATCCCTTCCACATGTCTCTCGAATGTATTCTGAGGTAGACCCTTTGTGAATGGATCAGCTAGGTTGTCTCCCGACGCGATCTTTGCCACCTCTATATCTCTCTTAACGATATCTCGTGATAAGATGGTATTTACTTTCAATGTGTTTCTTGGCCTTGTGGGCTCTTGGTTCCCTTGAATTTGCAATCGCCTCCGCCATTGTCACAATAAATGCTGATGATGGCCGGGCAAATTCGAACTACATCCTAGTCCACTAGGAAGTTCTTGAGCCAAACCGCTTTTCGCTTCCTCGCAGCGCCTACATATTCGGCTTCCATGGTAGAATCTGCGACGCATTTCTGCTTGACGCTTCTCCATGTCATGGCTCCTCCCCCCATGCAAAACACACTACCGGAGGTAGATATTCTGGAATCTATGTCTGATTGGAAATCCGAGTACGTGTAGCCTATGGGGATTAGATTATCCGACTGATAAACCAACATTCTATCCCCGAGTTCTTTTTAGATACTTCAGAATGTTTTTAACTGTCGTCCAATGTTCTCTCCCCGGGTTACTTTGATATCTTGCCACTATGCCAACGGCAAAGCAGATATCCGGTCTCGTGCATAGCATTGCATACATAAGGCTTTCGACAGCCGAAGCATAAGGAATGCCTTTCATGTCATCTATCTCCCTTTGTGTCTTAGGGCACATTTCCTTGGATAGATGGATTCCATGTCTGAAAGGTACGAAACCTTTCTTGGAATCTTGCTTGTTGAATCGTTTTAAGACAGTGTCTATGTATGAAGCTTGCGACAAGCCTATCATCCTTTTCTTGCGATCTCGAGTGATCTTGATCCCAAGGATGTGCCCGGCTTCCCCTAAGTCCTTCATATCAAACTGTTTTGAAAGCCATGCCCTTACGTCCGATAACACCTTTACATCGTTCCAGATGAGCAGAATGTTATCTACGTATAGTACTAAGAATACCAATGCAGTTCCGACACGCTTTTTGTACACACAACTTTTGAACTCATTTTGATCAAACCCATAAGACTTTATAACATGATCAAAACATTGGTTCCAAGCTCTGGATTCCTGTTTGAGTCCGTAAATGGACTTCATGAGCTTACAAACTAGGTGTTCTTGGCCCTTTTCAATGAAGCCTTGGGGTTGTTGCATATAGATTTCCTCATCAAGACTTTCGTTAAGAAAAGCTGTCTTGACATCCATTTGCCAGATTTCAAAATCGAGATGTGCAGCAATCGACAAGAGAATCCAGATGGACTTGAGCATTGCTACAGGTGAAAAGGTTTCCTCATAGTCGAGTATAACCTTTCGCCACAAGTCTTGCCTTGAAGTTTTCTACCTTCCCGTCCGATCCCCTATTTCTCTTGTATACCCACTTGCAACCAATAGGTTTGACCCCATTAAGTGGTTCGACTAGCTCCCACACTCTGTTATGATCCATAGACCCCATTTCTACTTTCATTGCCTTTCGCCAAGAAACCGCATCCTTGTCTTGGATTGCCTCATCATATGTCCATGGGTCTGATTCTTCTTGACCGGGGATCAAGTCCGAGGACTCTCCTATCCCCATGAATCTCTCGGGCTGTTTCACAACCCTCCCACTACGACGAGGTTCTGGTTGTGTAAGTGTGTCATTTGGTATGTCATCTTTGCTGCTTGGCATAACGAGGTTAGCCCCCTTTAGCTCATTTAAGGTAATCTCACTTCTGGGTCTTCTTTCGTTCATATAGTCTTCCTCCAAAAATCTAAAGTGGGTGGTTATGACCACCTTTTGACCTTTGGGACCATAAATCATACACCCTTTTGTTCCCTTGGGGTATCCTATAAACAAAATTTTTTAATTCTCGATCGAGGATCCAATTTGTGCGGCTTCCTTGTCCAACACGTGGGGCGGACACCCCCAAATTCTCATGTGTCTCAAACCAGGCTTGCATGGGGTCCACAATTCTTTGGGAGTTTTGGGAACCGATTTGGATGGCACCAAGTTCAGAATGTAAGCCGCTGTCTCCAAGGTATGACCCCAGAACGACTTGGGAAGATCCGCATAACACATCATTGATCTAACCATTTCCAAAAGAGTTCATTTTTTCGCTCTGCAACCCCGTTTTGTTGAGGGCATCCGGTGCGCCACCGATGCAATCCAATCATCATCGACAAGTAGTTCAAAAACTCATCACTGAGGTACTCGCCTCCACGATCGGATCGTAGAGACTTGATATGTTTTTCCCTATGATTCTCTGCTTGAGCCTTAAATCTTTTGAATTTCTCAAAGGTCTCAGATTTATGTTTCATAAGGAAATTATAACCGTACCTCGAGTAGTCATCAATAAAAGTGATGAAATACTCGTAACCTCCTCTTGCCATGGTTGACATTGGACCACATAAACGCCTCGTGTGAACGATTTCTAACACTTCTTTGGCTCTATCCCCCTTGGCTCCGAATGCCCTCTTGGTCATTTTACCCTCCAAACATGATTCGCAGGTTGGAATTGGTTTAACTTGGAGAAACTCTAGTGAACCGTCTTTCACCAACCTTTGGATCCTCTTTGGATTAATATGTCCCAATCTTAGATGCCATAGAAGTGTTTCGTTCACGCGTCGATGAATGTTTTTTTAGGAAACAATTGATGTGTTATAGGATGCATTTCGTGAGTGGTGTGCACGATTAATTGTATAGAGATTACTTGACCAATGTCCCATAACAGATACACTCATCATTTGAAGAAATGATGTCATTCTTATTAGAAGAAACTAAGTATCCGTTAATAGAATTTTAGAAACTGAAAGTGAATTCTTTCTAAAATCGGGAACATAGAGATAATCTAAAAAAACTTTATCTTTAAAAACGGTGCACTTCTCCCCACCGCTTTATCCACTACTCATGTAAGATTTGCAATATCTCGCTACTTACGTAGCATTGCAATAATAATTACTATCGTGAGCATTGCAATATCGCCACTTACGTAGCATTGCAATAACCGCTATTTTCGTAACATCGCCAAAGGTGATGAGGATCCCACTCCCACTAAGTTGTCGGATCGGTTTGAACCCGTGAAGCAAACATGATTAGTGGATCTCGTATCAACCACCCACTTAATGAGAAGTATACACCGCTAAACAAGTTTCAACAACTAGTGCGTGAGAATTACTTTTCTTTCCGTCCCTTTTGGGGTTGGAACAGGCAAACCTCCATTGTCCTTTTTCACCGCAGCTTAAGCACTCCCTCTTTGGATTTTTCCTTGACACCACAAGCATTCCTCATCTTACCATTGCCCCTTGGCAATGAGCTTGAATTTTATTGCTTATGGCTTTTTGGTCTTCTTCTTTTTCTTGCCTTCCTTCGCCTAGAAAATGAAGACTTACCACTGCCAAGTTAAAGCTTGAGTTTGGTGCCCCATCAACATCTCTCTTTGAGACCAAAGCTTGCAACAAATCATTAGCGAGGCCAAAATGCTTTCGTAAACTTTTTAGAGAGTGAAGTACCAAATTCATCTGAGTCTCTAGATTATAATCTTCACTCAGAACCTCAAGTTTGTTTAGATGGGCCATCATTCTGAGGACGTAATCCCTTACGGGTTTGTTCTCCACCATTTTTAGCGACGACATCTCTCGCAAGGTGATCTTACGGGTCCCGCTTTTTTGACCCATCAATTGGCTCATCTGATTTTGATGTGTCAAGAATCCACTTGTGCTTTTGTGCAGTTAGGACAATTTTAATTTTTCGTTTCCAATCAATATAGTTTCCATACATATTGTATTGACTTTAAGTATATTAACAGTGGATTAAAAGGTTACGACATGCTGAACTGAAAAAAAATAACTACATGCATAAGCACAGATATATCACAAGGTTCGATCACATGTTTCATATTAAAATCTCCAAAAAATATAAACATGCATCAGCCAATATCTCAAAACAGTTTAAATAAGCCACATGGGGTGGGTCATTATTTAAACACATTCAAGCAGGTTACAAACAAGAACAGTTACAAACCTTTAATATCCAGATTAATAGTTGGCTCCCACTTAACCAATATAAAATTGACAGGGACTTCGGGGAAGTATATGCATATCAATTTTATACCTAAGTAACCATGATTAAATACATAATTATTATTTCGCTTTGAACGAGCCTCGTGGGGAGGGTCATCGTCGCCACTAGTAATAATCCACAATCATCCATTTGGAATTTATTCATGTGAAAGCTATCTTTTGACCGTCCCGTGGGGGGAATTTCTCCAAAAGAATTCACAAATAAATAAATCATGGAGGTCAAAATTAATTCAATTTTATTATTCATAAAATTGTCAATTAATTGTTTAATCATACTTAGTAATTTTCGAAAGTGAGATTTTTCAAAACATTTTCTCATGCATTTCAAATTTAAGCACAATTTAAATAAGCATAAAATAATGCATAACATCAAAACAAAAAATTAAACATATTAGGCAAATATATCTAATTTTCATGGTTAATTTTTGTCATGTCTTGATCTTGAGAAATCGTCTTCATAGCCTTCATCGTTCGTCTCGAAAAGCTCCACCTTGACCGTCTTAAAAAAAACGCCTTGTCAAGCCATGTCATCGACCAGCTCGCGGGTCGGAGTTAGCGGCTTAAGACTCCCCGGCGTGTTGAGTGGCGTGTCTGTCTTGTATGTGGCGCCAGCGTATGGCGTTACGGCAATTATACGCTCGGCGGCGGCAGTCCTCGGCGATTTTTAGCGTCAGCCTTCCAGCGCCCAGCGTGGGCTTCTTCTGCCCGCCCTTATGCAATCGGTGCCGATACCTCGCGTGTCCGCGTCGTCGCGCCGCAGCGCGTCTGCTAGCCCCTTCGCTGCGCCGACCACCGATCCCCGCGCTCGGCGAGCGGCGGCCATGCAACTCCGCAGCGCACCGCTAGAAGTCCAGCGCGCCTTGCATGCCTCCCCTTTAGAGCACGTTTAATGGCAGCGCCGCAGCGCCTACGCCGGTTCGGATCCCGTCTTTTAATTAACCCGTCTCTACCTCCGTTTCGATCCGGTTACAATTTATTTTTTACAAAAATAAATAAACTGAATCTAGACTAGTCTATTACATTGATCAAATCAAACAAATTCTAATCTACTCGTGGATTTTCTCACGAGGCAAAACGAATTCGAACGAATCGAATTAAACCAATAATTCATATGCATGCATAAATAAACACATTAAATTCCCTGACAATTGGATACCTGCAAAAAAGATCTAGCAATTCTACTATCCAATTTCAAATTTAATGAAAGCGAATTAAATTACAATTTAAAGATCAGAGCGCGAAACCAAGGCTCTGATACCAATTGTTGGGGAACAAATTGCCTGGATCTATTCGGGATGAATATTTAAATACAAATTTAATTCTAACAATTATTACTAGCATGAATTAACCCATATTAATTCAAATAATAACAAAACATGCATATAAACAATTCACGTAAATCCTACGCATGCGGAATTACTACGAGTTTACGTGAACTTACCTCTTGGAATGGTGATGGCCTTGTTGATGAAAACACACCAAAAAACCTTCCCAAGTATTCCCTAGCCCTTGCTCGACAATCCGATGGAAGGACACTCGCGAACAATTAACTAAAAGGAAAAATAAACATTTGTTGCACCACTTTTGTGGATTTACTAATTTTTCCAGCACATGGAATTGCACTTGGGAATGAAAGAATCATCCCCTATTTATAGATAGGGTGGTGGTTGAAATTTTAGGGAAAAAACAATGTGGGAAAATCTTTTCTTGATCTCCAAGAAATCTTGAATATATCTCCTATATTTTTTTTTCCATAATTAAAATATTCCACAAAAATCCCACCTTATCTTGCTATGGTGAATTTTCAAAAAAGAGGGAACAAGAAACCAAGATTTGGATCTTCTTGAATTTATGAGATATTCTTGTATTTCAAGAAATACATATCTTCCATAATATCTTTTCAAGAAAATCAAGAAAATCTTTCTTTCCCCTTTTTTTTCTCAAAATTTTCGAAATGTCTAATATGAATAACCAAGTGGGAGATTTCTTGAATTCAATGAGATAATCTTGTATTCCAAGAATACATATCTTCATTCCATAACAAAATTCAAAGAAAATCTTTCTCCCATTTTATCCATATTTTTCCAAAAAAAAACAAGGAAAAATAGGCAACAAATTTATTTTATTTTTAAACACAATTTTCAGTTATTGGACTTTATGTTGGGCTACTTGGGGGGCCTTTAGGATAATTAAGATTGGATCTTCCAATAGATCTTGAATTATCAATATTGATGTTGGGAAATTTAGAGTTTTGATGAAAGTTCTAAAACACATGTAATAGGACCAGTCAGACATGTTAGCTGACTGGTGTCTTTATTACCAGTTATAGAATACCAGTTGATAATTATTGTATAGAACAACTGATGTAGAAGATCGGTCACATATTGAGGGGGGACCTCAATATGTATAGGTCAGATATGAAGATATAAAGAACAGCTGATATCCGACAGGCCAGAAGGCAAGAGAAGGACAGAAGATCAGATCGATCTGATAAAGTCAGATATCTCAGCTGAAGTCATAAAGTTCAAGTTCAGAAGACTTGAAGATCAGATGATTTCCAGAAGATCAGACCAGAAGACCTACATCAGCCGAGTCTGCTAGTTGAAGCTAAGACAACTGGCACCAGAAGACTCGATCAGTAGATCGATCGCCAGGATCGATCGGTCACCACCAGGTGAAAACTGATGTTTCACCAAATCATACGTCGATGATCTGAGCAAGAAGAATGTCAACCTTAGTTGGTAGAACAACACTGAAAAGTGCTTCTGTTAACCAATAAGAACAAGACACGTATGATCGGAGCCGGCAATTACGGGATTTGGTGCTACTTTCTCTAACGGCTATAAAAGACACTATTCACGCTTTTCGCCATGCCGCTCGTTCAAGACGCCACATCAATCACAAGAAGTCTACCAAATATAGCCAGAAATTCAAATTGCTCTCCAACGGCTCTTTGATTTCGAGGTCTATAAATATGGGATTACTCTTCAGAGTGAAGACACAGAAATTATCAAGAAGCTCAAGCTATAATCAAATTTCCGCACGAAGAACACAAACTTGAAGATTACTTTCTAAGTGTTCATCCCATAGTTCTTAGCACAGAAATATTTTCATCTAGCTGATAGGCTACTTAAAAACTAGGAAAGATTTCAAAGTTGGAACCAAAACAATCTTACCCAAAACCCAAAGTTAGGTTAAGTTGTTTAACAAGATTTCGCAGACTAGGTTTCTAGTTCCGATTTAAGGATCGGTTGAGTGAGAACTCTTTAAATATCTGTTGGTGTATTGTGTTGGACTAACACAATAATCTAAGTCGATTTGTTTAGTTGGTGCCCTTGTGATAGGGAAGAGTGGGACGTAGGATTTGGTTTGTCCGAACCACTATAAATCTTGTGTGCATTTACCTTTGATTAACTGCTTTTACACAATCGCACACAACCTAATTAAAGTTTGCATACATATTCTAAGTTAAGATCAGCTAGCACCAAGCTTCGATCGATCATGTTTGACACTTTAGTCAACAAAGGTTGAAAGACCGACTTTGGAATCGATTTATTAAAAGGTTTTTTTCACACGGGTAAAATTTAGCTTCCTTTGACAATCGTTAAACCGATAGATACCGAATCGAATCGCCTTCAAGCGATTAGTAAGTTAGATATCATCCCAAATCGATTCATTTGCACTCTGATCGTGCTAATCGCATTCACACTCGACCGCTGACAAAAGTTTCGAAGTTTATTCACCCTCCCCTCTAGACTTCTACCCTCACAAAACCCGTTCGGGGACCTACAAGTGGTATCGAGCGGTGGTTCTGCTGGACCGGGCTTTGAGTATCATCGATTCTTGAGGAAGAATCTTTGTGGTCATTTGAACAGATCTTGAAAAACCGTTTTTAAAACTCATTCGTTTTTCCAAAATCACTCAGCATGGATAATACCTCTGGTATGTATCATGATTTGCCGAAGTTCTCAATTGATGAGTATGCAGATTGGGCCATATATATGTGCAACCATCTAGGTTCGATAAGCGGGAGAATGATGGAAGTCATTGAAAGAGGACCCATCATCATATATCACGACAACCCTGCAGTTGGAGGAGATCCAGACTTTGCCACGAGAAGTCTTGTGCGAAAAAGCCCAGCCTTGATGGATGCAGAGGAAAGGAAGCTGTATACTCTAGATACAATCGCCAGGCATATAATCATGAAGATGATGGATAAAGTCACCAAGGAGAAGATAAAATATCTCAAAATCAAGCGAAAAGCAATGTGGGATACTCTATTTGAGATATGCGAAAGAAATGATCGGATCAAAGACAATGACTACAAGGTTTAACCGGTGAAGTTCGAAAAATCAAGATGTTTGCTTAACGAGACCATCAACGAGCTCGATGGAAGGATTACTATGTCGATAAATAAGCTACGAGAACTTGGTAGAGAGATGTCAGACAAAGATATCAACTACAAGATCTTAAGATCTCTCATCAAGAAATGGGACATGAAAGTCACGGTAATCAAGGATTGCCAAGACATTTCAAAGATGAAGCCGAGTAGCTTGTTCCTAAGCCTTAAAGCTCACGAAGTTCGACTTAATCGAAAAGAGGACAAGCGAGATGAAGACGAGACACCGGGCCAAGCCTCAACGCCTAAATCGGTTGCGTTTAAAGCAACCAAAGAAGCAGATCAAGGCCATCGAACTCATTTGGAAAACATAATAAGTCAGTAACAGACGCTCGCTCGCTACCAGAAACTCGAAAAATCAAATATTCAACTTGGTAAGTATCAAGATTCTATAAAGATTATCAACATAGCAGAGGAGGAAGAGATAGGAGATCAGGTGGCGATGATCTCCGAAGAACTAGATCCGATGATCAAGAGATCACAGAGAAGAAAAGAAAAGAGATAACTGACCGATGAGAGAAGAGATAACAGATCCGGATGGAAGGAGTTCGACTACTATCGAAGGAAGTCACCGATAGATTCTATGATTTTAATGACTCACCCGGGAAGAAAAGGTTCCGTGGATCATGGGCGTGTTTCAACCGGTGAGAAACCAGTCACTACAAAATAGCAGATTGCCTGGACAGCCAAAAGCCAAAAGAGAAGAAAAGCGGAACGAAGAGAACAACGTTATAGGACAGAAAGCCATGGTGACGACACATCCGGAATTGATGATTCTATCCGCCTCGAGGATTAAGGTACTCATCTCAGAGAAGACTTTTGTCGATAAGCGATCTTGTTGACTTCCATGAGAATGAAGATCGATATTCTCTTGGATGACGATGAAATCGCACGATGGCCAAGGAGGACCAATCCGAGATAACCTCCAAACCTTCGCTTGGTTCCGCTTTCACTTTGCTATTATTAGCACACCGCCGGAGAGATTGACTCGCAACTCTATTACGAGCAATTGCTTGATGATCTCTAATGCAGTAGACACTTATGCTATAGTGGAAGCTGAGAATGACAAGCTAAGGATCAGAAATAATCAGCTTGTTAAAGAGAACGATCTCAGTAAAAGCTCTTGAACCGAAATCAAATTAAACCTTTCGAGAAAGGTAACTGAGGAACTTAACATTCTGAAAGTTAAATCTTCTGATCAGGAGAAGCAGATCAAAGATCAGCTAGCAATCAACAAACAATGTTCGATGACTTCAAAATCCTTCAAGCTAAATTTGATGAGCTATTAAGACTACATGAGAGTCTAAAATCTTCGAGGATAGTTCATGCCAAGAAAATAGAGGTTTTCACAAAGTCATCTAAAACCGTTCAAGATATGAACACCTATTTTCGAACACCGACTAATAAGAAGGGACTTGGGTATGAGAACCCTTCCACATCCTCAAAAGCCCCGTTTGATTCACTTCAAAAAGGTGTAATCAAACGAAGTTTCGATAAAGATACACTAAAAAGCTAAACTTGTATCTAATAAGGAAAAAGACCATTGAAGTAAGGTAAAGGCGGTGCCCTAATCGAAAGGGAACATAAATGGACCCCAACTGGTAAAGCATCAGCCGAGGAATCAACAGAAGAACCCAGTTCTTCTGAAGAGACTTCAACCTGATCAACAGATTAGGTATCAGAAAAGACAACCTCTCAAAGGAAAATCTAATCTGAGACCCAATCAAGGTCAGCTGCCGAATAAGCAAGCTATAGGTAAACTGCAAAAACCACCTATGCCAAAAAGATATGAATCTTTTGATGGTAGCGATCATCGTGCCTACCCTTATAATCGTAAAACCAAGGGTTCACGCACCGAGCCACCTAATGGATTAAAAAGAAGACAAAAAAAGCAAAGATAAATTCCAAGTCTTCTAAGTCACCCAAGGCTCACACGAACAATCATATTAATCAGAAAGCATATAAAGAGACGTATGATTATGTTGATATGTATGGGAGACAAATCAGGCCTTCTGATCTAACTGATTACAATAGAAGTGCCCTGTTTGTATGGATCCCCTAAAACCAACCCTAACCCTCGGGACCCAATCCAAAAGGGGTACCTAAAGCCCGATTTGGTTGCAGGTTCGCGTGGGTCTCGCCAACAAAGGAGGTGTACAAGCAACTATCTAGTACATCGATAGTGGATGCTCAAGGCACATGACTGGAAGCAAACATCTCCTTAGCTCTTACATAGAACAAAAAAGGCCCGCGTGTACTCTTCGGTGATGATAACTTTGGTTTTACCAGAGGATTCGGAACCTTAGAGAATGATGATGTACAAAATTCGGAGTCTCGTGATGTCGAAGGTCTAAAGCATAACTTGTTATCGGTTTCACAATTCTGCGATAACGGATTCGGTGTTGAGTTCTCGACCGATCAATGCACTATCAAAAATTGAGCCACTCAATGATCTTGCTAACTGGTTCAAGGAAAGGGACGATCTACACAACCAGATTGGAACAGTTGCCCAAGAAATGCATGCCGATTGTTAAGAGTTCCAAAAGTAGCAGTTGTCTCTGGCACAAAAGAATGAGTCATCTGAACTTTAAAACTCTTAACAAGATAAAGAAGGATGTCTTTAGTGGAAGGACTTCGAATGAGGTATTTTCTAAGGATCGGACATGTGTCGCATGTCGGAAGGAAAAAAAAGTTAAAGCTTCATTCAGGAAATCCACGGATCGGCATCCAATGAGAGTATCGGTACCGCTTCATATGGACCTATTTGGACCCGATTACACCGGTCGATCTCACGACGCAAATATACTCTCGTAATCGTGGATGACTATTCCAAGTTTACGGGTTATATTCTTACATAAGAAGAATGAGACGACAAATAAAGATACCCGAAGTTCGCTCAAAAGACTAAAAATGAAAAGTGGTGTCGGTGTAGTAAAAAATCGGATCGATATAAAGGCTGAGAATTTCGAACTCTTTTATTCTTGATTTTTGCACTAAGTTTGGTATCTGACATGAGACATCACCGCAAGAACGCCCACAATGAATGGATAGCAGAAGCGGAGAAAACAGAACACTCAAAGAAGTTTGCCAGACGATGTTAGGTGAACATGCAATACCAAGCCGTTTTAAGCGTAGTTTATCAATCTTGCATGCCATACCGTAAGCAGATGTCTTCTAACTAAGGCTCACTACAAAACACCCTATGAACCGTGGAAGGCGAAAAACCTCGTGTTTCTTACTTCCATGTTTTTTTGTGTAAGTGTTTCATACACAACAATGGGAAGAGTCAGTTGAAGAATTTTGAGGCCAAGTCAGATGAGGGTATATTCTTAGGATATTCCTCATCTAGCAAGGCTTTCAGGGTTTACAACAGGCGAACCCTAGTTGTGGAAGAAACACCCCATGTAGTCTTTGATGAAGCATCTTCTGAACAAGAGAAATCTGCCTCAGAACAAGAAGTACCAGATCTACTAGTACCTGATGCACAAAAAATGGATCAGCTAACGATCAAGGAAAAAGGATCAGAACTCGTAATAGTATACATTCCAGATCTAGCCGATTCACCAGTCAATCGGATCCTAAGGTACGAACAATCGTCGATGAAGAAGCCGTACAATTTGAGATAAAATATCAATCGAACCATCCGGTTCAGGGGGAACACCTGAAGTTCCCACGGACAGACATTAGCACATGATGAGTCCAACATCAGCTGAGACATGTTCTTATCAAGTGGATCATAAATCTGCACCACTCCCAATCGCTAGTAATGAACTATTATCATAAATGGATGATGTTCTCCAAACCGATTTAAATCGTAATGAAGGACTGGATAACCGGTCATCAAGTGATCGATCATCGGAGACCCATCCGATAGAGTTAAAACTAGACATCGATTGGTGAAAGTGCCATGTATTGTTGTTATATCTGGCTCATGAAGGAACCAACAACAATAGAGGAAGCTCTACAAGACTTGAAGTCGGATTCTAGCCATGCAGGAGAGAATTGGAGCGATTCGAGAGAAATCAAGTTTGGGAATTGGTGGATGACGACCAACTCATCAAGACGTAATTGGCACAAAGTGGGTATTCAAGAACAAGAGAGATGAGAAAAATGTCATAACCAAGAATAAGGCAAGACTTGTTGCTAAGGGGTATTCACAATCGAAGGAATTGATTATGATGAGACCTTTGCACGATCGCTCGCCTAGAAGCCATTCGGTCATTTTTCGCATATGCTTCCCTTACGAGAGGGTTCTTGTGTATCGGGATGGGCGTAAAAAGTGCATTCTTAAGCGGGGTACTAGCAGAGGAAGTTTATGTCGAACAACCTCCGTGCTCACGAAAAAGGGCAACCAAGTGTACCGATTTAAGAAAAAGCTCTTTATGGCACGAAACAAGCTCCTCGAGCTTGGTATGATACACTCTCTCAGTTCTTGATAGGCGGTGGATTCACTAAAAAAGACGGTGGATAGAACCTTATGAGAATAGAAGATGGAGAAGATATTATGATGGGTTGATTTCGATTGGGCGACATCATCTTCGGATCTCCCGACAAGAGTCTATGTGAAAGATTCAAAGATTGTTCGATGCAAAGGAAGTTCGAGATGTCCATGATGGGGCGGATGAGTTACTTTTACGGGTCTACATGTTAGCGAGTATAGAAGGATATTCATCTACCAAGCAAAAATACACTAGGAGTTTATTGGCTAAGTTTGGAGTTCAAAACCGTAAGGAAGCTTTTAATTCCTATGTTGATTTGGATTCAAGATGGATCCGAGGATGAGGATGGTCGAAAACCAATCGTAAATAATATAGGGCTCTCATTGGATCTTTACTATACCGACCGCCAAAGAACGGATATCACTTTTTAAAGTAGGTGTATGTGCCAGATTTCAGGCAAATCAATGCAAAGTCACCTAGAAGCAGCTAAGCGGATTCTTAAGTATCTGAAGGGGACAGTAAACCTTGGTTTATTTTACTCATCAGATGATAATCTAGAGCTTAGTGGGTATTCTGATTATGATTATGGAGGTTGCAAGATTGACATGAAGTCAACCTCAGGAACATGTCAGTTTTTAGGAAGTAAACCGATCTCGTGGTTTTCAAAAAGCGAGACATCGGGATTAAGTACATCTACTCTTGAAGGAGAATATATGGTGCAGGAAGTTGTTGGTTCTAATGCGCCCGCTTAGTCAAGTGGTGAGGATTATAACATTGTAGCTAAGAATGTACCTATATTCTGTGACAGTAATAGTGCTATTGCAATCACTCAAAATCCTGTTCTACATACAAGATGCAAGCATGTGGATGTCAGACACCATTTTATAAGAAATCATGTTGAAAAGAAGAATATCAGAATGGAAAAGATTCATACCGATATACTGAGAAAAGTCGATATTCTAACCAAGCCACTAATGAGATCGATTCGTGAGAATTATGCAATGAGCTAGGGCTTCTGGATCTTGGAGAAAAAGCACCTAAAATGTTTGATGGACTGATCTCCAGAACTAGCTGGTTAAGAGACTAACCAGGTTAAGAGGAATCAGTTGAGTTTGGTATCTCAACTGATCAGAAGATCAGTCAAGGAACTGATATGAGAAAGCGATCAGATTTACGGATTATCAGATTAAAGGAACTGATCAGATTAAAGAATTTTCAGATTAAAGGATTATCTGATTAAATCAGTTTGGTTATTTCACACTTTGTAAGTCGATTAAGCTGATATTCAACAAGTAAGGATTCACAAGATTAAAGCTTACATCGCATAAGAAAACAGGAAATTTACACAACAATGGAATAATAGAAATTTTCATTGATAAAAACCCGAAGGTCAGATTTACATTACAAGTTACAAGTACAAAAGGACCCGGAGGTCAGTACATAAACCCTAAACCCTAAACCTAACCCTAGAAGGGGGGAGAGAGAGAGATTTTAAGATCTGATGCTCCCATTTTCCCCCACTTAACAAGGCTTTGAAATAATCCTAAAGCCACCCTCAGAGCTTCGGAGTTAGGAGCGAGAGAGGCGTTGAAAGGATTTCTAAGCCAGGAGCCCCTAGACCTGAAATCAATGGGCTCTCCAGCTGTTAAATGGGACACAAGTGCCAAGAAAGTGATCAAAAGATCATATGGACACATGTGTCACATGTGAAAAAATAGAGTTGATATCTGAAGATGGGTTGTTGTCGATCAAGATCGATATCAAACTCATGTTTTATATCGATCGAGTCTGTTGATGCTAATAATCATCTCGATAGACACACAAGGTGCATACGGTTAGGAGAAGTGTCTTCTCATTTGCGATAGCTGATCCGATCCGGTGGTAGAGAAGCTTAGCAATAATTGTATGTGTAATCTTTGATGGCAAAAGCAATAATAAAGGGACACCACGGGGTTGATTTGAGAAATTTGAAATCATTGGAAAAGGGTAAAGGTTTTTTTAGGAAGTTTCAGGAAATAAGGGTTCACCGAATACATGATTTACAAAGAAGATAAGTATGGTGAATGGGTTATGTTGTGTAAATCATTGGTCCAATTTATAGAGGCCAACAAGTGTGCAAATGCAAATTTAATTTCTCAAAGCTGTTAGAGAAATTTGCACTAAAAAGAATGTGTAGGAAACACCACGATCGATAATTGGATAAATTTATGGCGATTTGACATTACGGTATCTGGACTATTATTACACATGTCAAATCGCGTCGACTTAGGGAATCGAGACTACTATTCAATTCTTCAAGAACTAAGTTTTGGCGGTAACACTTATCCCAAGAATTGGCTTGGTGCGAGTAGAATCGATTAGGTCAAATGAAATCGATTAGATAAGAGATCGACGATGAGGAAGATCGGTTGAGTATGATACCTCAACAAATCAGATATATCACCAATAAGAAATCGAAATATTGTTGAAGGGGGAACTTCAATCGATCGAAGAGGATCGAAAAGGAAAAATCGATGCAAAGTGAAGCGGATCGGTTGAAAAGGACAGGTTGGGAAATTATAAGGATTAGGTGTAAAAACTAAGATCAACAAGTGGAATCAACAACTACACAAGTGGTATTGATCGATTACAATATCGATCAACCAGATACGCTTTTCTCGTTTCCTTGTTTATCGCTTATTTATCGATATTATCGATAATATTTGCTTTCTTGTACACTACTTTTTGGACGTATTTCGCAAAAATATTTAATGTGGACGTGGGGGTACTTGTATTAATTGCCACAAAATGTGCTTTTAAATCCAAAAGGCAATAAATGACGTGTTTTTCGACCTACGATCAAAACCGCTCAAACGGATCGTTTAACCTTTTCAAGCGGTTGATCTTCTAATCTCGTTTTCCTCCTTCATCCTTATAAGTTTCATCAAAACCCTACAAGAGTTTTCTTCTTCTCAAAATTCTTGCGATTTATTCTCGAAAACTCAAAATTACTTTTTCTGCGATTCAAAGTGTTTTTCTTGCGATTCAAACTTATCTTTCAGAAAAATGAATCTGGTAATTTACGGTTATTTGATGAATTTCTTTTCTAAAATCCATTGATCACATAGATTATGTCTATATATGTTATCTGTGATATGCCTTATCTTTTCTTGGTATCCGTATGTGTTTATCGATTACTAGGCACGAGAATAGGTCCGATAATCAATACATGATATCTTTTATGATTATGCACAATTTTAATCGAAGTCTATCTTGTTGTAGATGGCCACTCACGGAATGGGAAAGATTATGTGCAACTATGCGGATCTAGCAACAAAAATTGTCGATGACAAATTTATGCAGTTTGGTGTTACGGGATCCGAGTCAATGGAGGTGGAACAAATTAAGAAAGGAGGTCTTGAAAAAAATATGTCTTTGCTTCTGCGCAATCCAAAGAATCTGATATGAAGCCTTTGGAATTTTTTAAGGAATTTGAAGGTGGACACGGACAATTCTGGAGATGAACTGATCTCTTGATTAGCGGAGAGGAGATCGACCGTCGAATGTCGACATATCAAATGTCAAATTTTGTTTAAAGGAAGAATCTCCCGCCACTCTGAGGAGAATGAAGATGAGCCGTCGTAAATGAACTCTTGAGAGGCCGACAAACACCGGGATCGCAGGTTTTGTCGGACCTATGTTAAAAGGAATACCGGTATTGTTTGACATACCGTCAAAAACAATCAAGGGTATTTCGTTAACCAGATGCCTTAACATCCATGAAAATGTACAAAGATGGTCATTTGCGATAATCGATGAAGCCAAGAATATCAATTGGCATGGTTTCCGAAGGCCATTCCCGCTCCAAGAACATGAAAAATTTGGAGTTAATGATCAGAGGCAAGTCTATCTCGAAGAAGAGAATCAGCAATCTCAACAAGGTTGCGTTTATTACGAAGGACAAAATGCCAAATGCCGAATGGGATCGAGAATGGACTGAAGTCCTACAAGGCCTTTCTCACAACCATCTCGCTATATATGGACCACGATTGATGATGATGCGCCCACCCTCCAAAGGTGAAGAAAGGAAAGAACAAGGAGGGTACACGCCTACACCGGATGCTCCCCAAAAGAAGAAGAGAAAATGTAAAGGCTCGGGAGAAAGAGGAAGAAGAAGGCAAAACAGGCCTCCATGACTCTGCTTTCGGAAGACGAGCAGGCGGATGAAGAAAGAGTGCGAGCAACCCAGTGCGCTACGTAAATCACCGAAAAAATGAGACAGCAAAGCTTCTCAAGTTGAGAGCTCGAGAACATTCTCGAGGGAAGAGCAAGAGACAAACGATCTCCTTCTCCTCAATCTCGAGCCGATTCACCACTGTAATTGTTCTTGAGCATATTTCTCCTTCTCATTCACCCCCGAATAACTCGAAAAGATCATCACCATGAACGTAAAGATCACCGCCGCAGAGCGGACGTAATTGCTTCCGACAACGAGAACCTCCGCAGATTTAAATAATCACCAACTTCCACCTACTCGGACACCACCGAGAACCCTCTACATCTCATCAATCGAATCGGGTCGATCCAACAGATAATTCCCGAGTCCAGATCATCCAAGACCATCACGGGAAAATGGTCAGAATGCAAATTGAACGAGATATTGATGAGCTGTATCCAGAGATGGTAGCCCATCCTGTTATTCGAGAGGAAGTAATGGAGATCCTCACCTGGAAAGATCTCCGGTTAAAAAGCTTCTCAGATTTTATGATGATTATAGAACTGATGGGAGGTGCTGATGAATTCGCAGATTGTGATTTCGACATGAAGAAATCTGCTCAAGTAGGATCACCGGTGAAATGATAATCGGGCGAATCGATCAAAGCTCCGATCCGGGAAGTTTGGGATTGGTGAACAAGGTGAATTGGAGCCTGCTGAAGAAACTCCTAAAGCAGATGATCCTATGAAGGATGTGGGAGTTGCCGATGATAGTGGAACTGTGTTTGCAGGTTCATGACCACCATCGGAGGCGCAAACAACCGAAAAGAGATCGGTGACACAAAATATTCCTACAACTCACATCATCGTGATCAACCCGGGGAGATCGATCGTGTTTTAAAGATCTCCTGAAAGAAGAAGTCGAGGGAGTGTTGGCTAATCAACTTAGCAACACAATAGCTGATCAGAGGCAGATTAGACTCAAAGAAATTACGGATCAACGGGAATAGGCTATTTACCAGATTGAGGCAATCAAAGATCAGTTCTCTCAAACTGACCAACCTGACTGCTGAGTTTAAAAAGACAGTTGATGACAAGCTAGTACAGGTTGATCAACAACAAGTTTCTCTTCTGATGGTCACTGAAAAGCTAGAAATGATCAAGAGAAACTTGACAAACTTCTTTTACCCTCTCTATCGCCGTGGAATCTGGCCAAGATCGGTGATCTCAAGATTCAAAGTCTATCCGCTCAAGCTCAAGGTTTATCTGTTGAAGATCTCAACAAGGCGATATCAGTCAGCTTTGGATCTCGACTTCCCACCTCAAAGCTCCTTTTTGATCAAACCAAAAAGGGGGAAGGACAAATTGAGAAACCAACCGACACTATCGTAACAACGAAGACCCGATTGAGACGGGTTGAATCCTATGGACAAAGACTAGACCATCCGGATCTTTTTTTATGAAATTTACGAAAAAGATGGAAAAGTCAAAGACAAGAAAGTTAACTTGGTCTTTGGGACATTACAACTTGTACCGGTCGCTCATTAAGAAAGTCACAAGAAGCACAGCTAGCCAAATACAGGCCGATAAGAAACTGGCTGAGAAACTGTCCAAAGAGCAGATTGCTGAAGAAGCCCGAATAAGTGAAGAAGAAAGAAGGGCAGAAAAATTGGCAGAGGCAGAAGATCTGAAAAAGAAATACAGATCGAGGGCAAAGAAAGGAAAAGTTGGAAAATCGGACCGTAACCTCACCGCCAAAGAAGAATTGATGAGATCATTAAAAACGCCGCATATGCCGAGAGGTTTGAGGAATGGAATAAGATCGAAGTGAAAACGGCTTCGGATGCTTTTGTTCTAGATCTTGTTCCACAAGAAGAATCTCGGTGATGCGTAATTCCTCAATTTGGTTGGAAAACAAATATCCAGATTTTCTGAAGTATCTGGAAAATGAGGCCAAAATAATCAATGTAAAAATATCTCGCCAAGAGTATGATGTGATGGATTACTCGAAGAAGGCAGATGGCTCATTTGACAGACTGGCATTTCAAAGGTTCTATTTTGACATCCTGAGCAAAGCGCGCATAACTGATCCTCAGCAGATCAATGATGTCAAATGGAAACTATACCAGATTTTCAACATCCCTCAAGATCAAAGAGAAATGCCAGAAGGATACAAGCCAAGAGAATGAAGAATCAGAAGACTACTTAGGATCAGCTGTTTTTAACTCAAACTTTTCTGATGTAATATGTAATCGACAAATCTAATGAAAGAAAAGTTTATTTTCTGATCCTAAGACAAAATCTCATTGTCTTCTGATTATATGCTCTTTATTGTTCTATATTTATCAATTGTGCTTGGTTTCTCAAGTGTTTTGGTTTCATCAAAAAGGGGGAAATTGTTGGGAAATTTAGAGTTTTGATGAAAGTTCTAAAACACATGTAATAGGACGAACATTGCACTGTTAGCCGATCGATGTTTTTATTACGGTTATAGAATACCGGTTGATAATTCTTGTATAGAACAACTGATGTAGAAGATAGGTCACATATTGAGGGGGAACCTCAATATGTATAGGCCAGATCTGAAGATCTAAGAAACAGTGATATCCGATAGGCGGAAAGGCAAGAGAAGGGAGAAGATCGATCGATCCGATAAAAGTCGATATCTCACCAAGTCATAAAGTTCAAGTTCAAGACTTGAAGATCGGATGATTTCGGAAGATCGGACGGAAGACCTACATCATCGAGTCGCTAGTTGAAGCTAAGACCCCGCACCGAAGACTCTATCGTAGACGGTGATCAGTTGTATTGATCGGTCACCACCAGTGAAAATCGATGTTTCACCAAATCATACGTCGATGATCTGAGCAAGAAGAATGTCAACCTTAGTTGGTAGAACAACACTGAAAAGTGCTTACGTTAACCAATAAGAACAAGACCGTATGATCGAGCCGACAATTACGGATTTCTGCCGCTTTTCTCTAACGGCTATAAAAGACACCATTCACACTTTCGGCCATGCCGTTCCTGAAGCACGTCACATCAATCCTGCAAGTCTACCAAATATAGCCAGAAATTCAAATTGCTCTCCAACGGCTCTTTGATTTCGAGGTCTATAAATATGGGATTACTCTTCAGAGTGAAGACACGGAAATTATCAAGAAGCTCAAGCTATAATCAAATTTCCGCACGAAGAACACAAACTTGAAGATTACTTTCTAAGTGTTCATCCCATAGTTCTTAGCACAAAAATCTTTTCATCTAGCTGATAGGCTACTTAAAAACTAGGAAAGATTTCAAAGTTGGAACCAAAACAATCTTACCCAAAACCCAAAGTTAGGTTAAGTTGTTTAGCAAGATTTCAGACTAGGGTTTCTAGTTCGATTTAAGGATCGGTTGAGTGAGAACTCTTTAAATATCTGTTGGTGTACTGTGTTGGACTAACACAATAATCTAAGTCCAGTTGGTTTAGTTGGTGCCCCTTGTGATAGAGAAGAGCGGACCTAGGACTGGTTTGTCCGAACCACTATAAATCTTGTGTGCATTTACCTGCTTTGATTAACTGTTTTACACAATCGCACACAACCTAATTAAAGTCAGATACATATTCTAAGTTAAGATCGCCTAGCACCAAACTTCGATCCGATCAAGTTTGACACTTTAGTGTTGGTTGAAAGATTGACTTTGGAATCTGATTTATTAAAACTGGTTTTTCACACGGGTAAAATTTAGCTTCCGCACAATCAGTTAAACTGATAGATACCGAACTGAACTGCCTTCAGGCAATTAGTAAGTTAGATATCAGTCCAAACTGATTCACTTGCACTCGATCAAAATTAATCAGATTCACACCTCGACCAAGAAAAAGTTTTTTAAGTCTATTCACCCTCCCTCTAGACTTCTACCTCACAAACCCCGTGGGGACCTACAAGTGGTATCGAGCAAAGGGTTCTCTGAGAATCGGGTTTTGAGTATCATCGATTCTTGAGGAAGAATCTTTGTGGGCATTTGAAGCAGATCTTGAAAAACCGTTTTTAAAACTCATTCGCTTTTTTCCAAAATCACTCAAAGATGGTTAATACCTCTAGTATGTATCATGATTTGCCGAAGTTCTCAATTGATGAGTATGCAGATTGGGCCATATATATGTGCAACCATCTAGGTTCGATAAGCGGGAGAATGATGGAAGTCATTGAAAGAGGACCCATCATCATATATCACGATAACCCAGCAGTTGGAGGAGATCCGGATTTTGCCACGAGAAGTCTTGTGCGAAAAAGCCCACCTTGATGGATGGATGCAGAGGAAAGGAAGTCAGATACTCTAGATACAATCGCCAGCATATAATCATGAAGATGATGGATAAAGTCACCAAGGAGAAGATAAAATATCTCAAACTGTGGAAAGCAATGTGGGATACTCTAAAGAGATACGCGAAGGAAATGATCAGATCAAAGATAGCGACTACAAGCCGAACTGGTGAAGTTCAAAAAACTGAAGATGCTTCCCAACGAGACCATCAACGAGCTCGATGGAAGGATTACTATGTCAGTAAATAAGCTACGAGAACTTGGTAGAGAGATGTCAGACAAAGATATCAACTACAAGATCTTAAGATCTCTCACCAAGAAATGGGACATGAAAGTCACGGTAATCAAATTGCCAAGACATTTCAAAGATGAAGCCGAGTAGCTTGTTCCTAAGCCTTAAAGCTCACGAGTTCGACTTAATCGAAAGAGGACAAGCAGATGAAGACGAGACACTCTTTGAAGCCTCAACGCCTAAATCGATTATGCGTTTAAAAAGCAACCAAGAAGCAGATCAAAGGCCATCGAACTGTTGGAAACATAATAAAGCGTATCAGACGCTCGCTATCAGAAACTTGAAAAATCAAATATTCAACTTGGTAAGTATCAAGATTCTATAAAGATTATCAACATAGCGAGAGGAAGAGATAGGAGATCGGTGGATGATCTCCAGAAAGAACAGATCGATGATCGAAGAGATCACAGAAGAGAAAAGAAAAGTGATAATCTGACTGATGAGAGAAGAGATAACAGATCTGACAGAAGGAGTTCAGACTACTATCAGAAAGGGAAGTCACCTGATAGATTCTACAGACGGAATGACTCACCTGGAAGAAAAGGTTCCGTAGATCATGGAGCGTGTTTAAACTGTGAGAAACCAGGTCACTACAGCGCAGATTGCCCAGACCTGATCTGCCTTCAGGCGATTAGTAAGTTAGATATCAGTCCAAACTGATTCACTTGCACTCGATCAAAGCTAATCAGATTCACACCGATTCAAGAAAAAGTTTTCAGAAGTCTATTCACCCCTCCCCTCTAGACTTCTGCCCTCACAAAACCCGTTCGGGACCTACAATTGAGCCACAATATTATTCAAGCCCATAAATATTAATTAATCCCACTACATAATTAATATTGCACTATCCATCTTAACCCATATTATAGTCAATATGGCTCCCGGTTATTATTTCCCGTGTTTAAGATTATCTAGCCCATTAATTAATTCAAGCCCTTTGAAATAGCTTTCCATTAATTAATATATTTTTATCCTTAGTAAAGGAACGGTTCAACATTATTACTCATACCGAAAAACTAGTTCCACTTGTAAGATTTGGTATGATAAAACTTATGAACCTCCCAAAGGAAAAGCAAATCGAACAAGCGCATTTCTTGCACACGATTCTTCATTAAATCTTAGCTACACATGTGACCAATAATATTGCCCAAGATATAAAGTATTGAATCTCGTTGATTCTCTACCCGTAATAAGTCAAAGCAATACTTACTAACCAGACGTGATCCTATTTAAGGGATGAAGATTAAGAAATAACGAACCACTGAGGCCTAATTCTTCCTAGTTCAGTTCTGAAGAATTTGTCCTCCTGTAGGTCCTCTTCAGTGCACTAGACATGCACTAGTGTAATCTCTTTGGTCAAGATAAGCCAATCTGAGCGTTACACTTCAATCTTTCACGATGGATTGTTCATTTCCATCTAGGTCGTGAATGGTGTACTTTTGGTTACAAGGAACTGTTAATTTAATCTTCTGTGATCTGGTATCTGGTATCACTAAATTAACTACAATGTAACACGTACTATTTATTGAACAGTTATGCAGTAAATATATGTAACATTCGATAATATTTAACACATCAGTGATAAACAATTTATTTCAGTAAATAAGTTCAAAATTCAGTTTGATTATACAAAGTAAAAGCATACTTTACAGTATAATCCCAACATACACCCACCCGCCCATGACGAGTCCAGCTCGCAGAACCCGCCCCCGACAGGGTCATCTCCAGGAGGGTCGAGCTCAGGTTCGGCCTCTGTTCATCATGGCTTGGCCCCCACTGCTCATTTGACGATCGACCTGAGATCGGGAAGGTGAGTTATAATTTACTTTTATTTATTCATTTATTTAGTTATACATTTAATTATTTAATTATACTTATTAATTTTTTATATTGTTGTTTCAGCATCATACCCGGTCACGAGGCTTCCGCTTTAGCCACCAGATCCATCTTGCGAGTTGGAATTATCATGGGGGCCCCAAAGCTAGAAAGGCGTGCCTGAACACCAACACCAACTCTACTTCCACGAGTTTAGGGTACGTATAATAATTAATTACTAATGTTTATGTAAATTATTTATTTTAATTTAATACAATAAAGTTTGTGTTAATGAAATTCAGAAAGAGACGAAGTGGAGAGAGGATCTGACCCCGACTAATTTTTATAAGCCGTTCAAGAAGCTTGCCCAAGCCCAATACAAAGACTAGCTTTATAGGTGGCATGCCGGGTGGAAGGATGATGGGCTGTATTTGACGGAGCAGATGGACCCTGGCGTTTGGGACTCGATTGTGGCGGTGTGGAGCAATCCCGTATATCACGAGATGTGCCAGAAGAAATGAAAAACCGCCTGAGCCAACAAGGAGGGGATGGGGGTCTCGCTGTGCATAAGGCCGGATTCCAGTCGATTCTGGAGCACTGCATGGCGGAAGTAAGTAATATAATTTATTTAATTGTACAATAAGTTCATAATTAATATTAATATTTTTATTTGTTAACAGGAACTACGGCTCGGGCGCCCTCTAGATGCTCTTGAGACGTTGGCACTCGGCCACCCCTACGAAGAGGAGACGAGGACCTCCACCTACAGCCGCACCACCCACGTGCACGTAAGTAATTAATGTTGTATTTCGTAATTATTACACCTGGTCTTAATTATAATATTTATTTTTTTACAAAGAGAGGTGTGAGATAGGGTCGAAGCTGCCAGCCATGCCCAGGTGGGTGAACTGTCCGGTTCAAATCCACCAGCTCCTCTAAATAATTTGAATAAAATCTATGTGGAGGAGGCCGGCATTAATAGACAGCGGGTACTTAGGTACGGTAGGTTGTCTGCTGCCCTTATCGTGGAGACACAACCCTACTCGTCTCAGACCTCTGTTACTTCAATACCACAGCAGCCGCAGCCACCTCAGCAGACGGCTAAAAAGATTAGAGAGTCATTCGCGGCCGAGCTGAGAGAAGAAAATGCACAGAAATGGCAGCGGCTTGCCTCCACACTGGCCAATCAAATGGGTTGTGTACCTAATTTTTTCCTCAACAACATTTTCGAGGAGGGTGACATAGGCGGTGGTGGCGGTCGTGGTGGTGCTGGTGGTGGCATGGTGATTGTTCGTGGTGATGGTGGCAATGGCGGTGGTGGTGGCGAGGCGGTGGTAAATCTTGGCGGCGGTGGCGATGGTGGCGATGGCGGTGGTGGCGATGCTAAGGTGGTAGCGGGGCCGGGGTTAAAAATGATGGTGGCGGTGGTGGTGGTGGTGGCTTGGATGATATCAGTGCCTTCGATCCTTCAGATTTTCTTTTTTCTACTAATTTGGGAGATGATGAGGATAATTATTATCCGCATCGGTGATTGGAGGGAGGATTGAATTGAAACTCTGTTTTTATTTTTTAGTGATTGTTCAACGACACTTTTTTTTATTGTGAACAATTTACTTGTTTATGTATATAAACATTATATTTGTTCTATTGTTTATTTTTAAAGAAAAGTATTACATGTTTAGATAAAAAAGTATTGCATGTTTTAAAGAAAAGTATTACATGTTTTAAAGAAAAGTATTACATGTTTAGATAGAAAAGTATAACTTGTTTAAAGAAAAGTATTACTTGTTTAGATAGAAAAGTATAACTTGATAAGATAGAAAAGTATAACATGTTTAAAGAAAAGTATAACTTGTTTAGATAGAAAGTATATCTTGTTTAGATAGAAAAGTATAACTTGTTTAAATAGAAAAGAACAACTTGTTTAGAGAAAAGAATAACTTGTTTAATTAAAAAAGTATTACTTGTTTAAATTGAAAAGTATTACTTGTTTAGATAGAAAAGTATAACTTGTTTAAAGAAAAGTATTACATGTTTAGATAGAAAAGTATAACTTGTTTAAAGAAAAGTATTACTTGTTTAGATAGAAAAGGATAACTTGATAAGATAGAAAAGTATAACATGTTTAAAGAAAAGTAAAGAAAAGTATTACTTGTTTAGATAGAAAAGTATAATTTGATAAGATAGAAAAGTATAACATGTTTAAAGAAAAGTATAACTTGTTTAGATAGAAAAGTATTAGATGTTTAGATAAAAAGGTATTGCATGTTTTAGAGAAAAATATTACTTTTTAAGATAGAAAAGTATAACTTGTTTATAGAAAAGTATTACTTGTTTAATTAGAAAAGTATTACTTGATAAGATAGAAAAGTATAACATGTTTAAAGAAAAGTATTACCTGTTTAGATAGAAAAGTATAATGTGTAAAGAAAAGAATAACTTATTTAGATAGAAAAGTATATCTAGTTTAGATAGAAAAGTATAACTTGTTTAAATAGAAAAGAATAACTTGTTTAGAGAAAAGAATAACTTGTTTAAATAGAAAAGTATTACTTGTTTAAATTGAAAAGTATAACTTGTTTAAAGAAAAGTATGCTTGTTTAAATAGAAAAGTATAACTTGTTTAAATAGAAAAGTATAACTTGTTTAAAGAAAAGTATTGCTTGTTTAATTAGAAAAGTATTACTTGATAAGATAAAGAAGTATAACATGTTTAAAGAAAAGTATTAGTTGTTTAGATAGAAAAGTATAACTTGATAAGATAGAAAAGTATAACATGTTTAAAGAAAAGAATAACTTGTTTAGATAGAAAAGTATAACTTGTTTAGATAGAAAAGTATAACTTGTTTAAATAGAAAAGAAAAACTTGTTTAGAGAAAAGAATAACTTGAAAAGAATAACTTGTTTAAAGAAAAGTATAACTTGTTTAAAGAAAAGTATTACTTGTTTAAATAGAAAAGTATAACTTGTTTAAATAGAAAAGTATAACTTGTTTAAAGAAAAGTATTACTTGTTTAGATATAAAAATATAACTTGTTTAAAGAAAAGTATTACTTGTTTAGATAGAAAAGTATTACATGTTTAAAGAGAAAAATAGTTTTTTTTTAAAATAAGTAAAAAATATAATTATAATATATATTTAATTTATATAAAAAAATAATTATATAAAAATGTGATTGAATTAATAAATAAGATAACTAAAATAAAGAATTTAAAAAAAACTGTAAAAAAAAATGAATTTTAGGACATATATAATTAATTTCATAAAGTAAACACAAGAAAGCAAGTGCCCGAACAGAATTGATCCCCACTAGGCACCCAAGGTCCCGTGTTCGGTCCCCCATGGGAGCGAATAATTTCTCATTTAATTGGGAGGTTTGGTGGCTTATATGTGAGATGCTTTGTGGTTGGGTTCAAGATGGTCCGTCGCTCAGGTGGTTCGGTGCCCACCCGGGCGCCCTCCGGGCCCGGGTTCGAACCATCGTGAGCCTTTTTTTATAAAAAATTCACGATTTAGCGACGGTTATAGCGACGAACATTTCTGGTCGCTAATAGCGACGGATATTTCCGTCGCTATTCTGATATCCGTCAATATTCTGTCGACAGATGTAGCGACGGTAGCGACAGGGTTTCTGACCTGGGTCCGGACCCAGGTGATCGTCGCTAAGTAGAGACGGTTATTTACCGTCGCTATTTAGCGACGGAAGTAAAATAACCGTTGCTAAATTTTAGCGACCCTCGTTTTCCCGATGGTCATGAAACTATCGCCGAAACCGTAGCTAATTTGTGTAGCGACGGTTAAAACCATCGCTAAATCCGTCGTTAAACCCCGTCTTTTTTATAGTGAGGCACTTTTAGAAGGTGGTGATTTAAATAACTTGCAACAAAAATAATATACTTTATCCACACTCTTTGAATAAACTAATCATTTCCTATCTTGATTCTCCCCATTTGATAATATTCTAGTATAATGAGCTTGTGAAAAATGTCTAAACTTTTAATCTAGGGGTAAGTTATCACAATTTTCTCTTTTCGGTCCTTTCTCAATTAATATATCTCTTGTTTTATTATCAAGAATATCCCAAATTGGAGGATCATAAATATCTAATTCCAATGTCGAAGTTGGATGTCCTTCATCTATGTCATTTTCTACAATATCTGATTCATTCATTTCCTCATTCAAATCGTAAACGTTTATATCTACAGTATTTTATTCATTCGTATAATTTATATCCACTGAGATCGTATCAAGTCTAGTTCGTCCATTCAAATCATTTACATCTATGTTGTTTGGTTCTTGTTCATTATTAATATTTTCATTTAAGTCTTCTAAATTACTCGATTGTCCTAAATTTTTCGCAAAAAAATTATCTAATGCTCCCTTCTGTGATGAGAATAATTGTTCTGCTCTTTTTCTTTTTTTCCTTTTCTCACAACCAGATTCATGCCTTTTAGAAAACATACTAATATACTATACTTTAAAAAATAACAATTAATAATTAAAGAATCACAAATCAAAAAATGAAAAGAACTGAAAAAATAAAACCGTAATTTGGATTTTTGTGAAACTGTGAAAGAGGAAGCCTAGCGACTGTAGTGCTGTCGTGTTCTGTCCTCCTCAGAAGTCAGAAGAGTACTTGATTTCTGCTGCAAACGTCGTGTTCTTGATTTCCTTTTAATGGTGAAGATAAAACAAAATTGAGTGGTTCATGGTTCACTCGGCCCAAGTGATTTATGGTTCACCCGGCACGAATAGGTTATAATTTAGGGTTCATTATTTAGTGTTTAGGGTGTAGATAGTTGATTTAGGGCAATTTTATAGATTTTAATACATGAAAATTTTCACACTAGACATACTCTAATTTATTTAGTTTGAAAATGATAATTATGTTTTCCTCATAAAACCTGATTTCACATTATTTAATTATATTTAAAATATATTAATATATTTATCTGAACCTTAAAAAATATTTAAGGAGTTTGAATGCTGGGGTCTAAATGTACTTTTTTCTTATAATGTACATAAATTTTGGGCCCATAGACATTATTTTTCTCTCTCGTACGGGTCACTTTTGGGCCCACTCTCTTTTTTTTTTCACTTTCTATATATTGATTATTTGTCATCTAATGCGATCTGACCTGATCAGTTCTGACTGATCAGTCTACCTGGTTGAGTCTTCTAGTGTAAGTTGTCTTAGCTCAACTTACTGTCTCTTCTAACTTAATCTGATTTCGGTCATCTGGAGTTCTTCTGATCTTGTTATCTTCTAGTATGATCTTCTGATCTTCTTCTTCAAGAGCTAACCTATACATATTGAGTTTCCCCTCAATATGTGACCCATTATCAAATACACCAGTTGCTATATACAATAGTTATCAACTAATCATCTTATTCTGATTTCTAGATCAACAGTTAGCTAAGAGGCCTGACTGGTCCTATTACAACTGTTTTGGGACTTTCATCAAAACTATAAATTTTCCCAACATTCTTTTTTTTCTGCTTTCGTGGCCCACAAACCATGTGCACTTGGTCAAGTTAATAAAATAGTACTATGGTCTTTAATTCATGGGTTAGATTCACGCCACTTCAGCAATGCTTGACTGTTGGGCTTTTATTCTTTATGTTGGGATATTTTAGTTTTGATGAATTATGCCAAAACATTATCAACTTGTGTTATTGAAGCTAATTTACAAATAACAAGTTGAGGGGGAACGAGAGAACAAATTGAGGGGGAACTCACGAAATCAAAAGTAGATGATCGAGATCAGACGAGGCTGCAGACGAGACTGATCGAGATCAGATGAGTTAGATGAGTCCCGAGTTAACTGATGAGCTGTGCAAAATCAGAAGAGAAGAAAAGCTAAGCAAACCGATCGTAAAAGAAACCGACTCGTAAGATCGAAGAGAAGGTTGGTCGTAAGAGATCAGAAGATCGATCAAGATGAGGCGTGATCAAGATCAGACGCGTGATCAAGATCGATATGATAACCTCGATATGCTAATCGATGTAATCGATCGATCTTATCCCGATATGTTGATTCGAAGATGTGTTGATCTCGATCGAGCCGATCGGATCGTAAGAAGAAATCGATAGATCGAGTCAAGTGATCTCGAGGGTCAGAAGTAAAAATGACTCGAGGGTCGATGTTCGAAGTCAAGAATCAACTCAAGAAGCCTCGAGTGTCAAGATGCCCGACGACAAGGTCCGGCCAAGAGAAGTCTCACAAGAATCCTGAGTAGAAGTATCCTGAGACTCAGATAAACCTGAGACTAAGAGAAACCTGAGGACTCAGAGAAAACTGAAGACTCAGAGATAACTGAAGACTCAGATAGAACTGAAGACTCAGATAGAACTGAAGACTCAGAGAAACCTGAAGACTCAGTATGTCACTGTAGACACTGAAGACTCAGAGAATCCTGAAGACTCAGAGAAACCTGAAGACTCGGAGAATCCTTAAGACTCAGAAGAAACTGAAGAATATAGCCGTTATAATTCAGCTGACGTGGACCAATGAGAGGAAGATAATCAGCCTGAAGAAGCTGCAGAACTTACAGAATATTATGGATTTGAATGTGATTATCTCCAACGGTAACATTCAAATCCACACTATAAATACAAAGATCTTCCATCAAATTAAGTGTGGAGAATGTGGTAAAAGATGCTACAGAGCCAAGAAGATATATACTCAAGCATTCCCACCATAGAACACAAGTCTGTAGATATATAAATATGTTCAAGAGTGTTCTAAAACTCAATCTAAGCAACCCACGATATATCCTAAGCTTAGAGAGATTTTCCCAATCTTAGAATTGAGGCTAAACAAATGTAAGGGAAAATCTCAACCTAGTTGGAGACATCAACCAAACCCAAACCCTATTGTTAGGTAGTTTTTGTGAAGTTGTAAAGAGTTAGTAAGCTGTAGTGAGTCAGCCAGAAAACTCTGTAGAAGAAGTGAGTAAGCTACAGTGAGTTAGCCTGAAAGCTTGTTGTCCCGTTTGAAGGAATTTCCCTAGGAACAGGGAAAGTGGATGTAGGAGCTTGAGTCTCCGAACCACTATACTTTGTTGTGTTCTTTATTGCTTTACGTTCTTATCTTGTCATATTGTTGGAAGATGAATTTAATAAAGATATATGATTTTGATTAGATCCCAAAACCCCTGAGTATGACATGTTCAGGATAATCTTGATAGTTGAGTCAGGATTCAGTTTTAGAGTATTCAGGATGATATCTGCAAAATGTATAGTCAACAGATATAGATCAGGTTAGGATCAAAAGATTCTGAAGAACTCAGTATGTTTCTGAAGAAACTGAAGTTTCAGTATGAAACTAAAGTTTCTGAAGACTCAGTAAGAAACTGAGAATCTGAAGACTCAGTGTGAAACTGAGATACTGAAGACTCAGTATGAAACTGAGGAACTGAAGAATCAGCATGAAGACTCAGTATATCTGTGAAGACTCAGAAGACTCAGAAGACGCTGAAGACTCAGAAGACTCTGAAGACTCAGAAGACTCTGAAGACGCAGAAGACAGAAGACTGAAGAACTGAAGATCAAGAATACTGAAGGCACAGTAATTACTGAAGACTCAGTAATGTACTGAATGCTCAGTATAAACCTGAATGTTCTGAGGCACTGAGCATATCTATCTGAATGATGCAATACTGAGAAGATCGCGATTCCTTAGAAAAATAGATATTTGCCAAGACATTCAAATGCAGACAAAAGGAACTAAGACAAAGTGTTGTTAAGGTTATATCACTCAGAGATTGTAACCAAAAGAGCCGTTGAGTTGTCTACCTTTAACTGGAGACAAAAGTCAAAAAGAGGAAGACAGCATTGTATCATACTGACACTGACAATGACAGGTCGCTGAAAAGGATGTCAGAAGTACAAAGTTCCAGACTGTAAAAAGTGAAGACCGGCTACATGAAAGGCTATTGCCTAAAACGTGTTAGGGAGTTTCAAACCCTAAATATAGCCGTTCCTCACACACAATAAGAGGAAACTCACGAAGCTATCTCCTCCAACGGATAGTTTTTCAAGTGTGACCTTGGTGTATGCCTATAAATACTTGTGACCCTCTACATTGTAAGGTTACGGGAAATTTTTAAGCAACTCAAGAGCTCAAACTTATTATCGCAAAGTTAAAGCACTCGAAAAACTTAGAATTTCCCAAGTGCTTTTATATCGAAGAGAGCTCATTCCACTAAGCCTAGCTTGATAAGATATATCCAAAGCTTAGTCGAGATATCCTAGCCTTTGCATTGTACTTTATTGTAAAGGATATCTCATCCTAGTTGGAAACCAACCAAGAAACCCCAAACCCTTTAGAAGGTAGTTTGAGTGTGATTGTTGGTGAGAAGAGTTGTAAAGAGTTAGTAAACCACGGCGGAGTAGTCGAAAAGCTCTAGAGGTAAAGTTAGTAAGCTACTGAGGAGGTAGTTCGAAAGCTTGTTTGTGTTTGAGTAAGTAAACTACGGAGGTAGTCGAAAAGCTCAAGGTCGGGTTGAGTAAGTAAACCACGCGGAGTAGTCGTAAAGCTCGAGGGCGAAGTTGAGTAAGTAAACCACGCGAGGTAGTCGTAAAGCTCAAGGAAGTGATTAGTGAATTTTTTCCAAGAGATCGGAGAGAGTGGATGTAGGAGCTTGAGTCTCCGAACCACTATAAATTGTTGTGTTCTTTCTTTTTTTTTGATTTGCTTAAATCATTTGCATATATTTTGAAAGCATATTTTCACCGATATTTGGTTGGAATCAATCCTTTGGAAGTTGCATATAATTGAATCTGACCTAATCACTATTCCATTAAAGGAAGGTTTTCAAAGAAAAGCTTAAAAACAGTATAAACTAAAGGCCAACCATTCCAAGACATCCCGAGTAGCTAGAACGAGATAGTTACCAAACCGAACTTACTCTTCCGAGGGTTCAAGAAGTTAGTTATCGATCCAAGCAACTCGGGATCTCTAAAAACTCGGGACTCGGTTGGGATTATCGAGGTTTCGAAAGCAACTTCAGATCATTTATCTCGAGACTTTGACTCAAAGTGATTTGTGCTTCTCGGGACCAAATCTTGAGAAAAACCGACCTAAGGTGACCTCAAGTAAAAGAAAAGTTTTAAAAACACCGAACACGTGTATTCCCCATACATACACGTGTAAGACTCGTTTGCACGGGACCAACAAGTGGTATCGGAAGCAAAGGGTTCAACTTGACCCTGCTTTTGTTGACCAAAGTTTTATTTGCTAAAAATACTTGTGGTCTATCCGAATCGATCTTATTTCTTTGAATTCTTAAAAGACTCGAGATAAAAATGTCTTCTAAGAAACTTCCCATGTTCTCGGTGGAGAACTATGATTTATGGAGATCGAGAATGCAGCTCACTGTATTCCAAACATGAACGATGTATGTGGAGAGTGGTCTCGAAGGACCATTCCAATTTCTTGTGGTGAATCGGAGGAACAGTAAAATGAGAGAAATGATCCTAGAGAAGAATTTCTAAGTCTGATGACCAACTGACTCCTGAGGAGAGAAAGTTAGTCAATCTAGACTACATTGCTAAAGACACACTATACAGTACAATTGATGATGGTGTAATGGGAATGATTTCTCACACTGCAATACTGCAAAAGAAATTTGGGATACACTATTGTCAGAATGTGCCAAGGCATGTGTCATATCAAAGAAAACAAACTTTTCGGTTGCAATAGGAAAGTTTGATAGTTTTTGAAATGGAAGAAGGTGAATCAATTGACAAATTGGAAGTCAGATTCACTAGTATTATGAATGATCTAAATGCACTTGGAAAGAAATATCCACAGAGAGAAGTTGCATTGAAAATTCTTAGAGGTCTTTCTAAGAAATGGGATATACATGCAGTGGTGATTGAAAACACCAAAAACATTAATTCAATGCCCTATCAACAAGTCTTCCGAAATTTGAAGGCCTATGAGTTTGTAATTGATAAGAAATCCAAAAAAGGTCGACAAAGAAAGATGATTCATCATCTAGTAAGAATGTGGCTTTTAAGGCCAAAGATAAAACTCATAAAACTAGAGAGTTCGAGAACTCCCTTGCTAAGAATCGAGGATGAGCTTGAGGATAAGCTAAAGATCGATGGCAAGGAGGTTTGAAAGACTTAATAATCGATATGGAAAATACAAAAGCTATTACAGGAATCACAGGTACCAGAAGAAACCTGAGGACAAACCAACTGAGAAGAGAAAGGACTAGAAAAATGAAGGATCTTCATCCATAAAGAAGGACTCCAAGTCCAAGGAAGAAAGTGATCAGGATGATGATGCCAACAGATGCTACAATTGCCAAAAGAAAGGTCACTTCCAAAGATGATTGTCGACACGAAAAGCTAAGGAGAGAAGAGAAAGGCAAGCTAAAAAGAGACAAGAAGTTCTCTAGCAAAAAAGGCCATGGTTGCGAAGAAGAACAACATTACGAGGAGGATCTAGCTCTTCGGATGAAATATTCTCGACAAAGTGAAAGTGATGACATTTGTCGATGGCCATTAAGGAGGTAAACTCTTCTTTTTCTCTGTTGTTGCTCCTACACTAGCACAAGAGTTTTCAAGTTCAATGAAAACAATCATTTTTGACTCGATGGATTCTTTTGAGAATCTAATGAAGGACTATCTTTTTTACAAGAAGCGCTAAATAGAAACTCAAGAGCGAGAATAAGGAATCAAGGTCGAAAATCTAAAATGGAAAGACTCTAGCAAAACCGAGATCACTTCTCAATTAATGGGAGCTCTTGATGAATGGATGTTTCAAAGTACAACTCTCGAGAAAGAGAAGTTGATAATGACCCTAATCGAAAAGCTAGAGAAATCCATCAAGAGATTCATTGATCGTAACTAAGTTCAATGACCTCTCTAAGAAGCATGAAACTCTACAGAACTGTGAGGATAGTGCACAGAAGAAGTTAACTCTATTGAATACTGCATCTAATGTAATAGATGAAATTCAGAGTTACCGGAGATCTGGCATTATAAAATCTGGATTGGGATACATTCCAGGGGGAACCTCACAAGGTCATCTGAATGCTGCATCAAGTAGCAAAAAGATAATCTTTGTTAAATCAGTGGCACATACACTTCAAACTGAAGAAATGCCCAAGGTGTTAGATAATGGAAAATGACCTATGGTTCCAGTAAAACTGAATGATCAGGTGAGAAAGCCCAAACCTCAGGTGAAGGCTAGAAAACCTGAGCACTCAGTTGGAAAATTTCAGGCAAGTACTTCAAAGCCTCAGGCTAAGAATGCAAACCTGAAAGGATCTACACTGAACCATCAGAGGAATCTTCAGAAGAGAAACACTCAGCAGAGATATTCTCAACTGAAGAGACCAAGTCCTCAGTATACTGAAAGACCCAAATTTCAGTACAGGCAACCTGAACCCCACTTGCCTAAGGGTAAAGGTTACCTAAACCCGAGTCAATAAAGATTTAGACCGGCTGCACAAAAGCCTAAGCATCTGAACAAAAGGCCTGAACCAAAGAAAAATTCAAAGGCTCATGTTCATGCTAAAGCTAGCACACATACACAGAAAACTGCTAAGGCACCTAGAGTAGTAAATGTGTATGTTGATGTTTATGGAAGACAAATTAGCCACTCTAAAGTGATTAGAGTTGTCAGGCAGATTTGGATTCCGAAAGGTACAACTAACCTTGTAGGACCCTATACAAACTGGGTACCTAAGAATTGATCTGTTTTTCAGGAGGAAAACAAGGGCACTGAGCTGATCAAAGATCATATAGCACTGATGAGCAGAGATGAAAAAGCCCCTGATGTATGGTATCTTGACAGTGGATGCTCAAGACATATGACAGGATTCAAGAAGATACTCAGTGACTATGTTGAACAAAGAGGCCCTCAGATCACTTTTGGAGATAACTCCAAGGGACAGACTGAAGGATATGGAACTTTGGAAATCGACTAGTTCATATCCATGGTGTTTCATATGTATCTGGATTGAAGAATAATTTGCTTTCAATAAGCCAATTATGTGATAAGGGTTTTAATGTTGAGTTTTCTAAGAACTTATGTTATGTGAAAGATGATACAACACAGAAAATATTATTGACTGGTACTAGAAAAGGAAATGTGTATCTTGCTGATTGGAGTTCAACTCCTAAAGATACATGTTTGGTTGCTAAAAGTTCCATAGATACCAGTTGGTTATGGCATAAAAGAATGAATCACCTGAATTTCAAAACCCTGAATAAACTTGCAAGATTAGCTCTTGTGAGAGGGTTGCCTAATGAAGTGTTCAGTAAGGAACATATTTGTGATGCGTGCCAAAAAGGAAAACAAGTTAGAGCATCATTTAAAAGCAAAGTACATGTTTCTACTGAGAGAATATTTCAGTTATTGCATATGGATCTTTTTGGTCCTATAACACCAGTGAGCACGAATGGCAGGAAATACACACTAGTAGTAGTTGATGACTACTCAAGATATACTTGGGTCATATTCTTACTCAGTAAGAAAGAGACTCAGATAAAGCTGCCAGAATTACTGAAAAGGCTCAGTATTGAGAAAAATCTGAGTGTGGTCAAAATCGATCGACAAAGGGAACTGAATTTATAAATCATATCATATCTGATTATTGTGCAGCAAATGGAATTTCTCATGAAACATCAGCTGCAAGGACCCCTCAACAAAATGGTGTTGCTGAAAGAAGGAACAGGACTCTGAAAGAAGCTATAAGGATAATGATAATTTGTCGATATTCCTAAAAGGTTTTGAAATTTGAAGTCATCAACACTGCATGCTATTCACAGAACAGATCCATGCTGACTAAGAGTCAAGGTAAAACACCTTATGAGCTTTGGAATGAAAGGAAACCCCTTGTTTCTTTCTTTCGTGTGTTTGGTTGCAAGTGTTTCATACACAATAATGGTAAAGATCGGGTTGAAAACATTTGATAGTAAAAGGCGATGAAGGAATATTCTTAGGATATTCGAAGTTAGTAAAAGCTTTCGAGTTTACAATCAGAGAACTCTTATTGTGGAGGAAACACCTCATGTTGTTTTTGATGAATCTACTTGTGTTCAAAAAAAAGAAAAGAACATGATGAGATGAACTGACCAAGAGGATCACCAGATTAAGCCCGAAAAAGAATGACAAATCATCCATCGAACTCGAAAAGAAGAAGTCGGTCACTATCTATGATTGGAGTGACTCGGACTCGAGATAGAGAAGTTCAGGATGGAACTCAGGATGGTGAGACTCAGGAAAGCCAACACACCAAAGGTGACCAATCTGAACAAACACCAGTTCAGACTCAGGTACGTGATGCCAATGAAGATGTGGTCACGGTGAGGCAAATTTCGAATCTATCAACCAAAGGGGAACAAATGTCTCGACAATGTTCAGAATGGAATTTCCCCGAGGAAGATGATTCCTTTCTCTTTTTTGTTGTTCCTCGAAGTTTCTTTGAATTAATCGAACCTAACATTTCAAATGTTGAGGATACTATTGAAGGGGGAACATCTAGAAGGAAATGGTTAGATAGTCATCCTACAAGTCAGATTGTGGGTAATCTAACTGAAGGTGTTAAAACAAGAAGGTTCCATGGTGAGAGTGCACTATTCTGCTGCTTCCTATCAGAGAAAGAACCTCATCGAGATTGGTGAAGCTCTACAAGATTCTCATTGGATTACTGCTATGCATGAAGAGCTGAATCAATTTTCAAGGAATGAAGTATGGGAGCTAGTAGATAGACCTGAAAGGCACAATGTCATTGCAACCAAGTGGGTATTTAAGAATAAAAGAGATGAAAATAACAACATTGTAAGAAACAAGGTAAGGCTAGTTGCACAAGGTTATTCCCAAGAAGAAGGCTTGGATTATGATGAAACCTTTGCACCTATTGCAAGACTAGAAGCCATCGATTGTTTCTTGCATATCTTTGCCCCAGATGAAGTTCACGATCTATCAAATGGATGTGAAAAGTGCATTTTGAGCGGTGTGCTTAAAGAAGAGGTTTATGTGGAACAACCTCCGGTTTCAAATAGAATGACCAAGTTTCTGTGCTCGGAAAAGCTTTGTATGGTCTTAAGCAAGCACCCGGAGCATGGTATGATACTCTTTCTCGGTTTCTTCTTGACCATGGTTTTGTCAAAGGATTTGTTGATAGAACTCGTTCGGGATAGAAGATGGGGAAGATATCTTATTGGGTCGAGATATATGTTGATGACATCATTTTGGATCTCAAACCATCATTTGTGTGAAAAGTTTTCAACACCGATGAAAGGCAAGTTTGAGATGTCAATGATGGGAGAGATGAATTTCTTTCTAGGTCTTCAAGTGAAACAATCAAATGAAGGAATATTCATCAACGCAAAGCAAAGTACACCGAGATCCGATTGCCAAATATGGTGTATGAGATTTCAATGCGATTAGGATTCCCATGAATACTAACTACAAGATGGATCCCGATTTCAAGGCAAATCAAGAAGTCATAATCGATTATAGAGGAATCATTGGATCATTGCTCTATCTCACGACAAGTAGGCGGATATAACATTTGTTGTTGGGATATGTGCAAGATACCAAGCTAATCCTAAGGCTAGTCACATGGAGGTCGCCAAAAAAGATCAAGTATCTTAAGGGCACGATGAATAGAGGATTATGGTATCCGGTGATGATAACCTTGAATTAGCTTGGTTACTCGGATGTCGATTATGGAGGTTGCGTAATTGACAGAAGCCCACTACAGGAACTTGTCAATTTCTAGGAAGTAAGTCGATATCTTGGTTTTCGAAGAAAAGCAGGACCTCGAGTAACCAAGATTCATGAAAGTTGAATACATGGTCTGCGCAGGAAGTCGCCGTGCTCGATTCTTTGGCTCGCATAACAATTAAGGGATTATAAAGTTGTAGCCAATGAAGTACCAATATTTTATGACAATAATAGTGCCATTGATATTTCACAAAATCCCGTTATTGCACACCGGATGCAAGCATGTTGATATCGACATCACTTCATCAGAGATCATGTCGAGAAAAAGGACATAAAGATGGAGAAAATTCATACTGATACGCAGAGAGCTAATATCTTGACTAAACCTTTGGCTGAATCAAGATTTCAGGAACTTTCAGTTGAATTAGGGATGTTAGATCCAGGTGTATAGAGTAAAATCTGAAAAATTGAAGGTTTTCAGATGCATGAAGTTTTCTCGATTTCTCATCGAGAAACTCGGGATAAAATGGAAATCTTGAATCGAGTCTTAGGAAACTCAGTTCGCATCAAGGTCAAGATCGATTGTTATCTTGAACCCATTCAAGACTCGATATTATCTTCGACATTTTATCAAGGTCAATACTCAGTAAGACTGATAGAGGGAAATTAGTCTGAAGAAGTAATGACTCATGCGACTCATTTATTGCTTAAGTGAAGCTCAGTAATCATTTGCAATAAATACAAAACACCTAAGGAATGTTTTTGGGCGGGATCTTTTGAAATTCCGAAGAAGGTCAACAGTCATTTAATGCTCTGTTACATTTAATGACCAATAAGGATAAATTGGCGGCTTACTTTTCGGAAGATCGACTGTTCGCATACCCGATTAATCGGCGATTAATCTCAACCGTTGCTTTTCACCTAACCAACGCGAATCCCCACGATCTCGAAACTATATATTCCTCAAGAAGCCATTCAAGCAAAATTTTATCAAACCCTTCGTTCCCAAATCCTCTGCAAGAAAATCCCTTTGCCCAGAAAACTCCAAACCCTAAATCTTCAATTCTAAAATGGCTCTTAACGCTTTCGACAAATTAGCCGAGACAAATAAGCCATGTTACGAATACGTGGTTTCTTTGGAGAGTACGTCCAATGCCAAGCACGAGGAAGAGGCGCTCCACTTAATCCGACTTGCGAAACTGACGAACCTCGTCGCGAATCGACCGGAGCAGGAGTATGCTCGCGAGGTAATCGAATTTGTTGCAAATATGGAAATAGATGAGGAAGATAATAAAGAATCCAAAATTTCTATTTCTCATCTTGAACAATCGATGAAGTTTGTTGAGTTTGTTCGTGAGTTTTGTATAGTCCCTAAGGATTTAAACGACGTATTTGAGTTGTGCGATAGGGGAGATGATCCCTCAGTATATATGTTGGGACGGGAGCAGGAGTATCTTGACAAGGTTGCCGAGAAACCTGTTAAGTTTGAGGCTACTATGCACAAATGGCATCTGAAGCCAAAATACAGAGTATTGATGGATATTGTGGGAAAGTGCATCATGAGTCGATCTGGAAGCTTTGAGCAGATCAGCACACCCAAACTCCGACTGATGGCGGCGATTAAAGACTCACCCACCAAGGATTTCAACTGGTTGAAGTATCTGATCAAGGTGGTGGCTGAGTAAGCCAAGGTCATAAAAAGGGAGAAGGATGGGGCAATATTTATCAAAGGCAGGATCCTCCACGCCACCGAAATTGCATTCATTTTGGAGATGTGCCGAGAGGAGGAGGATATTTTTGCCAACTCTACCCCATTTCCCAAGTCCAAAGTGATGTTCAAGCCCATTGCTGGGAAGAGGACTATTAAGAGAAAGAAAGTGAAGAAAGTGGAATCACCGATTGCGGCTGCTGAAAAAGAAACCCAACAAACCAGGGGGAAGGTTTTGTTGGATGCCAAGAAGGAGCAGGGTGAGAAGTTGAAGAAGCAGAAAACCCTCGCTCCAAAGCGCAAAAGGATGGTGGTTCTCACTGATGAAGATGAAGAGAGTGAGACTGAGGAGATTCAGCCTGAGAGCCAAGCTGCTCAGAAATCGCCTTTACTTGTATTGGCTCAGGCTATCTCAAAGGCACAGGATCAAACTGAGGAGCAAGTCTTCTCTGAGGTTCTTGAGACTTCGCTTAGCTCAGATAAATTTTCTCAGGAAATTTTTCAAGGACCTCAGACCTCAGAAAATGTTCAGATTCCATCTGAGGATGTGGCGGCTCAGACCACAGAAGATGCTCAGATTCCTGCTGAGGAAGTGCCCGTTCAGTTCTCAGAGCAAACTGAAAATCCCACTGAGGAGGCGCCAGCTCAGACCTCAGAACCAAGCCAGATTCAAACTGAGGAGCAGCCTGCCCAAACCTCAGAGTTTGCTGAGCCTCAGGAGCAAGTGAATTTTGATGAGCTCCTGAATGAGCTCTTAGTAGATCTTTCAGCAGATTTTCCAACTGAACCTGAGAGCCCGATGCTCAAGAAAGGTGATGCTGAAGAGACCGAATGACGAAGCAAGGGGGAACGGTTCATTCTTGACCGATACCCTGAGCTGAGCTTATTCCCTGACCTCTAAGACATCTTCTTCAGATTGAGGTCAACGGTCTACATCCTCAACCAGACTCTTCCAGAGATGCTTAATATTGCTTCATTCAGAGGGGAAGACTGGTGGAACGAGGAGACAACTTTCCTCACTGAATTCTCAGGATTCAGAAAGACAAAGCTCAGGATGAAAATTTCCGATTTTGATGAGCTAGTTCAGAAGAAGATCGATGAGAGGAGAGCTACTGAAGTTGGTGCCCCTAGCAGCAGAGACAAATCTCAAGATGGGGACCAACAGGGAGATGCTGAGGATCAGTCTCAGACGGAGAAGGAAACTTCTTGGCCGATCAACCCGAATCATTCAACCTCGGATCGGAAAGTTAGCACTCTTCAGTACCTTTTGCACTATTAACAATTATGCCAAAGTTACAAGTTTCTATCTTTAACTCAATTGTTCGATGTACGACCGAGGCTCGATAGAGACCTGGAGCTCGGGATGAAGCCGATGCTCAAAAGTGCACCACCCTTAGGTTGTGTTCGAACCCCGTGATGATCAATCAAAGATAGAAGGTGCAAAATGTTCCTGAGATCGACCTCACTCCCATAGTGGAGAAGTTTTGAGAAGGTTGAGCCAATCTTGAACAAAATCACTCAGATGGAAGAGACATTGGCCACCCAATCTCGAATATGGAGAATCGGAGTTCATCTTCGAATCGGTGCAAATTCAAGACACTCGACCTCAAAGATAACCTCCATGGAAGACAAGTTGAATGAGAAGTGGAGGAGTCAATACGAAATGAGTCTTTGCCGAATTAAAATGTAAGCACTGGGGAGAGAACCGAAGTTTCTAGAGGTGAAATTGGCAGAGAAAAACGGCGGGATTGATCAAGTCTCCTTTGTTGAGGAAATGAGCTCAATGCTCATGACCAAGATGACAGAGATGTTTAAAGATGCTCTCTCTCCGCCGCTTTGCCCATCTTTCGAAGAATTCTTCGTGGCAAAGAACCACCCGGTGAGGCTAGAAGATGAACAGATCAAGAAGGGGAGAGGTCTATTTGTGTAAGCAAAGAGCAATACCATATGGACACAAGACTTCTAGACTCCTTCCAAATTACGGTGCAAGAAGGGGAAAAGCCGGTGAAGACCTCGGGGGAAGTTATTGGCACGCACTTTGGAGAAAAAAAGGGCAAAAGTTCGAAATGAATATCCTATCTAAAGCCTTGAAGGAAGTCGAAGCTACTGAGAAGCTGAAGTTCAGTAAGGTGGAGAAGCCGATCTACACTCAGGTTTCTGAGGAAACCATGCTTGAAATTGCGAGAGAGAAACTGAGTGATAGAGCTAAGGTTGGAACAAGCCAAAGTTTCTTCTTGAATCGCTTATGAAGAGGAAAGCCTTGGGCATTGTTGAACCCGAGAGCAAAGCGTCTTTAAGGCTTCTAAGCCAGTGCAAAGAAAGTTGATTGAAGAATTAGAAGAGTCTGCAGGTCAACCTCAGAGAAAAGTCTTCAACACTAGAAGCACTCTGAAAACACTCCAGATCGAACAAGCAAAGAAAACTGCTGCTTCTGTTTCTGGTGTACCAGTGATCAGAAAGAAAACTGAAGAATAGCAGAAAATAAGGAGTGGGTTCAGAAGGTTCGCAAGCAAGAGGAGAGGGAGCACTAAAGCACTGAAATGGCCGCATGTTGATAAGTGGATGCCAGTCCATCTCAACAATGCGTGGGAAGAGATCAAGAGAACCTTCTGGTTCTACTATGATGTGCTCAGAGAGTGGAGAGGGGAGAGCTCAGATCCGAATGAGGCTTTCATTGATTATCTCCTGACCTTCTATCCAAAATATCTTCAAGGATGGATAAATCTTGCGGATGAAGGAAAGGTGCAGATAACCGCCCCTGGTCCATATGTGTACCCTCCTCCCAGGCTAGAGAATGGTTGTGTCAATGAGAAAGCCATTTCTCAGGAAATATCTCAGTACGCCACTCAGTTAGGGTCGGCGAGGAACAAATGGGGATATCATCAAGGAAAGAGATGCGCTGAAGAGAAGATACTACGGAATGTTCAACCTAGAAGTCCCTGCTGATGAGGTGGAAGAGCAGAGCTGAAGAACCAGACTGAGGAGCAGAGCTGAAGAACAGAATGAAGACTCAGAAGATAAAGACTCAGAAGATTCATGTAATCTTTTATTTTTTTTGTCTTTTTGATTTTGTTCTGATAAGATTCATTGTACTTTTGTAATGGACTACCTATCATCAATGAAAACTTATCATTTATGCTCAAAAGATAATATCTCATTATCTTATTTACATGTCTTTTACTTTTGATATGCTGAATGATGTCTCTGAATTAATTGTTTATGGGGGAAATTGTTTATTAAGTATTTGGTGATGAATCCTTTGAGAGATTCATTACTGGAGAAATTGTTGAATGATTAATTGTTAGGAGATTCTCTACATAAGAAATTGTTGGGAGATTCTTTGTTCAGGAAATTGTTGGAGACATAACCAATCTTGTAATAGGATAAACTGAAACCTGAGTTTAGGTTGTATGGTTGTAACAAGATAAGTTTTGGCATCATCAAAAATGGGGAAATTGTTGGGAGATGAATTTAATAAAGATATATGATTTTGATTAGATCCCAAAACCCCTGAGTATGACATGTTCAGGATAATCTTGATAGTTGAGTCAGGATTCAGTTTTAGAGTATTCAGGATGATATCTGCAAAATGTATAGTCAGCAGATATAGATCAGGTTAGGATCTGAAGATTCTGAAGAACTCAGTATGTTTCTGAAGAAACTGAAGTTTCAGTATGAAACTAAAGTTTTCAAGACTCAAGAAGAAATCGAGAATCAAGACTCGATTGTGAAATCGAGATATCAAGACTCAAGATGAAATCGAGGAATCAAGACTCAAAGATGAAGACTCAAGATATCAGCCAAGATATCTGTGAAGACTCGAAGACTCAAGACGCCAAGACTCGTAAGACTCAAGACTCAAGACGCAGAAGATGTAAGATCAAGAACTAAAGATCAAGAATATCAAGGCACAAGAATTATCAAGACTCAAGAATGTCATCAATGCTCAAGATAAACTCGAATGTTCCGAGGCATCGAACATATCTATCTCAAGGATGCAACATCGGAGAAGATCGCGATTCCTTAGAAAAAAAAATATATATTTGCCAAGACATTCAAATGCAGACAAAAGGAACTAAGACAAAGTGTTGTTAAGGTTATATCACTCAGAGATTGTAACCAAAAGAGCCGTTGAGTTGTCTACCTTTAACTGGAGACAAAAGTCAAAAAGAGGAAGACAACATCGCACTATAATCGTATTAATCGGAAAATGATGTGTCAGAAAAAGGATGTCAAGTACAAAGTTCCAGACTGCAAAAAGTGAAGACCGGCTACATGAAAGGCTATTGCCTAAAACGTGTTAGGGAGTTTCAAACCCTAAATATAGCCATTCCTCACACACCATAAGAGGAAACTCACGAAGTTATCTCCTCCAACGGATAGTTTTTCAAGAGTGACCTTGGTGTATGCCTATAAATACTTGTGACCCTCTACATTGTAAGGTTACGGGAAATTTGTAAGCAACTCAAGAGCTCAAACTTATTATCGCAAAGTTAAAGCACTCGAAAAATTTAGAATTTCCCAAGTGCTTTTAAATCGAAGAGAGCTCATTCCACTAAGCCTAGCTTGATAAGATATATCCAAAGCTTAGTCGAGATATCCTAGCCTTTGCATTGTACTTTATTGTAAAGGATATCTCATCCTAGTTGGAAACCAACCAAGAAACCCCAAACCCTTTAGAAGGTAGTTTGAGTGTGATTGTTGGTGAGAAGAGTTGTAAAGAGTTAGTAAACTACGCGGAGTAGTCAGAAAGCTCTAGAGGTGAAGTTAGTAAGCTACAGAGGTAGTCTGAAAGCTTGTTTGTGTTTGAGTAAGTAAACTCGGAGGTAGTCAGAAAGCTCAAGGTCGGGTTGAGTAAGTAAACTACGTGGAGTAGTCAGAAAGCTCAGGGCCGAGTTGAGTAAGTAAACTACGCAAGGTAGTCAGAAAGCTCAAGGAAGTGATTAGTGAATTTCTCTGAAGAGATCAGAGAGAGTGGACGTAGGAGCTTGAGTCTCTGAACCACTATAAATTGCTGTGTTCTTTGCTTTCTGTTTGATTTGGTTAAACTGTTGCATATATTTTGAAAGCATATTTTCACTGATATTTCAGTTGGAATCAATCCACTGGAAGTTGCATATAATTGAATCACAGCCTAATCATTATTCCATTAAAGGAAGGTTTTAAGCAAAAGCTTAAAACTAGTATAAACTAAAGGGCCAACCATTCCGCACATCTGAGTAGCTAGAACAGATAGTTACCAAACTGAACTTACTCTTCTAAGGGTTCAGTAAGTTAGTTATCTGATCCAAGAAACTCAGGATCTCTGAAAACTCAGGACTCAGTTGGGATTATCTGAGGTTTCTGAAAGCAGCTCAGGATCACTGTCTCAGTAGACTTTGACTCAGAGTGATTTGTGCTTCTCAGGACCAAATCTTCAGGACAACCTGACCCAAGCTGACCTCAGTAAAAGAAAAGTTTTAAAAATACTGAACACGTGTATTCCCCCCCCATACACGTGTAAGACTCGTTTGCACCGGGACCAACACATATGCATTCGATTATAAGCAAAACACAACACATGGATTTTAAAACGCAAAAATCTGGAATCACCATTCCTTCACCCCTGTTTTTATATGCATTTCATGATTTTTCCGCATTTCATGGGTTTTTCACCGGGACAAACACTTTGCATTCGGCCCGATCGATCCAACTCAATTGTATCCTTACACTCGTCTCGTCTCAGATTTTATCAAAAAGTTTCAAAAATACCTGAAATTCAATATAAATATAACATCATAGCCCATAAATACCAAAAGTAGTAAATTGGATAATTACGAGCGAAATAGAGAATTGCTATTATAAAACAACCAATTAAAGCACACAAATTACCAAATAATCTCGACTTATCAAATTCCCCACACTTAAACATTTGTTTGTCCTCAAGCAAAGATGTATCACAAAAAGAGAAAATGCAAAGAATGAATGACTCACACACATACTCGAGAGTTCATACAATAATAGTTGAAACACTTCTATATTCCTTCAAAATTGGATTTCTGAGCCAAACTCACAAATTGTTTGCCCTTAAAAAATAATCGAGACTCATATCCACAATGAAACACAAATCTCATCAACCCTTAGCTACTCACGCTACCTCTATAACCCCCTAAAGACTGGACCACAACTCAATTGGTCCAATCTTCCTTCAAAGTTCTAATTTGAGTGGTATCCCCCTCCAATTCATTTTTTCTTCTTTTTATCCCAACTTTTATTCCTCCTTGGTTTTAACAAAAAAGATCAGTTCAGATGGTCACATAAAAAGCTAGTGAACTTTTGAACTCCTGCTGTGATACCACTTGCTGGTCCTGAAAAAACCCCATTTAAAACTCGTAAAATCTCAATGGGAGGTGACCTTAAATTTTTTGAGAATGTGTTATGTAGATTTGCTAAAGTATATATGACATTTAATATGAAAGAAAATAAGAATACACGTATTTTTATAGTGGTTTGGAGAACTCCTCCTACATCCACTCTTCCCTTCATGGGGCACTTCCTTAATCCAAAGGAAACCTTAGTTTATGGTGTTAGGCACACCACCATACAGATATATATGGAGCTCTCACTCAACGTGACTTATCTCCTTTACGGGATCGCCTATAGATGTTTCATGAGTTCTCACTCTCGGGACTTATCTCCCTCACGGGATTGCCTATTAACTACCTCACTTAACCACTATTTTTTTCTCTCAAGAAAGGGCGTGGGTTTGGTGTTATTTCCAACTAGGTGAGATTTTCCCTTACATTGTTTTAGTCTTTAAGCTAAGGTTGGAAAAATATATCTAAGCATAGGATATGGCATTTATGCTTAGATATAATGTAGAACACTCTTGGGTAAATTTGAATATTTAATGCTCTGTGTTTTTTAATGGAGATGCTTGAATATTTTACTTTAATCTTCACTTTGCAGCATCCTCCATTATCTTCTTTTGAAGATAGTGCAATGTATTTGTAGTGTGGATTTGAATATTATCGTTGGAGAGTAAATTCAAATCCATACTAATAATCTTCCAGCTTTTCTTTGTCCTTTTGCACTGTTGCTTGCAGCTTTATGTCACATCCATATATGTGTTGTCATCTTCTCATTGGCCAGCTTTATGTGTGTGTTCAGCTTACCAAATCAGGTCAACATGACATCAGGTCAATGCGACATCCGGTCAGCACGACATCAGGCCAGTACTGCATCAGGTCAGCACGACATCAGGTCAGCACGCTGCTGATCTAGTCCCATGTTTCCTGATCAGTCCGCACGCTACCTGATCAGTCAGCACGATACATGATCAGTCTGCATGCAATCACTAGTCTCTTCTTATCTTGGTGAGTTCCCCCTCAACTTGTTACCTGTAAAACAAAACTAAGTCTAGAAACACAAGCTTTCTATACAACTTAGATTGTCCTATTACAAGGTGTTTTGGCATAATAATCAAAACTAAAATTATCCCAATAGAATTTTTTAGCTTTGATTTTTTTTAATGAGAGTTGCAACTCCACTCCACCTTTAGGTGAGCTTTGTCGACTTATCCCCTAGAGGTAGGCAGCTGTTACCACTCTCTTTTCTTTCAACGAGGTCCGTAGCTCCACTCTAAAGTAGGCAGTTGTATCGGCCCCTCATTATTTTTCCAATAGTATTCTCGACTAAACTCCTTTTTTTTCTCCAATACTCAAAATTTTCATTTTTTTCAACTTAGGACACCAACTCAATTTTTTCCTTCTTAAGTAGGCCAAAACAAGTTACCAAGACACAAGTAAACAGGGAGCTACTTCAGAGCCAAGTAAACTAAAATTGACTCAATTTTATGGCTAATACATGAATATAAGTCCAGTTACCAATCAAGACAAATAATTCACAAATTCAGCAAATTTAACAAAAATACAATCACTCAAGAAGTAGATAAAACATCCAAACTCCACAAGTATCATGGTACCCCGACCAAAAAATGCAAAAAATTCACACTCTACAAACTCACACCCCCACACTTAAATAAGTGATATTCCCCAAGCACAAAAAATACAAGGCATAATAACAAAAAATTGCAAAGGAGTGAAATACATAGAGCGAAACGAATTTACCCGATTTCAAGGATCTGGTGAAGTGAGAGCCCATGAATGCAGAGCGGTGGTGAGATGGAAGTAAACAACGCTATGAGAGTGTATGGTGGCTTACTGAGTATAAATCAAATTAACCTATAAGCAAAAGAGGAAGAACATACACTAGAAATTAAAGAAGATTGGAGACAAGACATGAAGAGAAAAAGGAAAAAAGAGAAAAAATTAAAACAAGAAAATTCAACAAAATTTTCAACTATTCCCCGGCAACAACGCCAAAACTTGGGGTGCTATCGTCGGCACCCAAAAATAAATTAAAAATACCTCGACTAATCCACTAGAATGTAGTAGGATAAGTAAGTGTCGACCCACAAAGAATAATGAAATTAAATTGAACAATTTGTGTATAAAAGCAATAAAAAGAGGGGGGAGAATTGGTTGATTTATTCTAAAACTACTAGAAAGCGTGTAAATAAAAAGAAAACAATAAATAAAAATAGTCTAGCCCTCGGATAGATTCCCCTTGAACGATTCTACCAATTTAATTAATGATTCCGGTTATCTCAAATCTTGCCCCTAAATTAGTGGTACGACCAAACTAATTCGAATTGTTTCTTAAGTTTAATTAGTTAGAAAGTACGACCCCTAAGTAATCTATCCCAATGAACAACCTTAAAATATGTATTTAAGATTTAATCCACAGAACGCATTAACGCACCAAGACAATAGAGCAAACTAAACTATGGAAGCGAAACGTTCGAACCATATAATCTAGACTTCGTTATCCCTAGGGTTATCCGCCCCAGTTGCTACGATAATCACATAAATATAACAATTACAGATTATATTATATGAAGTAGATAGAATTGATAAACAAATAAATTAAGATGGCCAATACTAATAAATCTATTAATCAAAACATGCAAAGCATATAATCAAACAACGAAAAAATTGAGATAGGGATAAAAATAAAACCGTAGTCACTTAATTAAAAAGTTGAAACATTCAAAGTTCATCGTCTCCTTGGACTAGAATAAAAATTAGCCAAAAACTATGGCTATTAAAAAGCCTAATCTCACGCCTCTCTCTTTCCTGGTTAAAACTGACGTGTGTATCTTCTCCAAGATTAGTGCTTATATACTAGGTTAATTGATCTACTAGCTTGGTTGATTCTTCTTTCTTTTCTACTTTCGTGGCCCACAAACCATGTGCACTTGGTCAAGTTAATAAAATAGGACTATGAACTTTAATTCATGGGCTAGATTCACGCCACTTCAGCAATGCTTGAGTGTTGGGCTTTTATTCTTCGCACTCAGCCCGATCGATCCAACTCAATTGTATCATTACACTCGGCTCGTCTCAGGTTTTATCAAAAAATTTAAAAAATACCTGAAATTCAATATGAATATAATGTTATAGCCCATAAATACCAAAAGTAGTAAATCGGATAATTACGAGCGAAATAGAGAATTGTTTTTATAAAATAACCAATTAAAGCACACAAATTACCCAATAATCTCGACTTATTAGTTAGATGGTCTTCATTTCCCTCGCTCTTCACAACGATGTCGTCGATATAAACTTTCATAGTTTTTCCTATTTCGTCGGCGAACATCCTATTCACCAAAAGCTGATAGGTTGTCCTTGCGTTTTTGAGCCCGGAAGGCATCCTCTTCCAACAATACATGTTCTTCTCAGTCAGAAAAAAAGTATGTTGTTGATCATCTTTGTCCACAGCGATCTGATGATACCCGACGAAGGCTTCCATAAAAGTCATCATTTCATGGCCGGTTGTGTTGTTAATTAGATGGTTGATGTGCGGTATTGGGAAGTAGTCCTTCGGGCATACATTGTTAAGATCAGTGAAGTCGATGGAAAGCCTCCAAAAGTTATTTGCCTTCGCACAAGTACCGCGATCGCCACCCACTGTGGGTGCTCGGTAGGCTCGATCAACTTATTTTCGAGCAACTTCTTCACTTCCTCTGCCAAAGCTGCGTACTTTTCGGGACTGAACTTTCACCTTTTTCTGAAAAACCGGCCTTCTTGATGGATCAATGTTTAATTTATGGCAGGCAACCTCGGGGTCGATACCCACCATATCTTCATGCGACCACACGAAGACATCTAGATTTTGTTTAAGAAAATCTATCACTTGACCTCGCATGTCACCTGAGATTTTTTCCCCGATGGTGACATACAATTTTGGGCGAGCTGGATCGACTTGAATTGTTTCTAGTTCTTTTGTGGGAGTGGCCCTTTAATAACTCTCTTTGTTCCTCGAATAACAAATCGAACCTCCCTTGGCTAGGTCTTCTTCCATAGGCCGAAACCGAGACTTGGTTCCAAGTCGGGAAGACGAGGTCTTCAGTCATCTCGATCGAGCTTGTTACCTCGACTATTGAATGATATTGAAAAAAGACTTGATGAATTAAATAATTAGAGATTAAAGATATCATAATGCATAAGATTGTGACATAATGATTGCGTTAAGTTAAGATCAGGGTCGATCCTAGATTTTACGAAGACTAAGTCGACCAAAAAAATTATGCCCCTCAATTATTTTTTATATGAATCTATGCAATATTATATGATGAAAATTATTTATATAAATTAAAATGATATAATATACAACACTAAAATACTTTTATATTTAAATGAATATGATAAACGTGTTCAAAATAAATGCTTCATTCCCCTTAACAGTTTTGGTAGAAAAATGTATTAATTAAATTTTCCTAATCAAGTTGTTTATTACATTATTTCTCAAATTATTACGATCAATATATAGAATTGAATTATATTCTTAAAAATTTTATTTTTCTTATAATCTAAAGATATTATTGTTAGTGTTAGTGTCAGTGTCCTAGAGACAATCCTTTGTAAGGACATAATGCTAAGATAATATTCAGTATTGGTTTAATATTATTATTGTTTATTTAATATTAAATGCATGGCGTTACACTTATTTGAATATTATATTTGGTTGTTTGCATTTGTTCTTACCTGTGTTCCCATAAATCACTATTGTCATTGAGATTGTGAGAACTTAGATGACTTAAGCATGATTCTCAAATAGCCCCGATCAAGGATCATCAAGAATGGGATATTAATGATGCAATTGAGATTGGTGTGAGATGTGCATCATACTCTTATAAAGTGTAGTAAGATCTCACTTACTACGAGATACCAGGTATCTCATGATAGATGCACAGAAACCTTAGAGGGTATTGGTATACCCATCCGAGAAACCGTTTGATTTAGTTCCACTATATGTGTCTACGGGTATCTCGGTTAGTGGGAGCGATGTGATACTCCTTTGACTTGAGGTCAATACGCACGACATGTGTGGAGTGATGAACTTTGACCATGACCGACGCTTGGACCCTTCCATGGGTAGATATGGCTTGGATTGAGTTTATCACGAAGTGTATGTGCGTGGTAGTTGAGCCAAGAATATGATTCATTCCTCAAAGTGGATTTAGAGAGAATACTCGTCTTCTCATCGTAATTGGATCAAAGTCATTGGCCAATGTACATCAACTTGGACTTTGTGGCCAAGTGTGACATAAGTCATCAATTAGTGATTAGAGATCATATGATTAAGTTATTTGAATAGACACTTCATCATGTTCAAGAATAATCGAGTATTCGTGAATGAAAGGAATATATCGCAATAGCCCACGTTGTAGTTATAGGTAGTTGCACGTTTCTAAAAACGTACATCATATATTGAGAATGTTTGATTTATTGTCTAAGGTTCAATTAAGACCGTTAGTTTGACTAATCGCTCGATAAATGAGGGCTTATGGGTCACACAACAAGTAATTCCCTTGTATGGATTATAGTTGGTTGATTAAGTATTAAATTGGATTTAATATTTAATTTATGGAGAATTAATTAATAATATATTAATTTTGAATTAATTATTATTATTACTGTTTAACTAAATTAGATTTAATTAAATAAAAAATCCAAAATAATATATGGAATATTATTGTAGGAAAATATATTTAGGGAAATCGTATCTAAGAGATGTGATTTGCAAGATTAGGAAATATCTTCCTAATAATGATTTCTTAATCATTAAGTTGAGTTTCCCCTATATATAGGACATCCTAGGGATTCATTAATAACTACAAGAAAAGCTAATTTCTCCATAAAATTTAGTATAGGAATTATCCTAGCAAATTATGTCTCAAATTCAACGCTGACAAATCTGTGCAAGTCTGTATGAGGGGATTACGTGGATATCATAGTTGAGAAATCTGCTTTGGAATTACTGTAGGATTACTCGTTATGATTATTCGTACTCGTATATGCAATCAACTATTCGTTGTTGGTTAACTGTTTATTTCCACTGCGCATGTATTACGTGTTAACATGCTAGTATATTCTAATAATTATAATATAATAATTTTCACTACATTCATATTAATTAAATAAATTGTAGTTATTAAAAAAATTGGCGAACACCCACAGCACATTCATATTAAACAATTTTTTTAAGGACGCAACTACCCACATCCACTAATTTATTTAGTACACCCACTTAATTATTTTGACAAAAGTGTCTTTAATTGAAAATACTAATATACCTTTATAATGGAAAGGAAAACTAAATTACTAAAAACACACCCACTTTCTTTCACACCCACCCCATAATCCCATGAACTCTTCACTTGATATCTATCTTTTTTCAATACCAAGGAAACCCTAAATCTTAAAAATCTTCAGAATTCTTTAAAGTCCTACTTCTCATTCTTCTGTTTTAATTTGGCAACTATTCAAATGCGAACAAAATAAATGGAGAAAAAAGACAACATATTTATGTCACATCATTTGATTGCTTTAGGTGTACTACGCCTGAATTTTAATTTCTGCAATTGAATTTTTTCTGTTTTAGTTTGGGAAAAAACATTGGTCAACAAATTATGTCTTCGCTTTAATTTCTTCTTCTCCATTTTTCTGCTTCATGGTCAAAGCTTCCTCGGGATTCTTTGTTTGCAATAACCGTTTAACAAAATACTGTGTGTAATCGGATTCAATCCCATTTTCAAACAAGCTTTATCAGCAAACTATATGTAGTATTTAAAAAACTCAATAACTTAAAAAATGGAGAATAAAGGAATCCTCTTGCACCTCAAAACTAAAAAAATAGAAGAATACTAGGTAGGGTGTTTCTTACTGCAGTCATGGTGTTGTACTTACTGCTGACAGTCGGGATTTGAAATCGCGACATGTGTCGTCGTACTCTGTGGTACTAAGCTGGTACCTGTTGTATAAGTTTATTATTTCTAAATTATTTTTTTAATTATATTTTTTCATCTACCATTTTACCCCCCTCAAATTAAATTAGAAAATAACATATTAAGTTTATTTATTTCTTTCTTAAATCAAATTAAACCTAGCCGGCTACACCATAATAATAATTTCAATTCACAACTTCATCCACAGAGTTCCAGACTTTATCACTTCACCACCATTTCTTTCTGGTGTTGCCTACAATTCATCGACGCTAAACCAGACGCCATCGCCACCGTTTCTGGTGTTGCCTACAATTCTCCGGCGACCACCTACTCAACCCGGTGACCATTCTCCCTTGCCGTTCAATTTCTCCTTCTCTTCTCCCTTCGTTTTTTTTCTCTCTTTTGCACCACCGCAGACATAATTTTTGCATCTTTCACCATCAGTTCCACAATCAAGGTATATATTTTTCACTCCATCTATTATTTTCGAATTCATTTGCTTGAAATTTGGGGATTCATGAAGTTTTTTGAAAATTAGGGCAAAGTGGACGAAATTTGGGGATTTTGTGCTATGAGATGATTTGTTGTGAATTTCTTTCATGATTTGTGATATCTTGTGCTTATATATGACGGGTAATTTCAAAATATGCACAATTTTGTTTTTCAATTACATAGGTGGTCGTGGCGCCATAGGTTGCCACATATTAGTCTTAGTTCTTTCACTAGTCTTTTCTTTTCCAATGTGTGATGTCTAGATGACATTTAGATTATATTGAATAAATCGTACTCTGTCCTCTGGAAGAGTATTAATTTAAGACTTTCAACTAATTGTTATGCTTGAATTTGTGTGTATGTGGAAATTAACAAAATGCTGCCAAGAAAAACGTTAGTTACAATGATAAATTTAACTGAAACTTTAATAAATTCGAAAGTTGATAATGGAATCTGTCATGAAATTTCACCAGTTCTCTTAAATGAGAACATTAGTTAAAAGAGTTTCAGGCTCCCCTATATACAAAATAATGTTCGCCCTTTTAATTGACTTTTAAACCTCATTCCAAAAATCTTTTGTGGTTGTCTAATCCGTCCCAGACCCGCCCCATTGTCATCCCTACTTCTGTTAGTGAATCGCATATAGGTGGATTTATCATAATATGTGAGAAGACATCATTTAAAAAAAATTAAGATCGATTATTAGGGCGTTAAATTGTTGGATAAATTCTAACATGAATTAATGGTGTTCTCTTTGTTGGAAACTTTGGTTTTGACCAAACAATTAAGTGACATTAATAATTCATTTTGTGGAAATGAATTTAGTGGAATTGAATTCTCAAAACCAAATTTGGGTGAATGAGAAATTAATGTCATTTAATATGTGGATAAATACATTTGTGAATGTATTTATTATGATAATAGTAATAAATTGTGACAAAAAGAAATTATTACAAAGGATGTGTCTTTTAGGAAAATTGACTCATTCCTTTTGGCGAATAGTTGTCTATTTCTAAAGGTTGCGACTTTTGAAAAAATGAAGTTTATAGTGAAGAGTCACAACTATTACCTATGACTTTTAGAACTCTATATAAAGAACCCCACATGATCATTTCATTCCATCGGTTGATTGATTTCAATAATCAATTCTACATCGATCAAAATGACAATTTTATGAGTTGTCAAGACTTTCAACTACAATATGCTACATGGCATTTTAGATTGTACTTTCTGCATTAGAGTCGTGTCAAGAAAGTTTCGGATACTTGAGTCCGTTCGCCGATAGTTTCCGATTCGTAGTGCAGCGGTCGGAAAGTTTTAAAGTCGTTGTATCTTGGGGGCGATTGTCATGATACCGTATTGCACCGGAGTACGGGGCAATATTGTCTTACGGAAAGAGAGTCTAACTCTTGTCTCGACTTTACCGTATCAGTGTCTGCATAGTCATCTTCGTTTACACACACCAAATAATTTTTTCCAACACTCTTTATCTGTATTTGGTTAAAGTTGCAATATGTATTTGATTTTAGATTTGACATTCTAGTTGGCTTGTGTAAACAAATTGTTACTGGTGTTATCAAGAGTTTAGAATCCCAATATTACATCCTTATTTTAGTAGAAACAAGTTGAGAAGATGAGTTCAGGTTGTCTAGTTTCTTCCACATACACCTTGTCCGTAAAATTTAGGCCTGTAAAAGTATATCAACTAATCTTTTTCATTGTAATTTGGCATGACATTTGAGTGTGTTTAAAGGCTGCATGTAATTTGTTCATGTCATCTTCATGCTGAGCAAATATTTATGCTTCTCATCTTATTTTGAGACTTGATGATTTTTTCGTTGCAGCCACTGTTTATATAGAGTATTTCTTCGATGAAAAATCTGGAAAAATATGCATGTATGTTGTATTGCGAATGCTACTCTTTCTCTCCCATCCATTTCTGTATATCTTTCAGGCATGTGGAACACTGGAATGTACCCAAAATGGCTCTTTTCAAGCAAATTTTGAGGCCCAACTGCAGGCTTAAGGACAAGAAATCCAGCTAAATGGTTCAACTCAAGCATCAGAGATGTATCGTTACTGTGAATATTGATCATTGTTGGTTTAGATCAACCCGAATGTCAAAATAAGATGTATTGTGTAGGGATAAAATTAAGTGTGATTTTATCATTTTTATGTTTGGTTTTGATCCTCATAAATTATAATGGGCTTACTAGTTTTGTTGTACCTTTCTGATTTAGATCAATTCCGAATGTCAAAATATGATGTTATAGGAGTGGATTTATGTTTGATTTTGAATTTTTTATTCTTATAATGGGCCTATTAGCTTTGGTGTAGCTTGTCACTATAAAATTGGTATGAGCTTCTTAAAATAATAGACAAGCCAAAATATCCGAGGAACGTCCAATTACATATTAGTGGAAATTATTTTTTCTCGTAAAAATTGGATCCGACTTTTATTAATATAATATTTGCAAATTAGGACCTAGTAAAAAGTAGGTGATAAAATTCATTTGAAATTTGAATAACGGCATAGATGTTGTTATTATAGAATGTATGTTGTTATTGATTTATACATCAATAAATAAGTGATTGAGATCACTATAGATCTTAATAACGATATTTATGTCGTTCTAACACAATACTTGTCGTTATGAGTACATACATTTTTTCTCTCTCCCAATATCCAAAACTACCCTTCACTTTTATTATTTTATTATTATTCCTTAATTAAAATACCTAAAAGAAACGAGAAAGTTATAGCGAGACGGATGAAATGTTTTATGTTGACTAGTCTCTTAGAATAAAAGAACACTTTAACTCACAGCTGAATTGATGCAATTGTATAATGTTTCTCAAGCCAACTCAATTTCTCTCGAAGATTAAATACGATTTTTATCGTACATTCTAATATTCACAAAATGAGGATCTACGAAATAAGTAGGTTATCAAATTCAACCAAAATTTAAATAACGACATAAATACCGCTAATGACGGAATGTATGTCGTTATTGACTTATACGACAATATATTAATTATTTTCCTACTCTATTGCGTTTGTTAATATTTTGAACACAAGAAATATAGTTAAAAATATAAATAAGTGATTAAAATCAATATAGACCGTAATAACGACTTTATGACGTTATAATAAAATACTGGTTGTTATGGGCACTCACGAGTAATTAAGCAAAAAATATATATATATTTATTGGACATAATCCCACAACACATTTCTATTACACGAAATCCAGTTTTTAAAATAGATGACTATTTAAATAAAAATTTATAAAGGAAGGCATTAAAAATGTTATTTTATGTGGACTAGGCTCTTTGTATAAAAAACACCTAAACTCACTACAGAAGTGTGCAATATGATTGTATTTCTTAAGCAAAGTCAATTTTACTCGAAAAATTAGATACAATTTTTATTATACATTCTAATATTCACAAATCAGGATCTACGGGAAAAAAAATAGAATATCAAATTCACCTAAAATTTGAATAACAACATAAATATCACTATGACGGAACATATGTTGTTATTGACTTATATGAAATAAGTTCATCTTTTTCATACTCTATTGTGTTCTTTAATACTTTGAACATAAGAACTTTATGTGAAAATATAAAAAAGTTATTGAAATCATTATAGACCAAGGGCGATATAGTACAAAAAATATTAATTATTGGATATATTTTACTTCTACAAGTAAGTAAATAAATATGCACATGGTTAAATAGAAAAGTGATAATTTTATGTGGAAAAGGTCCTAGGTTCGAACTCTAATTCAATTTTTTTTTTTATAAATTCAATAAAACCACGAAATTTAGATAAATTAAATATTATAGTAGAATTCAAATCAAGTACAGATTCGAATTCCATAAAATATATAGTATGCATGTCTTATCTTAAATTTCAATCTTTCGGCATAAACCTCGCAAAATTCCTCCTACCTTGCTTCCGAATTTATTTAGTCAAATCGTTAATTTTTTAAATATTTATGCCATTTATTTAAGTAAAAATTTATAAAGAAAGACACAAGAATAATATTTTATTTTGACTAGCCTCTTAAAATAAAAACACCTTTTAACTTGGAATATATTTAGAATATGAATTTGCCAAATTCACTAAATTCAATTTACCGAATTTGCCAGATTCAATTTGCCAATTTCGTAATTGAATCCAAAATTCCATAAAATATATCTCAAAAAATGAGATACCATATAGATCCTTCCCCCAACCCCGATCTAACCCTCCACTTCCAAATATGAATCTGAATTCGACTCTCTTGCCACCTGTTGGAATTTATAGGCACGTAAACACGTAATACATGCGCAGTGAAAATAAATAGTTCACCAACAACGAACATACAATTGCATAATTGAGTACATATAAACATAAAGAGAAATCTTACAACAGATCGAACATAGATTTCTCAACTATGGTATCCGTAATCCCCTGAAACAGACCGCAAGAATTTCGAGGTTGAATTGAGGCAATTTGCTAGGAAAATTCCTATCCTAGATTTTATGGAGAAACCAGGTTTTCTTTTTTGTAGTAGTAGTTAATGAATCCCGGGACCTCATATATAGGGAGAGATTAGCTCATATCTTAAGCAAATCTCTATTAGGAAGATAATTCATAATCTTGAAAACCATATCTCAAAGATACGTTTTTCCCTACAGATATTTTCCTACAATAATATTCCATAATATTATTTTGGGATTCTTATTTAATTAAATAATAATTATTAATATATTAATATTATCAATTCTCCATAAATTAAATATTAAATCTAATTTAATACTTAATTAATCAACTCTAAGATACGGAGTTACTTGTTGTGTGACCCATATCATATATCGAGAATAGTCAAACTAACGGTCTTAATTGAACCCTGACAATAAATCGAGATAATCTCAATATATGAGGAATGCGTTCTAGAAACGTGCAACACATAGATAACATGGGCTGGACGATTTTCTCCTTTCATTCATGAATACTAGATTAGCCTTGAACATGATGAAGTGTCTATTCAAATAGAACTTAATCGATTTATCTCGAATCACTAATTGATCATTCTTGTCACCTTTGGTCGAAAAGTCCAAGGTTTGTCAATGACTTTGATCAAATTGCGAGAAGATGAGTATTTTCTCTAAATCCACTATGAGAATGAAGATATCTTGGCTCAACTTTACATATGAAGAATCAAGTCATATCTACCCATGGAAGGGTGCAAAAATCGATCATGGTCAAAGTTCATTCCACACATGTCTTGCGCTATCAAGCGAAAAGGAGTATTGCATTTCTTAACCGAGACACCCGTAGACACATATAGTGGAACTACATCAAACGGTTGCTCGGATGGGTATACTAATTTCTAAGGTATTTGTGCATCCATCATGAGATACTTAGTATCTCATAGTAAGTGAGATCTTACTACACTCTCTAAGAGTATGATGAGTGACACCAATCTTTGTCATCAATATCCCATTTCGTGATTGATTTGTTTGAGAAAGAATATCAGTTCTGTCCACAAAGCAGTTGATTATATAAACACAGATAAGAACAATGCAAACAATCAAACATAATATTCTAATAAGTGTAACGCCATACATTTAATATTAAATAAACAATAATATTAAACCAATTGAATTTATCTTAGTATTATGTCCATACAAAGGAAGGAAAACAACAATCCTAGAGCCAATCACCAATGCTTAACCCTAGACCATTGAAATGTAAGTGTGTACATGAACATCAAAGCCTTGGTGAAAGGGATCAGCCAAATTATTGAAGGAACACGTTTCTAAAATAACAATCTCTCTTATTAAGAGATAACGCATTCAAGTTATCTTGTTTTAAATTGGATCTCGGTTCGCCTTAGGGTAATGTTGTCACAAAACTTTATTGGAACTCGGAACTACCCCTAGTTCATTTAAGAACTGTTTTTATCCGAACAACTTCTTTCCATTTTAGCAGAAAGAAAAACTTAGGGAGTCTATCGCTTGGAACTATTCCAACTAACCGCCCCACCATTGAGAGTAAACACTTTGCCTTCGAGATTTGTAATCATCACGATTGAAACTTACGTCCGCATAGCATTAGTACTAGCTGTGTGAGACTACAATTATTTTTTATACGCCCCAGGTACTTAAGAATATTCTCGACAGCAATCAATGAGGTTCACCCGGACATGTTAGTATCTACTAAAGGATGACGACAAACAAGGCCACATCTGCTTTAGTCTTGGTCATGGCGTACATGATGGACCCAATGGTTGACGATATGGAGGGGGAAATTGTTGGGATATTTTAGTTTTGATGAATTATGCCAAAAACATTATGAACTTGTGTTTTTGAAGCTAATTTCTGAGCAACAAGTTGAGGGGGGAATTGAGAGATAACAAGTTCGAATAGAGAACAAATTGAGGGGGGATCAAACGTAGATGATGCGAGATCGAGGCACCTTGTGTTAAGCCACCGATCGTGTAAGATCTTCTTTTCACCCAGGAAGATCCGGGAAGAGAAGGTTGCGCATCGAAGCTAGAGCGACGCGGATCCTTGAAGATGGTTGGATTTATCAAGATCATGATTGAGAATGCTTAAATCGATATTAACCTTTTTTGCAGAAAGATACCTTTTGATCTTTATACCGACCGATCATGAGACGATACATCCTACAGACAGGTCTTTTATCCTTCTTTGAATTCCTTTCAGGGTTTCGAAGAAGAATCAAGTTTGAGTGTCAAGCTTTGATAAGGTCCTTTTTTTGCTTTTGATTTTCTCGAGGAATGATTCCAAATTTCGTAATGTTATTATAGTATGGATTTGGCACTCACCATCCAAAGCACCTATAAATACAAGTTCTTCCTCATTATCAAGTGTGGAGAGTGTGGAAAAATCGTGAAACATCCATCAAGCCAAATCATCTAGCATTCCCACCATAGAAATACGGAGAAAGAAATAAATATATTCAAGAGTGTTCTAGAACTCAATCTAAGCAACCCACGATGTATCCTAAGCTTAGAGAGAGATTTTCCCATCCTTAGCATTGAGGCTAAACAAATGTAAGGGAAAATCTCAACCTAGTTGGAAACCAAACAAACCTTTACCCAAACCGGTTGGTGGGGTTAAGTTTGTAGGTGAGTGTGAACTTCGGTAAACATCTAAAGCAATCCCGAAAAGGGAGGGTAGGCAATCCGTGAGGGTGATAAGTCCCGTTTGAGTGTGAACTCGGTAAACATCTGTTGGGTGTTGGACTAACACGTTAAACTAAGTCCAGTTGGTTTAGTAGGTGCCCCTGATGATAGGGAAGAGTGGATGTAGGAGTTGGACTCCGAACCACTATAAAATCGTGTGTTATTTACTGCTTTATGTTTATACTTGTCATATGCATTCGATTATAAGCAAGACACAACACACATGTTCTTAAAAGCAAAAAAATTGGAATCACTCTGCCCTCTCCCCTGTTTATATGCATCGAACTAAAATGTTTTGCTTCCGCACGCGCAAAATGGGTTTTCAAAATCGGGACCAACATACCTCCTTCATGTGCTTAATATCATTGTCTGTGGAAGGACAATCCTTCTTAGACAGTTTTATCCCATGACATGCAGGTAGAGAACCTCTCTTAGAGTTCTCCAACACAAATCGCTTCAACACCTTATCTACGTAGGTGGACTGTGATAGCCCCAACATCCTCTTGGATCTATCCCTATGGATCTTGATCCCTAAGATGTAGCAGGCTTCACCAAGATCCTTCATCATGAAGGTCTTTGACAACCATTCTTTCACGGACTGCATGAGAGGGATATTGTTCCCCATAATCAGTATGTCATCAACATACACAACTATGAAGACAATATTCTTCCCATGGAACTTCCGATAGACGCACGGATCTTCCGAGTTTCTGATGAAGTCAAATGATTTGACAGCCTCATCAAATCGGATATTCCAACTCCTAGAAGCTTGCTTCAATCCATAGATGGATCGTTTGAGCTTGCACACAAGGTTAGATTTTAGCTTTGAGATAAAACCTTCCGGTTGAGTCATGAACACTTCCTTATCAATGTTTCCATTGAGGAAAGTTGTTTTGACATCCATCTGCCAAATCTCGTAATCGAGGTGTGCTGCTACCGCAAGTAAAATTCGAATGGACTTGATCTTTGCAACTGGTGAGAAAGTCTCGTCATAGTCAATGCCTTCGCGTTGACTGTAACCTTTCGCCACTAACCTAGCCTTGTAGGTTTGTACCTTGTCATTTGCATCGGTCTTACGCTTGTAGAACTACTTGCAACCTATGGGTTTGACCCCTTTTGGCAATTCAACCAAGTCCCAAACTTGATTGATGTACATCGAGTCCATCTCAGATTTCATGGCTTCATGCCACTTCTTTGAGTCAACATCTAATGTTGCCTCAGTATAAGTTTTAGGCTCGTCCTTATTCGTGATCTCCACATCATAATGTTCCTCTACGAGGAAACCATAATATCTGGAGATCGAATTACGAACCCTAGTAGACTTACGGAGTTGTGGTTGTTCAGGCTGTACATTCTGATCGTGAAAATTTTGTGGTACAGTGACTTCATCGTTGACCTGAGAGCCCTCAAGATTGATGCTTTCGGATGCTCCTTGAGTACTTCCGGATGTCTCTTGAGTGGGAGTTTGAACAATGTTATTCTCATTCAGCCTACTTGGAGTTCGTTGCTCAGGCATTGCAACTCCAATTACGCTCTCACTAGCTGAAAGAGGATCACTATGTGATAAACTTTCACCATGTGAACTACTGAATGCTCCCACTGATTCTTGGTCAAGATGCTTTGACAAGATATCAATCTCTTTGTTAATTTGTGGTTCTTGAATTTCTTCAAGTTCTATCGTCTTACGGCCTTGTCCCTTGAAGACATAGTCTTCTTCAAGGAATTTGGCTTGCCTAGAAACAATCACTGTTTGTTTCTCAGGAAGATATAAGTAATATCATCTAGTTTCCTTAGGATATCCCACAAAGTAACCCTTTTCACCTTTTGATTCCAACTTATCAGTGAGCATCTTCTTCATTAAATGCGGAAGCGTACGTTTTTCATGTGATTTGAAGTTTGGCTTCTTGCCATGCCATAGCTCGTATGACGTATGCTCAACTGATTTGGATGGAATCACATTCAGAATGTAGATTGAGGTTTGAAGCGCGTATCCCCATAAGAATGTCGGAAGAGAGGAAAAACTTATCATGGACCTTACCATGTCTAACTGTTGGAATTTAGAGGCACGTAAAACTCGTAATCACATGCGCAGCGGAAAATAGTTCACCAACAACGAACAATTAATTGCATACAGATTACAATAATCATAACGAGAAATCTTACAAGAACTCGAAAGTGGATTACTACGGTATCCACGTAATCCCCAAATACAGACTTGCACGGATTTGCCAGTGTTGAATCCCGAGAAAGATTTGCTAGGAAAATCCAAACTCTAGATCTTATGGAGAAAATATGAAGTATTACAATTTGTGAATCTCAATAGCTTGTATATATAGGGAGGCTTAGCTTAATTCTCCTAGCCAAAGATGAAACAAAATCCTAATCTTGAATTAAATTAATTCCTTTTAATTTAATTCCCCAAATATAAATCTCTACTGGATTTAAATGCCTTATATGACGATTTATTTCCATATACATTAAATCCTACAATTATATTCCAAATATAATTATTGGGAATTCTTATTTAATTAAATCCAATTTAATTAAATATTAATAATAATTAATTCCAAATTAATCTATTATTAATTACTTCTCCATAAATTAAATATTAAATCCAATTTAACATTTAATCAACCAACTATAATCCGTAAAAGGGAACTACTTGTTGTGTGACCCATAGACCCTCCGAGAGTGATTAGTCAAACTAAGCGGTCTTAATTGAACCCTAGTCAATAAAGATATTCTCAATATATGAGGTACGTTGGAGAAACATGCAACTAGTATGAATCGAAATGTGGGCAATTGCGATTTCCTCCTTTCATTCACGAATACTCGATTAGTCTTGAACATGATGAAGTGTCTATTCAAATAACTTAATCAATTTATCTCAAATCACTAATTGATCATTATTGTCACACTTAGTCACAAAGTCTAAGTTGGCGTGCATTGGCCAAATGACTTAGATCCAATTATGATGAGAAGATGAGTATTCTCTCTAAATCCACTTTGAGGAATGAAGAGACGCATACGCCGTGATGAACCCAATCAAGTCAGATCTACCCATGGAAGGTGCAAGCATTGTCATGGTCAATGTTCATCACTCCATACATGGATTGACCTCAAGTCGAAGGAGAGTATCGCATCGCTCCCACTAATCGAGACACCGTGTAGACACATAGGTGGAACTACATCAAAGCGGTTTCTCGGATGGGTATACCAATACCCTCTAAGGTATTTGTGCATCCATCATGAGATACCTAGTATCTCGTAGTAAGTGAGATCGCACTACACTCTCTAAGAGTATGATCACGATCGACACCAATCTCCATTGTATCATCAATATCCCATTGTATCATCACTTAACCGATTTTTCTTGTTCATCGGTCGATTGGACAGTCTTTGATCGATCGACTCCTGATCGATCAGTCTCCTAGATCACATCTGATCCGTAAGATGAGCAAACCGCATCGTAAAATCTGATGAATTAGTTCTACAAAGAATACAAAGAAAAAGCGCATCGAAAAACCGCATTGGTCGGGCCTGACTTGATTAGCTCGGAACTCATCCTTCTCATCTGATCTTGATCGTTGCAAATGCTGCTGACCTCGCCCGATCTCGATCATCTTTAAATGCGATTTCATGAGTTCCCCCTCAACTTGTTCTTAGATTTCCCCTCAACTTGTTATCGTAAATTAGCTTCAAAAAAACACAAGTTGATAATGTTTTGGCATAATTAATCAAAACTAAAATATCCCAACAATTTTTTTTGATAATGACGCCAAAACATTAAAATATATGCACTTTTACAGAGATCGGGTTTTTGATTTAAAAGATCAGTTCAGGTGGTCACTTTGAAAAGTTGTGAACGTTTGAACTCCTGCTCTGATACCAATTGATGGTATCGTAAATCCACATTGAAAAACAAAGGACCTTTTGAACAACCCGCTCGATAAATTGATGGGCTTTTGGATCGTGCGGAAGAAAAACGTTTCGATTCGGTGCATAAAAAAACAGGGTGAGGGAAAGTGATACAATTTTTTTTTTTCTTTTAAGAACGATGTGTGTTGTGCTTATAACTCGAATGCATATGGCAAGTAAGAATATAAAGCAAAGAAAGAACACACGATTTTATAGTGGTTCGGACAACTCGTCCCTACATCCACTCTTCCCTTCATGGGGCACCAACTAAACCAACTTGCGGGACTTATCACCCTCACGGGATTCTTGAAGCCCTCCCTTTCGGGATTGCTAGATGTTTACCGAGTTCACACTCAAAGCGGGACTTATCACCCTCACGGGATTGCCGACCCTCCCTTTCGGGATTGCTAGATGTTTACCGAGTTCACACTCAAGCGGGACTTATCACCCTCACGGGATTGCCGCCCTCCCTTTCGGGATTGCTAGATGTTTCCGAAGTTCACACTCAACCTACAAACTTAACCTACCAACCTGGTTTGGGTATAAGGTTGTTTGGTTTCAACTAGGGTGAGATTTTTCCTTACATTTGTTTAGCCTCAATCTTAAGGATGGGAAAATCTCTCTAAGCTTAGGATATAGCATTTGTGCTTAGATCTAGGGTAGAACACTTTTGAATATATGTGTGTATTTCGCTCTGTGTTCTTGAATGGAGTTGCTTGAATATTTGGCTTTTAATTTCACTTTGCAGATCCTCCATTGTCTTCTTTTGAAGATAGTGCAATGTATTTATAGTGTGGATTTTGAACAATCGACAACTTTTCTTTGTCTTTTGCCTTTGTTGTTTGCGACTTTTATGTGGACCATATATGTTGTTATCTTCTTATTGATCACCTTTTGTGTGTCTAACGGAGGATCATCGCCGGTTCATTGCTTCGAAAGTACTTTGACGGTCATTGAAATCGTCGAGAAGGTGGAGAAATCCTTGTTCATAAAAACGGGCGACCGATTTTTTCATTCATCATCGCCGAGATAGTGGAAATTTGATGCATACTTTGATCGTCGGCTCACTTTGATCGGATCAGGATCAATCGCAAAACGCAAAGCGAAAGCGCTTCTGATGATTAGCCGGTCATCGCTGATAAAGGCGAAAGGCATTCTTGGTCGGTTTGCCAGAATTAGCTCGAACTCATCCTTCTCATCGATCTTGCTGAAAAGGATCTCGATCATCTTAAAGATTTCATGAGTTCCCCAAAACTTGTTCTTCCGTTCCCCCTCAACTTGTTATCTGTAAATTAGCTTCAAAAAACACAAGTTGATAATGTTTTGGCATAATTAATCAAAACTAAAATATCCCAACAATCCTCGATTGGGGCTATTTAAGAATCATGCTTAAGTCATCTGAGTTCTCACTCACTCAATGACAACAGTGACTCAAGGGAACACATATAAGAATAAATGTAAATAATCAAACATAATATTCTAATGAGTGTAACGCCATACATTTAATATTAGACAAATAATAATATTAAACTGATACTGAATATTATCTAAGTATTATGTCCTTACAAAGGATTGTCTCTAGGACACTAACACTAACAATCTCCCACTTGAACTAGAGCCAAACACCTACATGTCTAACCCCTAGACCATCAAAATATCTAGTGTGTACATGAACACTCAAAGCCTTGGTGAAAGGATCAACCAGGTTATCCTCCGTGGGGACACGTTCTAACTCTATCTCTCCTCTAGCGATTATCTCTCTTATCAAGTGATAACGCCATCGACATCTTGTTTTACATTATGGATCTCGATTCCTTAGCGGAACCTTTTGAACATTGTCACGTCAACTTTATTGGACTACTGGCACTCAAAACTACCTCTAGTTCATTTAAGAACTATTTTATCCAGATAGCTTCTTTGGCAGCTTCACGCAAACAAAGGCCGACGGAGTCTCTTGTTTGGAACTATTCAACTAACCACCCCACCATTGAGGCTCACCGTGATTTGTAATCATCACAATCGGATTGAAACTTACATCAAGATAAATTTGCAACTAGGTCCTCCGAGACCGTCTTTAAATGCGCCTAAGGTACTTAAGAATGTTCGACAAAGAATGAGGTTCGGTCGATTCTGTGAGTATCTACCAATAGTCTAACTTCGAAAGGCCACATCCCGAGTCATGGCGTACATGATGGAGCCAATACGAATGCATATGGTATGTCCTTCATCTCTGGGATATCGTCCGTGGAAGGACAATCCTTCGGAAAGACTATATCCCATGACATGCCAGTAGAGAACCTCTCTTAGAGTTCTCCATCGCAAATCGCTTTAACACCTTATCTACATAGGTTGACTGTGACAGTCCCAACATCTTCTTGGATCTATACCTATGGATTGCATGAGTGGGATATTGTTTCCCATAATGAGTATGTCATCGACATACACAACTATGAAAACAATATTTCTCCCACTGCGTTTACGATAAACGCATGGATCTTTTGAATTTCTGATGAAGTCAAACGATTTGACAGCCTCATCAAATCGGATATTCCAACTCCTAGAAGCTTGCTTTAATCCATAAATGGACCGTTTGAGCTTGCACACAAGATTAGACTTTGGTTTAGATACAAAACCTTCCGGTTGAATCATAAACACCTCCTTATCAATGTTCCCATTGAGGAAGGCCATTTTGACATCCATCTGTCAAATCTCATAATCTAAATGTGCTGCTACAGCAAGTAAAATTCGAATGGACTTGATCTTGGCAACAGGTGAGAAAGTTTCGTCATAGTCAATGCCTTCGCGTTGACTGTAACCTTTCGCCACCAACCTAGCCATGTAGGTTTGTAATTTGCCATTTGCATCGGTCTTCCGTTTGAAGACCCATTTACAACCTATGGCTTTTACCCCTTTCGGCAACTCAACCAAGTACCAAACTTGATTGGTGTACATCGAATCCATTTCGGATTTCATGGCTTCTTGCCACTTCTCTGAGTCAACATCTAATGTTGCCTCAGTGTAAGTTCTGGGATCGTCTTTATCCGGGATCTCCACGTCATCATGTTCCTCTACGAGGAAACCATAATATCTAGTGGGTGGATTACAAATCCTAGTAGATTTACAGAGTTGTGTTTGTGCAGGCTGTACATTCTGATAGTGAAAATTTTGTGGTGTATCGATTTCATCAATGTCCGGAGAGTCCTCAAGAGCAACACTTTCTGATGCCTCTTGGGTAGGAGTTTGAACTATGTTGTTCTCATTCAACCCACTTGGAGCTTGTTGCGAAGGCAATGCAACTCCAATTACGCTCACACTGACTGAAAGAGGATCACTAAGTGATAAACTTCCACCATGTGAGCTGCTGAATGTTCCCACTGATTCCTTGTCTCGTTTCTTTGACAAGATATCAGTCTCTTGGTTATCTTGTGGTTCTTGAATTTCTTCAAGTTCTATCTTCTTACGGCCTTGGTCCTTGAAGACATAGTCTTCTTCGAGGAACTTCGCCTGCCTAGAAATAATTATCGTTTGTTTCTCAGGTAGATAGAAATAATATCCTCTCGTTTCCTTAGGATATCCCACAAAGTAACCCTTTTCAATCTTGGATTCCAACTTATCAGTGATCATCTTTTTCACAATCGCGGGGCAACCCCATGTTTTGATATGTGAAAAAGTTGGCTTCTTGCCACACCATAGTTCATATGGCGTATGCTCAACTGATTTGGATGGAATCCTATTCAGAATGTAAATTGAGGTTTGCAATGCGTATCCCCATAAGAATGTAGGGAGAGAAGAAAAGCTCATCATGGACCTTACCATGTCTAACAAGGTTTGGTTTCTCCTCTCGGATACTCCGTTCATCTGCTGTGTTCCGGGAGGAGTCCATTGAGATTGGATTCCATGTAACTTTAAGTAATCCATGAACTCGTGGCTAGGGTATTCACCTCCTCGATCCGATCGAAGAGTCTTTATACACTTACCAAGCTGCTTCTGTACTTCATCTTTGAACTCCTTGAATTTCTCAAAAGATTCGGATTTGTGTTTCATAACATACACGTATCCATATCTTGAGAAATCGTCAGTAAAAGTGATGAAATAGGCGAAGTGACCCCTAGATAGAGTGGACAATGGTCCACAGACATCACTGTGGATCAACTCTAGAACTTCTTTGGCACGAATCCCTTTCCCAGAAAAGTGTTTGTTGGTGATCTTGCCCTTGAGACAGGATTCACAATTTCCATAAGAATCAAAGTCGAATGGGGTTAAGTAGTCCAACTTTCTTAACCTTGCTATCCTATTCTCATTTGCTTGACCAAGCCTACAATGCCACAAGTAAGTCGGGTTTTCATGATTACTAAGTTTGAGTAATTTGTTTTGTATAATAAGAATATCATGTCCACAATGCAACAAATATAAACCATTCGATAAAGGGGCATTTCCATAAACATCACCATTAAGCGAAAAATAACAATTATTATTTGCAAAATGGAAGGAAAACCCTTCAATGTCTAACATAGGAATAGAAATAATGTTGCGAGTAATTGAAGGAACAAAATAACAATTATTCAGTTCAAGTCTAAAACCAGAGGGTAAGTCTAAAACATGAACCCTGACACGTTCAGCAGCAACTCTTGCTCCATTCCCAACGTGTAGGGCGACTTCACCCGGCCTAACTGCTCTGCTATGCTTGACACCCTGCACATTAGTACAAATGTGTGAGCCACAACCGGTATCTAATACCCAGCAGTTAGTATCATTTGTTGACATGTTTATCTCAATAACAAACATACCTGTTCCAGTGGCTGAGGCACCTTGTGCCTTCTTTTCAGCTGCTAGAACCTTGCAGTCCTTCTTCCAATGCCCCTTCTGCTTGCAGTATAGGCATACATCCTTGTACACCTTATCCTTCTTTTGAATTCCACCTTTGTGCTTAAGAAAGTTTGGCTTGGAGCCTTTCTTTGTCTTGCCCCTTCGCTTCTTCTTTCCTTTCAGAACAGAAGAAGTAGAGGCACTCACCATGAGCACGGGCTTTTCCTTAGCAGTGGAAGACTCAGATGTCTTTAGCATGTTATTGTTGACGGTCAAATATTTTACAATTCTGATGTGGCTTGTTGAATTTGACCACCAAACAAATAATTAATCGAACAAGAACACTGCGGGAAGAACCGTAGTTCTTCCCTGAAATGTGGGTGTAGGTATATAAGTGGAATGAGGGAAACATTCCAGAGTTTTTTTTTTAACAATGAAAGGTGAGGTCCTTTATATAAAGAGGACCAGTACGATAAATCATAAAGCATGACAAATCAATAAGCACGACAAATCATTAAGCACGACAAATCACTAAGCACGACAAATCCGGGTTGCCGGCGGGACCTGGCGGAAGGGAATAATTAGGATAAACTCCAGAAGGCCGTGATGTCGGTGCCAATAGCCCCCCCTGGCCAGACGAGTCTTTTCAGGCTCCTACTTCATCTCATTGCCAGAAGGCGGAGAATACTTTTGGGGGAGCCTAACAGACGAAAGGCGAGGTGCTCACAGATTGGGAGCCCCACAGACGAGATAGCGTAGTCTTTTTCCTCGTGCTCAGATTTGGGGAGCCCCATCATACGCTGCTGGTCATCACGAGTCTTTTTCGTGCACGTATTTCTTGGGGGAGCCCCATCTCAGGCTATCAAGGGAGCCCCATCAGACGAATCTTTATGCTCAGATTTCTTGGGGGAAAGACGAAAAGTCTTTTTCAGGTTTCAGATTTCCTGGGGAGCCCCACAGATGAATTCTCGGCATAATCGTCACGAAAAGGTGAGGCTCAGATTGTGGAGTTCTAAATCTTTTCTTAAAGATGTGTTCTGCTAACGGAATAAGCGAGGTCTTGAATTGGCTCATTGGAGAAGCGGGAATGGGATCTGCTTTCGGGATGGCAAGCTTTTTCATAATCGAATGGGATCTTTTCGGGATGAGCCGTTCTTTTAAAGATGGCTCATAAGAGCGAGGATAAGATCCCTTTCGAGACATGATGGCTCGTTGGAGCAGAAACCATAATGGGATCCCCTTTCGGGATGGCGGTCTTGAAGATGGGGCTCGTAAGAGAGAGCGGATGATGAGCTGCTCGGGATGATGAAGCCTTCTTGAGATTTTGGTTGGAGAGAGGAATGGGATTTTCGGGATAAGCGGTGTCTATGAATAGCTCCCGGATTCGGGAAAGGTCTTGAAATGGCTCATAAGAGAGCCATATGAGATCCTGGCTAGGGATGGCGTGGATGGGTTGGAGAGACTTGAGGAGCTAGGAGAGTTTTTCGCCGTACCGACCACTTACGTCTTGATTTTCTATCCGGATGTCTTTTATATGTAAATTTTATGTTCAACCCGACCTTTTCTAAATTTATTTTGATTGTCTTATTGAGGTGCAATCGGGTTAATGATCGCCTTATTTAGTCGAAACAAAAGAGCCAGACGGGTTATTTTTCATTGTAAACCGACGATCCATCATTTTTCTTTCGGGCGGATCGACATCTTATTTGGGCAATTTGGCGGTAGCCCGCAGAGCAATCGGTCGCCTTTTAAAGCGGATCGGTTACACACGAAAAACTTTATCGGTTGTTAGTCGAGCGTATCTTATTTAGTTGGCGGAGAAATAAACTGCTAAATGGGTGGATTGAACATCGGAGAGATACGGAAAAATGGCATCAATCTTTATCTTAAGTACGCCCGTTCTTCGAGAAGGTCAATACTTTTTAAAACTTTGGATCGACATCGCCGAGATTGGAAAGCCGACACATAAGAAGGTTCGGTCATCGCCAATATGAATGAAAATAAACGCTAAAATGAATGAAAAGCCACGAGACATAAATATAATAAATCCGTGGGGTGGGAATGAAAAGGAATACCCGGACTTTGAAATGCCTGATTAAACTCGGATGTTCGGTAAAAATTGATCTCTCCGAGAAGGCGGAGAAGATTTCGCTAAAACGGGCGATCAAAATCGCCAAGATAGCGCGACGCTTTCGAATTTTTTTTTTTTTTCGCTAAAAGGGGTGAGGGGGAAAAAATCGACCTACAAATTTTCACCAACAACCCCGCCGAATTTTTTTTTGAGGGGGCCGAAAAAAAATGGGCCCAAAAATTAAATAAACCGCCCATAAATTAAAGGCTTGAGGAAATCTTGGGCCCCAAAATTAATTTTAAACTCTGCAAGCCCAATAATAGGAAATTGGGCCCAAAAACTTAATTCAACTGCCCAATAATTAAAAAATGTAAATTTGGGCCCAATTCAAAATTTTATCACCAAAACTGGCTCATGGACCTTCGAGATTAAAAAAAATGATATAGCATGCCGGAGCCCAAAAATCGTAAAATTAAAATTAGGTTGAGCCCAAAGACCATATAAGGCGTAATTATAAAATAGGCGGGCATAATCGTACACGGTATTGCCTGCGGCTTTAAAAAAATTTCGACGAACTAATGAATGATTTAAACATAAAGACCCTGAATGATTTGAACCACTTCCGACTTCTTTTTTGATTGTCTTATTGAGGTGCAATCAGATTGAAATCTTATTTAAATTTTGCGACCAGATGGGTTAACTTATATGTAACCCCCCTTTCTTGTTTCGTGATTGTCTTATTTAGGCGCGATCACTATTCGTACTCGGGTCGTCTTATTTAGCTGCGACCCGTACTTTTCATCACTCATTCTGAGTCGTCTTATTTAATTAATTGCTTACCCATCACTCACTTTCGCTTGGGTATCTAAATCTGTTGTTTACGTCGGTGAACATAAACTTTGGCTCGTTTCGTCTTTGTTCGGTCGTCCGGCTTAGGTGCGACCATTACAGAAACACTGACGATATGAATGAAAATAAACGAATGAATGAAAAGTCACGAGGACATAAATATAATAAACCTGGTGGGGTGGGTAAAAGGACTACCCGTAGATTCTTTGAGTCGGTCTTGAGACTCCGGATGCTCGTCTAATTTTTTCTTGAGCTACTTTTCTTTGTTTTCATTTGCCCCCTTTTTTTTTTTTTTTTTGGGGGCGAAAAAAATCGGGCCTACAAATTAATCAGCCAACAACCCCGGCCCATAAATTAATAGCCCAACTACTTGGGCCCCAAAATTAAATAAACGCGGGCCCAATAATTAAAAGTAGGAAATTGGGCCCAAAAACTTAATTAAACTCGGGCCCAATAATAAAAAACAGAAACTGGCCGGTCCCAATTATCCATTTTATCAGCCCAAAACTGGGCTCATACCTTCTCTCAGATTGGGCCCAACAACTTGATATAGGAGCCCAACCAATTAAAATTAGGTTGAGCCCAAAGACCCCCCTTATCTCATCGTCGAACTTCATCCCCCATATATATCCATGCCAATTTAAAGCTTTTTTTTTTTTTTTTTTTTTTATGCGGGAGGTATGTAGCCGTAGTCCGGGTGTTTTGATTTTCGATTTTGGGGTTTTGATTGGGCGGGGTTAATGTGATGTGGTCATGAGACGCCGGTGGCGAGGGAGGATTTGTTTGAGCGGGCGCTGAATCATCGGGGTAGGGGTGATAGCGACCTTCCATCGGGGCCGGTGGAGGTCTCTGACCCTCTTTCTTTCTTTTCCTTTTTTTTATTTTTCATGTATGTATACATGGGTGTTTTGATGGATTTTGGGGTTTTGATTTGGGCGAAAGGGTTCTTGGTGATATGGCCTTTTGTATTTGCTCCGGGTATTTGTATTTTAGTTTCGGGTTTGTGTATTGAGGAATTTTTTTTTGTTGGTGGTGTTCTTGAGATTTTTATGGATTTGGATTCGAAAATTCGACGTTGTTCTTGACGAATCTTTCAATAACCCTCCTTCTAGCGCCAATTGTTTGGGTCAAATATTTTACGATTCTGATGTGGCTTGTTGAATTTGACCATCAAACAAATAATTGATCGAACAAGAACACTGCGGGAAGAACCGTAGTTCTTCCCTGAAATGTGGGTGTAGGTATATAAGTGGAATGAGGGAAACATTCCAGAGTTTTTTTTTACAATGAAAGGTGAGGTCCTTTATATAAAGAGGACCAGCACGACAAATCATAAAGCATGACAAATCAATAAGCATGACAAATCACTAAGCACGACAAATCACTAAGCACGACAAATCACTAAGCACGATAAATCACGTGGTCTCGGTGGGACCTGCTGACGTGTGATAATTCGTCCTGCTGACGTGTGATAAATCTGGTGATGCTGATGTGTGATAAATCTGGTGATGCTGACGTGTGATAAATCTGGTGACAATAGTTATGCAGCTCGGGCATGGTCGATTCCGTCTTATTCATATTAAAGTTTACTACGAAACTCGAATATGAATCTGGAAGTGACTGAAGAATGGCATAAGCAACAACGTTGGTTTTGAGCTCAATGCCCAACCAACCAAGTTTCTCGATTAGCCCTATCATCTTCAACACATGAGGAGAAACTTTCCCTCCTTCAGACATCCGACATCTAAACAAATCTCTCATCACTTCACAAATCTCAGAACGAGATTCAGAATCAAAGAGATCCTTCAGATGCTTGATCATCTCAAAGGGAAGCATCCTCTCATGCTGCCTTTGCAACTCTGGAGTCATTCCGAGGAGCATAACACACTGAGCCTGGGAAGCATCATCTTGATGCTTCTTCTGAGATTCAGTGTCAAACGCCTTGGCTCCTTCAGTACCAGCCTCCGGGGTAGCAGGGATTGGTGTGTCCAACATGTACTCAACCTTTTCTTGCCTTAGCACCAAACGCACGTTTCGGTGCCAGTCGAGAAAATTTGGCCCAACCAATTTGTTCGTTTCCAAAACGCTTCTCAGTGATAAGTTATTCATTTCAACAATCCTAGAGAAATAAAAAAAAATGGGAATTAAAACATGTAATTCCTATGATCAATATTCAACAATCAAAATAAACATGGCCTTTCAAATTTATTTTGTCTCCATTATTTTCACTTATTCAACGACCTCATCGGAAGAATACGAATTTATATCTAATATAAATCATAATGGACTAGGATCCACATTCCTACTATTATAATATCTGCTTGGGCTGATTACTATAATTGCAGAACTGGTAGGTCTCCAAACCAATTGCAACATTGTAACTCCTAGTTGATTGAACCTAGTTCAATCGGATGCCCCTCGACTCTCGTTTCCCTGCTTGGGCTGGTGAAACAGAATCAAGTTGATTTACAACCATCAAGCGGTGACACGACGTGTCCCTATAATAGTCCCGTTAGATGTAGATCCGAGCAAAAGACTTGGGCCTTAAATACTCATTGGAACGAAATCTCCGATTTACTATTAATTTTGATGGAAGGCATCGTTCAATTTGATGAAAAATTATATTTTAGTGAGGATCTTTTAAAGGTGGGGTATTAATTACTTAATCGAGATCCGAGCATGTTAATCTATATCACATTTGAGCAATTATTGGGCGTCGCCTACCCAAACATGATTTTACATGGACTAACACTTATATGGGCGCCGTCTACCCAAATAATAAATACGGTCCGACAGTTATTGGGTGCCACCTACCCAAACAATTATAATGTAGACTGTAAAAGCGTTTAACGAATTTAAATAATAAACAAGTTAAATAAGTGGGATTTAATAATTCCTCTTAAACCGAATTTCAAAATCCAATTTAAATTCGATTTTAAACTATTAAAAGTTAACAATTAATCAAATTAATTATTATTATTAAAAGTCCAACTTTTAATCTTATTAAAATTAATCAAATTATTTTTAAGGTCATAATTTAAATTTGTTTTGTTGTTAGGGGCTCAAATGCAATTTCCAAAATTGCACTGGAGGGCCTATTCCAAAATAGATTTGCATAATAGCCCTCCGCCATCACCGCCCAAAATCCGACAGCATCCAATCTGTATTTTGGGACAACCGTTTCCAAATACCAACCCGAATCATTAACAATTTCAGAATTAATCCAATCAATTCCTCAAATTTGTTCAACTGTAACAATCGAAATCAAACCCCGAGAGAACGAAATCGAACGAAACAAGCAATACATCGAGAACCCAGAAACTGGAATTTCATGGAACTCGATCAAAACCAGTAAAAGGGGCAGAATCGAAATAGGGCATCAATGGGCACGGGCGAGTCGGCGCCGTCGCTAGGCGTGTGCGGGCGACTAGCCACCATCACCGAAGGGTCAGAAGGGCACGCGCGCAAAGCCACGACCCAATCGAAACAGGTTAGGTGCGCGAACCAGATCGAACCGGTGGCACACCATGCGACTCACCCCATAATTTCGAAACGGGCCAACCCAAATGGGAACCACGGCGCACCTTCATCGTCCGAACCAGTCAATGAGCGCACGGTCACGACTTTTGAGGAATCGAGACGGTGGTCAAGTGAATTGAACGGAGAACCAGGTGCGGCGACAGAAAGGGATGCGAGCGAGTCGCACCGATTCGCGAGGCGAGGGACGGTGAGGCGAATCCAATTCATTGTCGCGCACGGTGCAGCGGCTTCGCATGAGCACCGCGAGTCGCAGCATAAAGCCGCCGACTCGAACGGCGTCACGGATACCAGTGAGCAGCCGGCGAGACGGAAGGGACCGAGGCGGTGATACAAACCAGAAAACCCTAGGTTTTCGTTGGAGAAGGCGCCGAGGAGACAAAGCAAATAAGGGGGTGCGGTTTTGTCAAACAAAAGGCAGCCGCACCCGGTTTCGTAAATAAAAAAACTTTATTTTAATTTTAAAAACAAAACCAGTTTTGTATGTAATTAAACAAGAGTCTGAGCTCTTATACCACTGTTGGAATTTAGAGGCACGTAAAACACGTAATCACATGCGCAGCGGAAAATAGTTCACCAACAACGAACAGTTAATTGCATACAGATTACAATAATCATAACGAGAAATCTTACAGTAACTCGAGTGCAGATTTCTCTACTACGGTATCCACGTAATCCCCAAATACAGACTTGCACGGATTTGTCAGTGTTGAATCCCAAGAAAGATTTGCTAGGAAAATCCAAACTCTAGATCTTATGGAGAAAATATGAAGTATTACAATTTGTGAATCTCAATAGCTTGTATATATAGGGAGGCTTAGCTTAATTCCCAAGCTAGCCAAATTAGGGAAACAAAATCCCTAATCTTGAATTAAATTAATTCCTTTTAATTTAATTCCCTAAATATAAATCTCTACGAATTTAAATGTCTTATATGAAAATCTCTACGATTTATTTCCATATATATTAAATCTTACTATTATATTCTAAATATAATTATTGGAAATTCTTATTTAATTAAATCCAATTTAATTAAATATTAATAATAATTAATTCCAAATTAATCTATTATTAATTACTTCTCCATAAATTAAATATTAAATCCAATTTAACATTTAATCAACCAACTATAATCCGTAAAAGGGAACTACTTGTTGTGTGACACATAGGCCCTCATATACCGAGCGATTAGTCAAACTAACGGTCTTGCGATTAGTCAAACTAACGGTCTTAATTGAACCCTAGTCAATAAATCAGTCATTCTCAATATATGAGGTACGTTGCGAGAAACATACAACTACCTGTAACTGAAATGTGGGCAATTGCAATTTCCTCCTTTAATTCACGAATACTCGATTAGTCTTGAACATGATGAAGTGTCTATTCAAATAACTTAATCAATTTATCTCAAATCACTAATTGATCATTATTGCCACACTTAGTAACAGAGTCTAAGTTGACGTGCATTGGCCAATGACTTAGAACCAATTATGATGAGAAGACGAGTATTCTCTCTAAATCCACTTTGAGGAATGAATCATTTTCTTGGCTCAACTACCACGCACATGCACTTCGTGATGAACCCAATCCAAGTTGTATCTTCCCTTGGAAGGGTGCAAGCATTGGTCATGGTCAAAGTTCATCACTCCATACATGTCGTGAGCATTGACCTCATGTCAAAGGAGTATCGCATCGCTCCCACTAACCGAGACACCCGTAGACACATATAGTGGAACTACATCAAACGGTTTCTCGGATGGGTATACCAATACCCTCTAAGGTATTTGTGCATCCATCATGAGATACCTAGTATCTCGTAGTAAGTGAGATCTTACTACACTCTCTAAGAGTATGATGCAGATCGCACACCAATCTCCATTGTATCACCAATATCCCTTTCTTGATGATCCTCGATTGGGGCTATTTAAGAATCATGCTTAAGTCATCTGAGTTCTCACTCACTCAATGACAGCAGTGACTCAAGGGAACACATATAAGAATAAATGCAAACAATCAAACATAATATTCTAATGAGTGTAACGCCATACATTTAATATTAGACAAATAATAATATTAAACCGATACTGAATATTATCTGAGTATTATGTCCTTACAAAGGATTGTCTCTAGGACACTAACACTAACACTAACAAGGTTCGGTTTCTCCTTTCGGACACACCGTTCATTTGTGGTGTTCCGGGAGGAGTCCACTGTGATTGGATTCCATGCAACTTCAAGTAATCAGTGAATTCATGGCTAAGATATTCTCCTCCTCGATCTGATCGAAGAGTCTTAATACACTTACCAAGATGCTTCTTTACTCCAGCCTTAAACTCCTTGAATTTCTCAAAGGATTCAGATTTGTGTCTCATAAGATACACATACCCGTACCTTGAAAAATTGTCAGTAAAGGTGATGAAGTATCCGAATTGACCCCTAGCTAGAGTGGGCAATGGTCCACAGACATCACTGTGGATCAACTCTAGAACTTCTTTAGCACGAACTCCTTTTCCAGAAAAGGGTTTATTGGTCATCTTGCCCTTGAGACAGGATTCACAATTACCATAAGACTCAAAATCGAATGGGGTTAAGTAGTTTAACTTTCTTAACCTTGCAATCCTATTCTCATTTGCATGACCAAGTCTACAATGCCACAAGTAAGTTGAGTTTTCATGATTACTAAGTTTGAGTCGTTTGTTTTGTATATTAAGAATACTATGTCCACAATGCAACAAGTATAAACCATTCGATAAAGAAGCATTCCCATACATATCACCATTAAGCAAAAAATAAAAATTATTATTTGCAAAATGGAAGGAAAACCCTTCAATGTCTAACATAGGAATAGAAATAATGTTGCGAGTAATAGAGGGAACAAAATAACAATTATTCAGTTCAAGTCTAAAACCAGAGGGTAAATCTAAAACATAAACGCCAACACGTTCAGCAACAACTCTTGCTCCATTCCCAACGTGTAGGGTGACATCACCGGGCCTAACTGCCCTGCTATGCTTGAGACCCTGCACATTGGTACAAATGTGTGAGCCACAACCGGTATCCAATACCCAGTAGTTAGTATCATTTGTGGACATGTTTATCTCAATAAAAAACATACCTGTTCCAGTGGCTGAGACACCCTGTGTCTTCTTTTCAGCTGCTAGAACCTTACAGTCCTTCTTCCAATGCCCCTTCTGCTTGCAGTGGAGGCATACATTCTTGTTCACCCTCTCCTTCTTTTGAATTCCACATTTGGGCTTGAGGAAGTTTGGCTTGGAGCCTTTCTTTGCCTTGCCCCTTCACTTCTTCTTTCCTTTCGGAGCGGAAGAAGTAGGAGCACTCACCATGAGCACTGGCTTTTCCTTAGCAGTGGAAGATTCAAAAGTCTTTAGCATGTTATGCAGCTCGGGCATAGTCGATTCCATCTTATTCATATTAAAGTTTACCATGAAACTTGAATATGAATCGGGAAGCGACTGAAGAATGGTATAAACAGCAACATTGGTGTTAAGCTCAATGCCCAAACGACCAAGTTTATCGATTAGCCCAATCATCTTCAATACATGAGGAGAAACCTTCCCTCCTTTAGACATCCGGCATCTAAACAGATCTCTCATCACTTCATAAATCTCGGAACGAGATTAAGAATCAAAGAGATCCTTCAGATGCTTGATCATCTCGAAGGGAAGCATCCTCTCATGTTGTCTTTGCAACTCGAGAGTCATCCCGAGGAGCATAACACATTGAGCCTGGAAAGCATCATCTTGATGCTTCTTCTGAGCTTCGGCGTTAAACGCCTCGGCTTCTTCAGTACCAGCCTCAGGGGTAGCAGGGATTGACGTGTCCAACACATACTCAATCTTCTCTTGCCTAAGCACCAAACGAACGTTTCGGTGCCAGTCGAGATAGTTTGGCCCAACCAATTTGTTTGTTTCCAAAACGCTTCTCAATGACAAGTTATTCATTTCAACAATCCTAGAGAAATAAAATAAAACAGGAATTAAACACATAATTCCTATGATCAATATTCAACAATCAAAATAAACATGGCCTTTTAAATTTATTTTGTCTCCATTATTTTCACATACTTGACGACCTCATCGAAAAAGTATGAATTTATATCAAATACAAATCATAATGGACTAGGATCCACATTACTACTATCATAATCCCAGCGAGGGCTGATCATTATAACAGCATAACTGGTAGGTCTCCAAACCAATTGCAACATCGCAATTCCTAGTTTGTCGAACCTAGTTCGACTGATGTCACTTACCCTTTGTTCCCCGCGAGGGCTAGGGAAACAAAGTTAAGTTGGCTTACAACCATCAAGCGGCGACATTACATGTCCCTATAAAAGTCTCGTTAGATGTAGATCCGAGCAAAAGACGAGGGTCTTTAAGTACTCATTGGAACGAAATCTCCGATTTACTTTTAATTTTGATAGAAGACATCTTATCAAATTAATGAGAAAACCATATTTTAATGAGGAACGTTTTAAAGGCGGGGTATTAATTGATTAATCGAGATCCAATCATGTTAATCTACATCACATTTGAGCACTTATTGGGCGCCGCCTACCCAAACATGACATTAAATGGACTAACACTTATATGGGTGTCGTCTACCCAAACAATTAATACGGTCCGATAAATATTGGGCGCCGCCTACCCAAACAAGTATAATGCAGACTGTAAAGCGTGTCAACGAATTTAAATAAATAAATAAGTCAACAAGTGGGATTTTAATAAACATTTTAAAATTTCTCGAATTTTAAAATCCAATTTTAAATTCAATTTTAAAAATTATTAAATTCAATAATTAATCTAATTAATTGTTTTAATTTTATGTCCAACTTTTAACTTCCTTTTCAAAATAAATTTATTAATTTGTCGAGGGCTCATGTGCAATTACTCGAATTTGCACGGAGGGGCCTGTTAGAAATCTAATTTGAAAAACAGCCCCTCCCTCATCACAGCCCAGAAACTGACCTTCAATCCGGACAACCGATACCAACAATTCATCAAATATTTTCAGATTTAATCCAATTCAATCACAAAATATTCAATAAATTTGTTCGAATTATCCAATTTGTTCAAGAATGTCCAACAATCTGTACAATTCGCCCAAAACATAAACACCAATTGAACACTATTCCGAGTCGCACAAACACAGAAAAATTAGGCGGCTTGTGCAGTTGAGTTGCCACCGCCGCTAAGTACGTGCGAGTGACTCGACGCTGCTGCCGGTTCGAATCGGATGTTCAGAGGCTCCATAAAACCAGAAACCAAAAGGGAGCAAATCGCAAAACGCACGAGGTGTCGCGTTGCCTTCTTCGTCAAATGAAAAATGACACGCAATCGAGCGGTGCGCACGCAGATGGTGGAGACAGGGGCGAGACGAAATCGATCTTGTTTCATCGCAAATCGCGTCGACACGGAGGTAGTGCCAACGTATTGAAACGAAGGCATCACCCCAAGTCAACCAAAGAATCAGTGAGAAACGAATCGGGGACGAATTCACTCCGTCAGATTTGCTCCGTCGCGGTGTTGTCCCAGCATCACGAGTTGCGGCGCTACACCACCGACTGAAGAGACACCGTCGACGCCTGCTCTGGACACGAAATCGAGACACGGAGGCGGAGGATTGCAGCGGCGGCGGGTTTTAAAGGAAACCATAAATCTGGGTATAGTGAGGGAGACGAGCACAACCAAGACGAAACAAAAACAATAGGCACACCCAAATAAAAAAATGTGCAGTCAATTAAAATATGGGGTGCAACCGTACGGTTCAATATAAAAGAAAGACAAATTCCTTTAATTTAAAACCAATTATGCAATCAAATCAAGAGCCTGAGCTCTGATACCATTGTTGGAATTTAGAGGCACATAAACACGTAATACATGCCCAGCGGAAATAAATAGTTCACCAACAACGAACATACAATTGCATAATTGAGTACATATAAACATAAAGAGAAATCTTACATCAGATCGAACATAAATTTCTCAACTATGGTATCCACGTAATCCCCGTGAACAGATCTGGAAGAATTTGCCAGGGTTGAATCTGAGACAGAATTTGCTAGGAAAATTCCTATCCTAGATTTTATGGAGAAACTAGGTTTTCCTTTTTGTAGTAGTAGTTAATGAATCCCGGGACCTCATATGTATAGGGGGAGATTAGCTCATATCTTAAGCAAATCTCTATTAGGAAGATAATTCCTAATCTTGAAAACAATATCTCAAAGATACGTTTTTCCCTACAGATATTTTCCAACAATAATATTCCATAATATTATTTTGGGATTCTTATTTAATTAAATAATAATAATAATTAATACATTAATATTATCAATTCTCCATAAATTAAATATTAAATCTAATTTAATACTTAATCAATCAACTCTAATCCGTACACGAGAGTTACTTGTTGTGTGACCCATAGGCCCTCATATATCGAGCGATTAGTCAAACTAACGGTCTTAATTGAACCCTAGACAATAAATCAGACAATCTCAATATATGAGGTACGTTGCAAGAATCGTGCAACTACCTGTAACTGTAACATGGGCTATTGCGATTTCCTCCTTTCATTCATGAATACTCGATTATCCTTGAACATGATGAAGTGTCTATTCAAATAGCTTAATCGATTTATCTCAAATCACTAATTGATCATTCGTGTCACCTTTGGTCACAAAGTTCAAGGTGACGTGCATTGGCCAATGACTTTGATCCAATTATGACGAGAAGATGAGTATTCTCCCTAAATCCACTTTGAGGAATGAATCCTTATCTTGGCTCAACTACCACGCAAATGTACTTCATGATGAACCCAATCCAAGTCATATCTACCCATGGGAGGGTGCAAGCATCGGTCATGGTCAAAGTTCATTACTCCACACATGTCGTGCGTATTGACCTCAAGTCAAAAGAGTATCGCATCGCTCCCACTAACCGAGACACCCGTAGACACATATAGTGGAACTACATCAAACGGTTGCTCGGATGGGTATACCAATACCCTCTAAGGTATTTGTGCATCCATCATGAGATACCTAGTATCTCGTAGTAAGTGAGATCTTACTACACTCTCTAAGAGTATGATGCAGATCGCACACCAATCTCCATTGCGTCATCGATATTCCATTCTCGATGATCCTTGATCGGGCTGTTTGAGAATCACGCTTAAGTCATCTGAGTTCTCACGTACTCAATGACAGCAGTGATTCAAGGGAACACAGATAAGAACAAATGCAAACAATCAAACATAATATTCTAATAAGTGTAACGCCATACATTTAATATTAAATAAATAATAATATTAAACCAACACTGAATATTATCTTAGTATCATTTCAATACAAAGGATTGTCTCTAGGACACTAACATTAACACCCCCACCTATGGTCGATTCATGCGCCGATGTTTACTATGATCCGGCCTCAAAGGTGCATCCCTGTGGGCTGTGGCGCAGTAGGGGCTCCAACCAGGTAACGTGTCTGGATTATCGGTATCGAGACTGACGGAAGGGTGGTATGCTTGATCTACCTCTTCCTCAGCTCCTACTCCAACCCCGAGACCAGCTCGTATCAAATCCGCTCATCTATATTAATAAATTAAATAATCATTAATTAATATATTAATTAAAATTCGACAGAGTTTCATTTATTAGATTATATTCTCCATTAATTATAAAAAAATATTCTAAGTGTAATATTTTCTAAAAAATTCAACAGAGTTTCATTAAATTCTATCTTATTCCCCATCAAGATCCTAGTGCCTCCATTTCGACTTAAAATTAATCAGGTCGAAATACACATTCTACAGCAAACAATAACCAACAATTCACCAACCTTTAACTCTAACATCATAAGCTATATACATTTCTAATTAAACAATATTTTTCATTATACAAAACAAAGTGTGTCAAAAATAAAGCCGAATTGGACAAAATCTAAGACAAATGTAAAGCTCTGAGTTATACATATACTGAGAATTAACAGAATCTTGAATCTCAACTGAAGATTGAAATGTTCAACAACCATTATCCTAAGAACATGTATAAAATAAAGCACAAAGAAATCCAGCATACTAAAACTTTGAACCAACAGACACAATTTACATTCAAAAGATTAAGAATATCTATAATCACACCTTCAAGGTAAGGCTAAGTGCAATTCCTTTAGAGAACCTTTTTCTTACTTGTTGATGACAAAGGGTTCATGACAAAGCAAATAAATTAGAATATTATTATAACAAACTTTTGAAACGGTAATATCAAGCTGGCATTATGAAACCACAAATGACAGATACTTATAAAATACTAAAACAACAACGGATAAGTAGAAAATTCCTAATAATTCTGAGAAATTACTCTAAGATTATAGTTTGGATTAATTAGGATTACTGGGGTAACATGACAACAAGCTGGAATTTCAAAATATTTTCTCATTTCTCAAAAACACAGCCAAAGAAACTATTAAGCAAGACAATCTACAAGATGAACCATTCTATCGAGAAATTATGAGTTTTACCGAATTCAGCAGTATAGTATCAAAAATGGTAGCTTGTAATCAATTGGAGCATTTGGTCGTACCTCCCTGTTGGGATATTTTAGTTTTGATGAATTATGCCAAAACATTATCAACTTGTGTTATTGAAGTTAATTTACAGATAACAAGTTGAGGGGGAACGAGAGAACAAGTTGAGGGGGAACTCACGGAATCAGAAGTAGATGATCGAGATCGACGAGTTATGACGATTTAGACCGATCATCGAGATCAGATGAGTTAGATGAGTTTCCGAGTTAACTGATGAGCTGTGCAAATCAGATGAGAAGAAAAGTTAAATCAGCAAATCAGAAGGAGAGAGTCGGTGATCGGATGACCGAACATACGATCGGATGATCGGAAAGAATGACGAGCCGATCCGTGATGGGAAGAGTACCAAGTTAATCGAAAGAAAATCACTGTAAGATCGAAGAGAAGGTTGCAGATCGTAAGAGGAGCAGATGAGATTGATCAAGATCGACGTGATCGAGATCCGATATGATAACCCGATATGCTAACCCGATGATCACAACACGATGCTATTCGATATGTTGACTGAAGATGTGTTGATCTCGACCGCCTGAATATCGATCGTGCAAAGAAGAAATCGATACTCGAGTCAAGTGACTCCGAGGGTCAAGTGAGGTGACGAGGGAGGGAGTAAAAGTGACCGAGGGTCATGAGTAAAAAGTGACCGAGGGTCGATGTCGAAGTCAAGAGTCAACTCAAGATGCCCGAGTGTCAAGATGCCCGATCGCATAAGGTCCGGCCAAGAGAAGTCTGCTGAATCGAGAAACCTGAAGACTCAGAGAATCCTGAAGACTCAGAAGAAACCTAAAGACTCAGAGAAACCCCGAGACTCGAGAGAATCTCAAGACTCGAAGTTCTCAAGAATATATCAATTAGATTCAAATTGGCGTGGACCAATGAGAGGAAGACAACCAGCCTGAAAATGCTGCAGAACTTACAAAATAGTATGGATTTGAATGTGATTCTCTCCAACGGTAACATTCAAATCCACACTATAAATACAAGGTCTTTCATCATTCTAGAGCGTGGAGAGTGTGGAGAATGTGGCAAAAGATGCTACAGAGCCAAGAAGACATATACTCAAGCATTCCCACCATACAACACAAGTCTGTAGACATACAAATATATTCAAGAGTGTTCTTAAACCCAATCTAAGCAACCCAAGATATATCCTAAGCTTAGAGAAATTTTCCCAACCTTAGCATTGAGGCTAAACAAATGTAAGGGAAAATCTCAACCTAGTTGGAGACACCAACCAAACCCAAACCCTATTGTTAGGTAGTTTGTGTGGAGTTGTAAAGAGTTAGTAAGCTTCAGTGAGTCAGCCAGAAAACTCAAGGTAGAAGAAGTAAGTAAGCTCTGGTGAGTTATCACGAAAAGCTTGTGGCGATCCCGTGAAGGGTGATAAGTCCCGAGGCGATCAGGAGAGGGTGATAAGTCCGGTTTGAAGGAATTTCCTAAGGCAGGGAGAGTGGATGTAGGAGCTTGAGTCTCAGGAACCACTATACTTATTGGGGAATGAGTTACTTTGAGATCTATTCGGGGTGAATATTTAAATACAAATTTAATTCATTAATTATTACTAGCATGAATTAATCCTATATTAATTCAAATAATAATTGCAACAACATATCATGCATATAAAAAGCCACGTAAAACCTACGCATGCGGAATCTACGGGTTTACGTGAACGCACCTCTCGGGATGGCAGTGACTTTGGTCGGACGGACTAACCAAAAGGACTTCCCAAGTATTCCCTTAGCCCTTGCTCAACTATCCGGTGGAAGGACACTCGTCGAACAATTAACAAAAGGAAAAAATAAACTTTGTTGCACAACTTATGTGGATTTGCTAATATTTCCAGCACATGGAATTGTACTTGGGAATGAACTAATCATCCCCTATTTATAAAGGGGAGTGGTGAAATTTTAGTGATATTTCAATGTGGGAAAAAGACTTTTCTTGATCACCAAGAAATCTTGTTATATACCTTATATTCTTTTTCCCATAATTAAAATATTCCACAAAAATCCCACCTCCTCTATAATATGGATTTTTCGAAAATACCATGTGCAAGAATCCAAGATTTGGATCTTCTTGAATTTATGAGATATTCTTGTATTAAGAAATACATATCTTCCATAATATCTTTTCAAGAAAATCAAGAAAATCTTTCTTGCCCATTATATTTTCTAATTTTCGAAATTTACTATATAAATAAGCTAGTGGGAGATTTCTTGAATTTAATGAGATAATCTTGTATTCCAAGAATACATATCTTCATCCCATAACAAAATTCAAAGAAAATCTTTCTCCCAACATATCTATATATTTCGAAATTTTGGTTGGAAAATTAAGCAACAATATTTATTTTATTTTAATCATCTTTTCAGTTATTGGACTATTTGTTGGGCTACTCAGGGGGCCTTTAGGAGAATTAAGATTGGACCTTCTAATGGACCTTGAATATCTAATATTGAGCCACAATATAATTCAAGCCCATAAATATTAATTAATCCCACTACATAATTAATATTGCACTATCCATCTTAACCCATATTACAGTCAATATGGCTCCCGGTCATTATTTCCCGTGTTTAAGATTATCTAGCCCATTAATTAATTCAAGCTTTCTTTGAAATAGCTTTCCGTTAATCAATATCTTTTGTCCTTGGTCGAGGAACGGTTCAACATTATTATCCATAACAGGAAACTAATTCCACTTGCAAGATTTGGTATGATAAAACTTATGAACCTCCCAAGGGGCAAATCAAACAAAAGCGTGCTTGCACCACGATTCTTAAGTATTAAATCTTAGCAATCACATGTGACCAATAATATTGCCCAAGATAAAAAAGTATTGAATCTCTACGATTATTTACCCATGATAAGTCAAAGCAATAGTTACCAATCCCACGTGATCCTATTTAAGGGACGAAGGTTAAGAAACAACGAACCACTGAGGTCTAATTCTTCCTTGTTCAGTTCTGAAGAATTTATCCTCATGTAGGTCCTATTCAGCGCATCAGTCATGCACTAGTGTAATCTCTTGGTCAAGACAAACCAATCTGAGCCTTTCACCTCAACCTTTTGCGATGGTTGTTCATTTCCATCTGGTCGTGAATGGCGTACTTTTTTTTTAGTTACAAAGGGGTGTTAATTTAATTTAATCTTCGTGATGCGGTATCACTAAATTAACTTCTGATGTAACACGTCTGAATTATTGAAGCAGTTATCAAATAAATATATATAACATTCAATCATATTTAAAGCATCAGTGATAAACAATTTATTTCAGTAAATAAGTCTGAAAATTCAGTTTCGATTATACAAAGTAAAAAACACAATTTTCAGTATAATCCCAACAATCTCCCACTTATACTCAAAGTCTGCTTTTAAGTATACTACAACATGTCTCGAGTAGTCCGTGACATCTAATGTCACCTACACTAACCTAATAATTTTTCCCACTTATACTCAAAAGCAGTTGGCAGCGGTCTTGACACCCATTCCACTCACATGTCTCGAATGTATTCGTGAGGCGGACGCTTTGTGAATGGATGCGCTAGGGTCGTCCTCGGGACGCTATCTTTGCCACATCTATATCTCTCTTAACGATTTCTCGTATAAGATGTCTTTCCTTTAATGTGTTTGTTTGACTCGTGGACTCTTGGTTCTCTTGAATTTGCAACTGCCCTTAGCAGATATTAGTAGACAAATTCAGAACACCATCCAAGTCTACTAAGAAGATCTAGAGCCCAATCGGTTCTTTCACTGCTTCACAAGCAGCTACTTACCCGACTTAACATGGTTGAGTCAGTGATGCATTTCTGCTTCACACTCGTCCATTTGATGTCTACACTTCCCAAATGGAAACACACTGGCGAGGTAGATAATTTCGGAATCTAAATCGATTGGAAATCAGAAGTGGGGTGTAGCCGATGGGGATTGGAGTATCTGACTGATAAATCAACATTCTATCCCGAGTTCTTTTCAGACACTTCAGAATGTTTTTAACTGTCGTCCAATGTGCTTTCCCTGGGTTACTTCAATATCTTGCTACCATGCCGGTCTCGTGCACAACAATGCATACATAAGGTTTCCAACAGCCGAAGCACAAGGAATACCTTTCATGTCATCTATCTCCTTTTTCATCTTAGGGATATTTTCTTGGATAGATGGATTCCAAGTCTGAAAGGTACGAATCCTTTCTTGGAATCTTGCATGCTGAAGCATTTCAAGACAGTGTCTATGTATGAAACTTGCGATAACCAGATCATCCTTATCTTGCGATCTCGAGTGATATTGATCCCAAGGATTTATCTGGCTTTCCCTAAGTCTTTCATATCAAATTGTTTTGAAAAACATGCCCTTACGTCTGATGACACCTTCACATCGTTCCCGATGATCACAATGTTATCTACGTACAGTACTAAGAATACCAATGCGATTCGAACCACGCTTTTTATACACACAACTTTCAAAATCGTTTTGATCAAACCCATAAGACTTTATTACATGATCAAAACTTTGGTTCCAAGCTCTGGATGCTGTTTGAGTCCGTAAATGGACCTCTTGAGCTTACAAACTAGGTGTTCTTGGCTTTGTTTCAATGAAACCTTGGGGTTGTTGCATATAGATCTCTTTATCAAGACTTAGTTAAGGAAAATTTGTCTTGACATCTATTTGCCGGGACTTCAAAGTCGAAATGCAAAGACAATCGATAAGAGAATATGGATGGACTTAAGCATGGCTACTGGGCGAAAAAAAAAATTCTCATAATCGATCCCTTTCTTTACGAGTATAACCTTTTCGCCATTAGTCTTGCTTTAAAGGTTTCAACCTTCGCGTCGATCCTCTTTTCCTCTTATATACCCACTTTCATCCAATGGGTTTGACCCCATTAAGTGGTTCGACTAGCTCCACACTCTATTATGAAACATAGAACCCATTTGGCTTTCATTGTTGTTTGTCAAGAATCTGCATCCTTATCTTGGAGTGCCTCGTCATATGTCCATGGGTGCGATTCTTCTTGTTAGGGAATCAAGTCCGAGGACTCTCCTATTCCCATGAATCTCTCAAAAGTTTGTCTAACAACCCTCCCCCTCTGACGAGGCTCAGGTTGTTGAAAGCGTATCGTTTGGTATATCATCTAATCAGTTGGCACTTTGAGGTTTGCCCTCTAAGCTCATTTAAGGTAATCTCATACGGGTTTTCTTTGGTTCATATAGTCTTCTTCCAAAAATCTAAAATGGGTGCTTATGACCACCTTTTGATCTTGAGGACCATAGAACATACACCCTTTTTGTTCCTCGGGGTATCCTACAAATGACCTTAATTCGATCGAGGATCAATATACGGCTTCCTTATCCAACACGTAGGCGGACACCCCCAAATCTTCATGTGTCTCATACTAGGCTTGCGCCCGGTCCACAATTCTTTGGGAATTTTGGGAATCGATTTGGATGGCACCAAGTTCAGAATGTAAGGCGTTGTTTCCAAGGCATGACCCCGTAGCGACTTGGGAAGATCCCGATAACTCATCATTGATCTAACCATTTCCAAAAGAGTTTGTTTTCTTCGCTCTCGCAACCCCGTTTTGTTGAGGGTTAAGATGCGATGGAGGATACAATCCCTTCATCGGATAAGTAGTTCAAAAACTCATATTTGAGGTATTTGCCTCCACGATCGGATCGTAGAGACTTGATCGTTTTTCCCTATGATTCTCTGCTTGAGCCTTAAATTCTTTGAATTTCTCAAAGGTCTCGATTTATGCTTCATAAGGAAAATATAACCGTACCTTGAGTAATCATCAATGAAAGTGGCGAAATACTCATAACCTCCTCTTGCTTTGGTTGACATTGGACCACATACATCTGTGTGAGCGATCTCTAACACTTCTTTGGCCCTATTCCTTGGCTCCAAATGCCCTCTTGGTCATTTTACCCTCCAAACATGATTCGCGAGGTTGGAAAAGCGGTTCAACTTGGAGAAGTTCTAGTGAACCGTCTTTCACCAACCTTTGGATCCTCTTTGGATTTATTTGACCAATCTTAGATGCCAAAGAAGTGTCTCGTTCACGTCGATGAACGTTTTTTCTTTCGCGGAAATAGTTGATGTGTTATAGGATGCATTTCTTGAGTGGTGTGCACATTAATTGTATAGAGATTATTCGTCAACGTTCCATGTGAGATAAATTTATCATAAAAGAAATGGTAACAACTTTATTAAAAGTAACCGAATATCCATCATGAAAAAAGTTTAGAAACCGAAATCAAATTCTTTCTAAAACTGGAACGTCTGAACATCTCTTAAAATTAAAACTCGTCTTCAAAAAGCGGTGCACTTCTCCCATCGCTTTTTTGCCACTCTCGTAGCATCGCCCGATGTGATGAGGATCTCACTTCCACTTAGTTGTCGGGTCCTTTTGAACCCCCAGTAACGTGAAACAAACATGATCGGTGGATCCCGTATCCACCACCCATAAATGGGAGGCATACGCTAAACAAGTTTCAACAACTAGTGAGTGAGGATTACCTTTCTTTCCTTTCCTTTTGGGATTGGAGCAGTGACCTCAATGTCCTTTCTCCCCAATTGAAACATATTCCTTTTTGGTTCTTTCTTGACACCCAACTTCTAACCGTCTTTTTCTCACTTTTCTTAATGATGAGCTTGCTTTGGTTTCGACCACTTTCCTTTTCTTGAGACTTGCCTTCCACTTGCATAGATCTCGAGAAAAGGCTTTTGGTTACCAATGCTTCGTCTTTCTTTCCTAAATGCTTCTCCACTTTCTCCAAGGCTTCTTGAAGATCATCCATGGTAAACATGTGATCACTCATCACAAAACCACAAGTAAAATTCATCGAAGCTCCTTGGCGAGTAAGCAATGAAATTCGATTTGGGACTCATCACAATACTTAGTTAAAGATAAGCCGGTTTGAGAAAATGGTTTTTGACTTTGAGAACATGCTCCCTTACAGGTGTTCCCTCAACCATTTTCAGCCTAGCCACGTCGTCGTTTTTAAACTGATCGATCATGCGGTCTTTTGTTGAAAACATTTCTTCAAGACTTTGCATAATTTCATGGCCGGACTCAACACCTTCATGAAGCGTGTTTCAAATCATCGACACGGTGAAGTCAAGATTACACGTTTCATGGGTTCATTGACCTGCTCCCAAATATTATACTCATGTCTTGCCGCATCAGTTGATTCATCAGTAGGCTTATGTGGCTTGGGTACATCAAGAATCCAATAATGTTTTTGTGCAGGTAGGACATGCATCATATTTCGTTTCCAAACATTATAGTTTTCTCCAGATAATTGGTGTTCTTTGAGTGTATATAACAGTGGATTAAAAGGTTGCGACATGATGAACTGAAATAAACAATAATATGCATAAGCACAAAATTATCACAAGGTTTGATCACATGCATCATATTAAAATCTCAAAAAAAATATGAACATGCATCAGCCAACATCTCAAAACAGTTTAAATAAGCCATGTGGGGTGGGTCATTATTTAAACACATTCAAGCAGAGTTACAAACAAGAACGATTTACAAACCTTTAATATCCAGTTAATAGTTGGCTCCCACTTGACCAATATAAAATTAGCGGGGACTTGGGGGGAAGTATATGCATATCAATTTTATACCTAAGTAATAACCATGATTAAATACAGAGATTACTATTTCGCTTTGATCGAGCCTCGTGGGGAGGGTCATCATCGCCACTAGTAATAACCCACAATCATCCGTTTGGAATTCATTCATGTGAAACCTATCTTTTGGCCGAATCCGTAGGGGAATTTCTCCAAAAGAATTCACAAATAAATAAATCATGGAGGTCAAAATTAATTCAATTTTATTATCCGGAATAAAATTGTCAATTAATTATTTAATCATACTTAGTAATTTTGAAGTTGAGATTTTTCCATTTGGCAACCCTCATGCAAACACATTTAAACAAATTAAATAAAACATAAGATAGCACAAATAAATCAAGCAAAAGCGAGAAAAATAAACATATTGGGCACAAATTATCCAAGCTGTCATGGTTTGATTTTTTCTTGACTTGATCTTGAAGAAAACACGTCTCGAATTTCTCCCACTCGTTCGTCTCGAAAAAATACTTCCGTCTCGAACCGCCCACGCCAAGCGACTCCTTTGCCGGGATACCGCCCGCACCCCGGTCGGCCCACTTGCTTTGGGACAACCTCGGCGGCCTTCGGCACCGCCCGGCAGTCACGCCGCCGATTTTTCGCCACGCGCCTCGGCGATTATCGGCGGTCGGCGATTCTCGGCGAAAGCAGCAGCGCATCAGCGCCTTTCCGCCCTGCCTCCGCCCTCTCGTCCGCGTCCTCGGCGCGGCGTGTATCCGTCTTGCGCGCCGTGCTGCCAGCGCCCATCCATCCGTCTGCTTTCGGCGCGGAAGCGCGCCGCCCGTCTTGTATGACCCTCATCCTCCTCAGCAGCCTAGGCGCCGGCCTGCCGCCTGCGCCCATGCGTCACCAGTGGCGCTCCGCGCCGCCCTCGCCTTTGTTACAGATTTAGATCCTTTAATTCTTCATCTCTTTCGTTTCGATCCGGTTACAATTTATTTACAAAAAATAAATAAACCTAGATCTAGACTAGTCTATTACATTGATCAAATCAAACAAATCCTAGTCTACTCGTGGATTTTCTCCGAGGCAAAACAAATTGAGCGAATCGAATTAAAAAACCACGGATTTATATGCATGCAAAATAAAACATTAAAATCCATGACAATTGGATACACGCAAAAACAGATCTACTTGGGTTCTACTATCAATTTCAAATTTAATGTCCACGAATTAAATTACAATTTAAAAATTCAAAGCAAAAGCAGTGGCTCGATGCGGTTGTTGGGGAATGAGTTACTTGCAGATCTATTAAAGGGGTGAATATTTAAATACAAATTTAATTCATTAATTATTACTAGCATGAATTAATCTATATTAATTCAAATAATAATTGCAACAACATATCATGCATATAAAAAGCCACGTAAAACCTACGGATGCGGAATCTCCGGGTTTACGTGAACGTACCTCTCGGGATGGCAGTGACTTTGGTCGGACGGACTAACCAAAAGGACTTCCCAAGTATTCCCTTAGCCCTTGCTCAACTATCGATTGGAAGGACACTCGTCGAACAATTAACAAAAAGGAAAAAATAAACTTTGTTGCACCACTTATGTGGATTTGCTAATATTTCCAGCACATGGAATTGTACTTGGGAATGAACTAATCATCCCCTATTTATAAGAGGGGAGTGGTCGAAAATTTTAGTGATATTTCAATGTGGGAAAAGACTTTTCTTGGTCACCAAGAAATCTTGAATATATCCCTTATATTCTTTTTCCCATAATTAAAATATTCCACAAAAATCTCACCTCCTCTATAATATGGATTTTTCGAAAATACCATGTGCAAGAATCCAAGATTTGGATCTTCTTGAATTTATGAGATATTCTTGTATTAAGAAATACATATCTTCCATAATATCTTTTCAAGAAAATCAAGAAAATCTTTCTTGCCCATTATATTTTCTAATTTTTGAAATTTACTATATAAATAAGCTAGTGGGAGATTTCTTGAATTTAATGAGATAATCTTGTATTCCAAGAATACATATCTTCATTCCATAACAAAATTCAAAGAAAATCTTTCTCCCAACATATCTATATATTTCGAAATTTTGGTTGGAAAATTAAGCAACAATATTTATTTTATTTTAATCACCTTTTCAGTTATTGGACTATTTGTTGGGCTACTAGGGGGGCCTTTAGGAGAATTAAGATTGGACCTTCTAATGGACCTTGAATATCTAATATTGAGCCACAATATAATTCAAGCCCATAAATATTAATTAATCCCACTACATAATTAATATTGCACTATCCATCTTAACCCATATTACAGTCAATATGGCTCACGGTCATTATTTCCGTGTTTAAGATTATCTAGCCCATTAATTAATTCAAGCTCTTTGAAATAGCTTTCCGTTAATCAATATCTTTTGTCCTTGGTCGAGGAGCGGTTCAACATTATTATCCATCTTGGAAACTAATTCCACTTGCAAGATTTGGTATGATAAAACTTATGAACCTCCCGAGGGGGCAAATCAAACAAGCGTACTTTTGCACACGATTCTTCGTATTAAATCTTAGCAATCACATGTGACCAATAATATTGCCCAAGATAAAAAGTATTGAATCTCTACGATTCTCTACCCATGATAAGTCAAAGCAATAGTTATCGGTCCCCGTGATCTATTTAAGGGGCGATGGTTAAGAAACAAACGAACCACCGAGGTCTAATTCTTCCTTGTTGATTCGAAGAATTTATCCTCCTGTAGGTCCTATTCAACATCGGGTCATGCACTAGTGTAATCTCTTGGTCAAGACAAACCAATCGAGCCTTACACCTCAACCTTTTCGTGATGGTTGTTCATTTCCATCTGGGTGCGTGAATGGCGTACTTTTTTAGTTACAAGGAATTTATTAATTTAATCTTACGTGATCCGGTATCACTAAATTAACTTCTGATGTAACACATTCTGAATTATTGAGTTTATGCGGTAAATATATATAACATTCAATCATATTTAAAGCATCGGTGATAAACAATTTATTTGATAAATAAGTCGAAAATTGATTTCGATTATACAAAGTAAAAAGCATACTTTTCAAATTATAATCCCAACATATACTTTGTTGTGTTCTTTATTGCTTTATGTTCTTATCTTGTCATATGCATTTGGTTATAAGCAAAAACACAACACATGGACTTAAAAGCAAAAAATTGGAATCACCATTCCTTCACCCTTGTTTTATATGCATTACATGATTTTTTTCCGCATTTCATGGGTTTTTCAAGGGACAAACAAGTGGTATCGGGCGGGAGTTCAAAAGTTCACAACTTTTCAATGTGACAATCTGGGCTGATCTATTTTAAAACCCGTTTCTGTACTGATATAAACAAGTGGTATCAGAGCGGGAGATCAAAAGTTCATAACTTTTCAATGTGACAATCTGAGCTGATCTATTTTAAAACCCGTTTTTGTACTGATACAAACAAGTGGTATCAGAGAAGGAGTTCAAAAGATCACTTTTAGTGTGATCACTGGCCGATCTTTTTAAGCGAAAACCCGTTTCTTTAAAAATGCATATATCTTAGTTTTGATGAATTATGCGAAAACATTATCAACTTGTGTTATTGAAGTTAATTTTGGATAACAAGTTTGGGAGCGAGAAGAACAAGTTGAGGGGGAACTCACGGAATCAAAAGTAGATGACGAGATCGGGATGAATCTCGTTAGAATTAGGGTAGTCGAGGATCGGATGGGTTTTCGAGTTAACTGATGGGCTATGCAAATCGGATGGAAGAAAATTAAACCCAAAGAAATCGGAAGGAATGAGAGGTCACCGATATTTGAGCGATGATCGGAGAAAGAGGCCAGTGATCCCGATCTGAAGATCAGATCGGAAAAGTGACTAGAGATCGAGGAAGGGTTAGGATCGAAGAGATGGGGCCCGATCAAAGATCGGGGCGTGACGATCAAAGAAAACGGTCAGAAGATCACGATATATTGACTGAAATGTATTGATCGATGGGTCGAAATTCGTCGGGAATGAAGAAGAAATCGGATCAAGATCGACGCGGATCGAGATGAGTAAAATATGAGCACGGTCGTAATCAAGGGGTCCCAGGATGCTATCGGAAAGAAATTTGAACTTCGATGGCTTTGAGTGTCACTATGCTGATCGGACAAAGGTCCATTGAAGAAAGTCTGTTGAATCAAAACGAAGACTCGGAGAATCACGAAGACTCGGAAGAAACCTAAAGACTCATAGAAACACGAGACTCGGAGAATCACGAAGACTCGAAGTTCTGAAGAATATAAGCGGATTCGGTGGCGTGGACCAATGAGAGGAAGACAACCCGACTGAAAATCTTTGCGGAACTTCTGAGAATAGTATGGATTTGAATGTGATTCTCTCCAGCGGTAACATTCAAATCCACACTATAAATCTGAGGTCTTTCATAATTCTAGGCGTGGAGAGTGTGGAGAATGTGGCAAAAAGATCTTTCTGAGCCAGAAGACATATACTCAAGCATACCCACCATAGAACACAAGTCGTAGACATACAAATATATTCAAGAGTGTTCTTAAACCAAATCTAAGCAACCCGAAGATATATCCTAAGCTTAGAGATATTTTTCCCAACCCTTAGCATTGAATTTAAACAAATGTAAGGGAAAATCTCAACCTAGTTGGAACCTAACCAAACCCAAACCCTCTTGTTAGGTAGTTTGTGTGTGATTGTTGGAGTTTAAAAGTGAGTAGTAAGGCTTGAGTAATCCAGCCATAAAGCTCTAGAGAAGAAGTGAGTAAAGCTGTCTTGGATAGTCGAGAAAGCTTGTGTGTGTTTGAGTAAAGTAAGGCTGCAATTTGATGTCGAGAAAAACTCAAATGTAGAAGAAGTGAGTAAACTGTTTTAGACAGTCAGAAAGCTTATAGGCAATCCCGTGGAGGGTGATAAGTCTCGATTGAAGGAATTTTCCTAGGAACAGGGAGAGTGGATGTAGGAGCTTGAGTCTTCGAACCACTATACTTTGTTGTGTTCTTTATTGCTTTATGTTCTTATCTTGTCATATGCATTTGGTTATAAGCAAAAACATAACACATGGATTTAAAAAGCAAAAATTTGGAATCGCTCTGCCCTCACCCCTGTTTTATATGCATTACATGATTTTTTTCCCGCATTTCATGGGTTTTTCACCGGGACAAACAATTGGTATCAGAGCAATAATGCATTACATGATTTTTTTTCCCGCATTTCATGGGTTTTTGCTTTTTAAATCCATGTGTTGTGTTTTGCTTATAACCAAATGCATATGACAAGATAAGAACATAAAGCAATAAAGAACACAACAAAGTATAGTGGTTCGGATCCACTCTCCCTGTTCCTAGGGAAATTCCTTCAATCAGGACTTATCACCCTCCACGAGATTTCCTATAAGCTTTCTAACTGTCTAAAATAGTTTACTCATTTCTTCTACATTTGAGTTTTCTGGCTGACTACTCTGCAGCTTACTTACTCAAACACACACAAGCTTTCTGACTATCTAAGACAGTTTACTCACTTCTTCTCTAGAGCTTTCTGGCTGACTACTCTGTAGCTTACTCACTCTTTACAACTCCAACAATCACACACAAACTACCTAACAAGAGGGTTTGGGTTTGGTTGGTGTCTCCAACTAGGTTGAGATTTTCCCTTACATTTGTTTAGTCTCAATGCTAAGGTTGGAAAAATCTCTCTAAGCTTAGGATATATCTTGGGTTGCTTAGATTGGGTTTAAGAACACTCTTGAATATATTTGTATGTCTACAGACTTGTGTTCTATGGTGGGAATGCTTGAGTATATGTCTTATGGCTCTGTAGCATCTTTTGCCACATTCTCCACACTCTCCACACTCTAGAATGATGAAAGACCTTGTATTTATAGTGTGGATTTGAATGTTACCGATGGAGAGAATCACATTCAAATCCATACTAATCTCATAAGATCTGCTGACATTTTTAATTTGGTTGTCTTCCTCTCATTGGTCCACATCAGCTGAATCTAACGGCTATATTCTTCAGGAACTTCTGAGTCGTCAGAATTCTCTGAGTCTCAGGTTTCTCTGAGTCTTTAGGTTTCTTCTGAGTCTTCAGGATTCTCTGAGTGTTCAGGTTTCTCGAATCGTTGAGACTTCTCTTTGGACCTTATTAATCGAGGCATCGGCCTTTTCGAGCTTCTTGAGTTGACTCTTGACCCGGACATCGACCCTCAAGTCACTTTTACTCAGACCCTCGGCTCAGCTATCGATTTCTTCTTTGCACGATCGATCATTTCATTGTCGGATCAAACATCAGTCAACATATCGGGATAACATCGGTCGATTACATCGAGGTTAGCATATCGGTTATCATATCGATCTCGATCCGCGTCGATCTTGATCAGTCTCATCTGCTCCTCTTACGATCGCAACATTCTCTTCGATCTTACGGTGGTTTCTTTACGATCGGCTTGCGCTCTCTTACGATCACCGGATCGGCTCAATGCATTCTTTCGATCATCGATGAATGCATTACGGTCATCGATCGGTGACTCTCTCTTCGATTCTTTGGTTTAACTTTTCTTCTCATCTGATTTGCACAGCTCATCAGTTAACTCGGAAACTCATCTAACTCATCTGATCTCGATCAGTTTCGTCTGTAGCCTCGTCTGATCTCGATCATCTACTTCTGATTCCGTGAGTTTCCCCTCAACTTGTTCTCTCGTTCCCCCTCAACTTGTTATCTGTAAATTAGTTTCAATAACACAAGTTGATAATGTTTTGGCATAATTCATCAAAACTAAAATATCCCAACACTCCCTGTTTCTTTCCCTCCTCTCCTTTGTAGCAAACCCATAAAAAGAAGTAATAGAAAGGCCGAACAAATTTATTACTTAGCTATCTCAACATAAAATTAAAAAGCCCAACAAATATAAGTGCATTATTAAAGTATAAAAATATAATTAAGTAGCGTTCTTCTTGTCCCAGTTCTCTAAATAGGCAAGTGTCATTGCATCTACATCACGCAATACACATAGAACCACAGGCTACTTAAGGCAACAAATATTTCAATTTCAACTTTGTTGGATTCTTTTTTAAATATTTACATTCCCTTAAAGATAGCAGCCACCAGTTAACAATAAAAGAACATGATATGATATATAGATGATTAATACATATTTTTACAGGACACGTCTGATGGCGTGCCTTTTATGAACTTGTGCTTTGATTGAAGCAAGGCTTCTATGAATACTGGATACAAATCACATACAAGAAGATCAAAAATAGAAACACGATTCACATTATATTCCTACTTGCCGCATTCGACTCTTCATTCGACTCTTCATAGCTAGAAACAGGCTGATGTTAGGCTCAGAAGAAACATGAGATTTCAAGATGTTTAATTTCACCATAATTTTAAAATGTTCAGATAGCATTGTTCCAGTTCTCTATCGACCATTTAACATTAAACTAGAAGAATCCTTATTCAATTAACACATTAAACTAGAAGAATCCTTATTCAATTAACACATTAAACTAGAAGAATCCTTATTCAATTAACAAAAATGCTAAAATCATTTCTCTCTAATTCCTCCCACACTACTATCCAAACCCATTATTTAATTCTTATATTTCTTCATAGTACATAATTCTCTAGTAAAATGACAACTTTACACAACTATTGCCAGAGATTGTTTATGGTTTCATGAAAAAGGACTTTAATGATAAACACGAATCCGATTGATCAAGAAATCATATCAAACAATAAAAAAACCCAAAATTAAACTGAATCGACCGCCTCGTCCGACTCATAGTAGGAGCAAATCTAGTTAATATCGAAGAACTAGTTTTTAAATATCTCAAGATTTAGATTTAATAAAAGTGCTGGGATATATTTTTATGTTTTGAAGATGTTAAAACTCAGCTTGTAATAGGACCAATTAGGCTGTTAGTCGGGTTGATGAAAAGTATAGGTCTAATATAGGTTTCTAGTTAAGGGGGAACGAAGCTCAAGAAGACTAGAAGACTTACAAGAAGACCTACCAGAAGACTTGTCAGAAGTCTCATCATACCAGCTGACGACAGAAGACAAGGGAAGCTAAGGCCGAAGGCTAACTGACTTTGTAGCGAAGACCAGATGACATTAAAAGTCATTTAATAACTACCCTTGATCAAGAACACGAGTTTAAGCATCGGAGGACTTGCTCAAGCTATTTGGAAAAGAAGAAAGAAGACCAACGAGAGGTTTTATGGAAGACAAAGTGCGAATAATTGGCCGAAATCAATGGGAGATAAAGTGACCGATTCTTTGATTGAGAAAATCTAGCACTTAATGATTGAAGACCGAAGTCAAACAACCGTGCGGATCTAGAGTTATCAATCATAATCAATCAATTTAATTGACTGACTTCCTTAATTATAGATGATTAATTGCTAGCTCTCCAACGACTAGTTTTTTCAACATCTATAAGAGTCGAGTGAGGAATTGAACTACATAGAAGAGATAAGAAAATGAGCGATGATATACATACATGAAGACCAAGAAGAAAAACATAGAATTCCTACACTCACACTTGAGCTTACACAAATATTCTAGCTTAGAAAGGTTGGAACCATTATCCTCATTTAATATCATTAGAGAGAAAGATAGTTTTGAGAGATTGCCTGAACTATTGATTGAGGTCGATAGGGTTATTGTTACAAGGAGGCGATACTTGTCAATTTAATTATGTAAGTGAGTTGGTAGTGAAGTCCTTTGATGAAAAGAGAGAGTGGGCGTAGGATTTGTTATCAAACCACTATAAACCTCGTGCATTTATCTATTTTTCATTTGATTTCATTGTGTTCAAATAGGGTTTTCATTGAAAAGCGTTTCCAAAACTTCATTTCGTTTAAAAAACTAGGCGACCTCATTTCGAAGACATCAAGTCTTCATTTTTTTATACTTAGCCATAATTGCCAAAAAGTTTGATTTGGACATAAGAAGTCTATTCAACCCCTTCTATACTTCTAAAAGTTCTACCTAAGTACCTTTTGGGACCAACATAAAGAATTGAAAAAATAAAAAGAAAGAATTGAACCTACGACCAAATGCATTAAAAATAAACTCGAACCATTAGTCTACAACATAAATTTTATAAAAATATCTTTCTATAAATATATATCATAAAAAGACCGGCCGAATTTAAGGGCGACCGCCCATGACCAAAAAAATTCTTAACCTTTTACATTAAAAAGTGTGTATTGGATGTGGAGTGCAGTAGGATTTTTTTAGACTTTCAAAGTGCAGGGGTATTCAATTCGGATTTTTCAAAAGTCTTTAAAAATCCTGAGGTATTCAATACACATTTTAAAAAGTCTTAAAAAATCTTTAGGTATTCAACAGTCTGTGGAATTTAATACTCTATGGATTTTATTTGATTCTCTTTAAAAAAATATGAATAAATTTCACTCTCCAAAATCTCTTCTAACAACCAGAGATTTCAACGTATTCTCTCAGAGAACTCTAAAGACGAAAGGTTGGAAGAAAAAAACCTTCGTAATACTTTTTATTTAAACAAGTAATTCTTTTCTATTTAAACAATTTATACTTTTCATCTAAACAAGTTATACTTTTTTTTAAACAAGTAATATTTTTCTATATAAACAAGTTATACTTTTCATCTAAACAAGTTATACTTTTCTTTTAAACAAGTAATACTTTTCTATTTAAACAAGTAATATTTTTCTATTTAAACAAGTTATACTTTTCATCTAAACAAGTTATACTTTCTTTTAAACAAGTAATATTTTTCTATTTAAACAAGTAATACTTTTCTATTTAAACAAGTAATACTTTTAATTTAAAGAAATAATACTTTTCTATTTAAACAAGATACACTTTTCATTTAAACAAGTTATACTTTTCATCTAAACAAGTTATACTTTTCTTTTAAACAAGTAATATTTTTCTATTTAAACAAGTAATAATTTTTTAATTTAAACAAGTAATATTTTAATATTTTTTTAATTTAAACAAGTAATATTTTTCTATTTAAACAAGTAATACTTTTAATTTAAACAAGTAATACCTTTCTATTTAAACAAGTTATACTTTTCATCTAAATAAGTTATACTTTTCTTTTAAACAAGTAATATTTTTCTTTTAAACAAGTAATACATTTCTATTTAAACAGGTAATACTTTTCTGTTTGTCCCGGTGAAAAACCCATGAAATGCGGAAAAATCATGTAGTGCATATAAAACAGGGGTGAAGGAATGGTAATTCCAAATTTTTCTTTTTAAACCATGTGATGTGTTTTGCTTATAACTGAATGCATATGACAAATATAAATATAAAGCAATAAAGAACACATCAAAGTATAGTGGTTCGGAGACTCAAGCGCCTACATCCACTCACCCTGTTCCTAGGGATATTCCTTCAAACTGGACTTATCACCCTCTCGGGCTCGCCTCAGGACTTATCACCCTCCACAGGATTGCCTACAAGCTTTCAGGCTGACTCACTGCAGCTTACTCACTTATCTACCTTGAGTTTTTTCTGGTGACTTTGCGACTTACTAACTATTTACAACTCCAACAATCACACAAACTACCTAACAATAGGGTTTGGGTTTGATTGGTGTCTCCAACTAGGTTGAGATTTTCCCTTACATTTGTTTAGCCTCAATGCTAAGGTTGGGAAAATCTCTCTAAGCTTAGGATATATCGTGGGTTGATTAGATTGGGTTTAAGAACACTCTTGAACATATTTGTATGTCTATAGACTTGTGTTCTATGGTGGGAATGCTTGAGTATATGTCTTCTTGGCTCTGTAGCATCTTTTGCCACATTCTCCACACTCTCCACACTCTCCACACTTTAGAATGATGAAAGACCTTGTATTTATATAGACTTGTGGATTTGAATGTTACCGTTGGAGAGAATCACATTAAAATCCATACTATTCTGTAAGTTATGAGCTTTCTTCAGGTTGGTTGTCTTCCTCTCATTGGTCCACGTCAATTTGAATCTACTTGGTTATATTCTTGAGGAACTTACGAGTCTTGAGGTTTCTCACGAGTCTTGAGGTTTCTTGAGTCTCGGAGTTCTCACGAGTCTTCGGGTTTTCTTCTAAGTCTCGGGTTTCTTACGAGTCTCGAGGTTTCTCTATGTTGAACTTCTCTTGGTGGACCTCGTCGTCCCGGGCATCTTGACACTCTGGTGGCCAGGTTCAACTTCCGACCGGACATCCTGACCCTCGGTCACTTTTTACCTTCTTGACCCCGGGTCACTTGGCTTCGAGCTATCGATTTCTTCTTTCGATCATGATCATTTCGGTGATCGGATCAACCATCTCGAGTCGCATGTCGGGGATAGCGTCAGTTGATTATCGGGTTAGAATATCGGGTTATCATATCGATCTTGATCACATCGATCTTGATCAGTCTCATACTGCTCTTTTTGATCGCAACCTTCTCTTCTGATCTTACGGTCGGTTTCTTTCGATCGGCTTATGCACTCTTGATCCACCGGAGATCGGCTCATTTATTCTTGATTACGATCGTCCGGTACAGTCTGGTCATCGATCTTCTTATCGGTACGGCAGATTTTTCTTCTCTTACGGTTTTTGCCGGCTCATCGGTTAACTCGAGGCTGATCTAACTCATCGATCTTGATCGGTCTCGTTTTTATAACCTCGTCGATCTCGATCATCTACTTACGATTTGGTGAGTTCCCCTCAACTTTATTTTTCGTTCCCCTCAACTTGTTATCGTAAGTTAGCTTGAATAACACAAGTTGATAATGTTTTTGACATAATTCATCAAAACTAAAATATCGACAATTTCCCCTTTTTTGATAATGGCCTTGAAAACATTAAGATATATGCATCTTTAAAAAAGCGGGTTTTTTAAAAGATCGATTCGGTGATCACATTAAAAGTGATCTTTTGAACTCCCGCCTCGATACCACTTGTTTGTCGGTGAAAAACCCGTGAAATGCGGAAAAATCATGTAGTGCATATAAAAGCAGGGGGTGAAGGAATGGTGATTCCAAATTTTTATTTTTAAACCATGTGATGTGTTTTGCTTATAGCTGAATGCATATGACAAGTATAAACATAAAGCGATAAAGAACACATCAAAGTATAGTGGTTCGGAGACTCAAGCTCCTACATCCACTCTCCACTTGTTCTAGGGAAATTCCTTCAAACTGGACTTATCACCCTCTCGGGCTCGCCTCGGGACTTATCACCCTCCACGGGATTGCCTACAAGCTTTGGTGACTCGCTGCGGACTTACTCACTTTTCTACCTTGAGTTTTACAGGTGACTCACTGCAGCTTACTAACTCTTTACAACTCCAACAATCACACAAACTACCTAACAATAGGGTTTGGGTTTGATTGGTGTCTCCAACTAGGTTGAGATTTTCCCTTACATTTGTTTAGCCTCAATGCTAAGGTTGGGAAAATCTCTCTAAACTAGGATATATCGTGGGTTGCTTAGATTGAGTTTAAGAACACTCTTGAACATATTTGTATGTCTATAGACTTGTGTTCTATGGTGGGAATGCTTGAGTATATGTCTTCTTGGCTCTGTAGCATCTTTTGCCACATTCTCCACACTCTCCACACTTTAGAATGATGAAAGACCTTGTATATATAGTGTTGATTTGAATGTTACCGTTGGAGAGAATCACATTCAAATCCATACTATTATGTAAGTTCTGCGACTTTTCTTAATTTGGTTGTCTTCCTCTCATTGGTCCACGTCGAATTTGAATCTAACGGTTATATTCTTCGGGAACTTTTGAGTCTTGAGTTTTCACGAGTTTTTGAGTTTTCCGGAGTCTCGGGTTTCTTGAGTCTCGATTTCTTCTGAGTCTCAGTTTCTCTGAGTCTTCAGGTTTTCTTCAGAGTCTCAGCTTTCTTCTGAGTCTCAGGTTTCTTATGAGTCTCCGGTTTCTTCTGAGTCTCAGGTTTCTCTATTCAGCAGACTTCTCTTTAGTGGACCTCGTCGTCGGACATCATCGACACTTTCGAGTGGTGAGTTAAACTTCTTCGACCGGACATCGACCCTCGGTCGGCTTTTACTTCTTGACCCTCGGGTCTTAGCTCGACTATCGATTTCTTCTTGATCATGATCGTCGGATCGGTGATCGATCATCAACACATCTTGGTCAACATACTCGGGATAGCATCGGGCGATTACATCGGGGTTAGCATATCATGTTATCATATCGATCTTGATCGCGTCGATCTTGATCGATCTCATCTGCTCCTTTTACGTCTGCGATCTTTTCTTGATCTTACGGTGGGTTTTTAACGATCGACTTATGCGCTCTTCGATCACCGGATCATTTCATTTTATTCTTGATCATCGATCGAGTGCATTACAATCATCGATCGTTGGCTTTACTTTTCTTCTCTTACGATTTTGCCTGACTCATCGATTAACTCGGAACTCATCTAACTCATCGATTTCGATCGGTCTAAATCTGCTGACCTCGTCGATCTCGATCATCTACTTACGATTTCGTGAGTTCCCCTCAACTTTATTCTCTCGTTCCCCCTCAACTTGTTATCTGTAAGTTGGCTTGAATAACACAAGTTGATAATGTTTTGGCATAATTCATCAAAAGCTAAAAATATCGACAATTTCCTTTTTTTTGATAATGGCCCAAAACATTAAGATATATGCATCTTTAAAAAAATAGATTTTTTTAAAAAGATGGGTTCGGTGATCACATTAAAAGTGATCTTTTGAGCTCCTTCTCACGATACCACTTGTTTGTCGTTGAAAAACCCGTGAAATGCGAAAAAAATCATGTAGTGCATATAAAACAGGGGTGAAGGAATGGTGATTCCAAATTTTTCTTTTTAAACCATGTGATGTGTTTTGCTTATAACTGAATGCATATGACAAGTATAAACATAAAGCAATAAAGAACACATCAAAGTATAGTGGTTCGGAGACTCAAGCTCCTACATCCATCTCCCTGTTCCTAGGGAAATTCCTTCAAACTGGACTTATCACCCTCTCGGGCTCGCCTCGGGACTTATCACCCTCCACGGGATTGCCTACAAGCTTTCAGGCTGACTCACTGCAGCTTACTCACTTTTCTACCTTGAGTTTTCTGGCTGACTCGCTGCAGCTTACTAACTCTTTAAAACTCCAACAATCACACAAACTACCTAACAATAGGGTTTGGGTTTGATTGGTGTCTCCAACTAGGTTGAGATTTTCCCTTACATTTGTTTAGCCTCAATGCTAAGGTTGGAAAAATCTCTCTAAGCTTAGGATATATCGTGGATTGCTTAGATTGGGTTTAAGAACACTCTTGAACATATTTATATGTCTACAGACTTGTGTTCTATGGTGGGAATGCTTGAGTATATGTCTTCTTGGCTCTGTAGCATCTTTTGCCACATTCTCCACACTCTCCACACTCTCCACACTTTAGAATGATTAAAGACCTTGTATTTATAGTGTGGATTTGAATGTTACCATTGGAGATAATCACATTCAAATCCATACTATTCTATAAGATTCTGACTTTCTTGGTGGTTGTCTTCCTCTCATTGGTCCACGTCAGCTGAATCTAATGGTTATATTCTTCAGGAACTTCTGAGTCTTCAGGTTTCTCTGAGTCTTCAGGTTTCTCTGAGTCTTCAGGTTTCTTCTGAGTCTCAGGTTTCTTCTGAGTCTCAGTTTCTCTGAGTCTTCGGGTTTTCTTCTGAGTCTCAGGTTTCTTCTGAGTCTCAGGTTTCTGTCCCAGAGACTTCTCTTGGCCGGACCTCGTCGTCAGGCATCTTGACACTCGAGTGGTGAGTTAAACTCTTGACTTGGACATCGACCCTCGAGTCACTTTTACTTCTTGACCCTCAGTCACTTGACTCGAGCTATCGATTTCTTCTTGCACGATCGTCGGCTCGTGATCGGATCAACCTTATCTTCAGTCGACATATCAAGATAGCATCGGTCGATTACATCGGGTTAGCATATCGGGTTATCATATCGATCTTGATCACGTCGATCTTGATCGATCTCATCTCTTCTTTTACGATCTGCAACATTCTCTTACGATCTTACGGTCGGTTCTTTTCTAATCAACTTATGCGCTCTCTCGATCACGGATCGGCTATTTATTCGCCGATCATCGATCGAATGCATTACGGTCATCGATCTTCGATCGGTGGCTTAGCTTTTCTTCTCTTACGATTTTGCCGCGACTCATTAGTTAACTCCGGAACTCATCTAACTTCATCGATCTCTATCGGTCTCGTCTGCGACCTCAAATCGATCTCGATCATCTACGCCGATTTCGTGAGTTCCCCTCAACTTTGTTCTTCGCTCCCCCCTCAACATTTATCGTAAGTTAGCTTGAATAACACAAATTGATAATGTTTTGGCATAATTCATCAAAACTAAAATATCCCAACATTTTCTATTTAAACAAGTAATATTTTTCTATTTAAACAAGTGATACTTTTCATTTAAAAAAAGTATGCAAGCTAACTACAACAAAAGAAGCGTAATTGCTTTCTCAAAGCCCAATTACAACAAAAAAACGAGTAATGCATGGAGAAGCAGTATTGCTAATCTTATGTGGGAAATGAGGCCGAAATATATCTCTTGATGATGAAAATGAAGATGATCTTGGTGAATATGAGAATAATAATGATGAATAATAATGTTTTTTTTTTTTTGAACTAATATATTTTTGGTATTTTTCTAAACAATTTGGATAATTTTTTTATATACAAGTGTGTTCCATATACATTTGCATCAATAGTTTCAGCGTTAGAGTCTATGGAAATCCATGTAAATCAATAAAAAAGTGTATTCCACAATCTTGTCAAGTCTATGAAAATCCATGTAAATCAATAAAAAAAGTCAGTCAAACTCTGCATGGAGTCTATGAATTTTCTAAATCCACAGACTTTTTAAAGTCCAAAAAAATTCAATAGAATCCCAATTGAATACACCCCCTAAATATGCTAATATTGCCCATGCAATATTTCACAAGAGACTTGCTCTCATTTTTTTTCATAATATTTTTTCCTTCCAAATCAGAATGATTTAGCGTCTAATTCTAGTATTCCTTAAAAACCCAAATTTTCTAATCTTTTTAAATACTTTCAATTCTTTTAATTTTTCCAATTCTTTTATTACATCTAAATCCTAAGCACAATAAAGCCGTTTGATCTATTTTTTTTTAAATAATATTTTTTCCATACAAATCAGAATGTTTTACCACCTAATTCTAATATTCATAAAAACCCAAATCTTTTATAATCTTTTAAATATTTATTATTATCATTTTTCAAAAAATTACATTAATAATTTTCATATGTTTGTTTTTTGTGTTACTACATGAAAAAAGTGTATTCTTATAGAAAGCGGAATGTATTATTCATTGAAAAAATAATAATATTATCATTCTTCATATGCTGCGAATGATAAGTAAATGTTATTACATTGTTATACTAAAAAAACTTCATATCTTACATAACACGTATTAAAACATGACATAACACATGAATGTTCACAAGATAACATGAGACACAAGGTAATACATTGTTGTTCATATGGTAACACATGAGTATTCACATAGTATTGCAAATGCATATATACAGTGTTACATATTACTAAAAAGTCATGTGTTACACTTACTACATGAATTAAAAAAATGTTACCGTATGAAGAAAAATTTGTTGCCTCATGAACAAAATCGATACAAGTCTTGAAAAAAAATCTTGATCAAAGTGATGAAGAACAAACGAAGAAAAAAAATTACAGGTTTAAAGAACGTGAGAAGAGTGTAGAAGGATCTGAAAAACTACGTTAGAAAATCGAGAGAAAAAAGAACAGAATGACCTGTAAATTTGTGAGGATGAAAAAACTAAAGAGAGCAAGAAGAATATAGAATAATTTGAAAAAGGATGAGAAAAAAAGAAAAAGAACAAGAAAGGAAAAACCTAGAGACGTACCTTGTAGTGAAATAGAGATCTGGTAAACCATTTGCGAGGGAAGAAGAAACTGAAATGAGGCGAATAAGAGGGCCTAACCATGAAAAAAAAATAAATAGAATTGGGAAGGGCTAAATTGCACGAAAATTATTATATCTGATATTGCATCATTTTTTGTCAAAAAATAGTGAACAAGGCATCAATCGACGACTATTTGACTTTATACAAAAATTTTAAACCATATTTGCTAGAGAATATTGATGACACATTTGCAACAATTTAAAATATATACACATAAAAAGATATATATATATATATATATATATATATATATATATATATATATATATATATATATATATATATATATATAATATATAAAGGAGGACCCTCGCCGGAGTCCGGGCCCTATGCCGCTGCCCCCCAACCTAACATTGTCTTTCCTTCTTATGAACATTCCCTCCTTAAAAAAAGAATTAATCTCTTTAAATTTTTAATTTATTTTATGTGAAACGAAAAAAAATCTTAAAAATATATTATAAAAAATTAACCAAACCTTAAAAAAATATATAAATTAATGTTAACAAAATAATTTTTTTTAGAAACATAAATAAAAAAATTATTATGAAGAGAGAGAGGTGAGAAAATGTTACATTCTTTGTTTTGAGCTAGCAGGATAATAGGAATCAAAAAAGATGTAGTTAGTAATGTAGTTAAAATTTTAAATTATATTGGGGTGTGCATGTGCTTAACAAAATGGGGTTTTGGGGGGTGTAGGTAATACTCTTGAGGAACTGTAATTCTATCCAACCAGAGAAACAGGTGTTTCCGAGAAAGCAAGCCGATTACTCCGAGTCAACTCGCTAGCTATTACAGCTCAAAAAAGAGAGTCAGAGTCAGTAGAAAAACAAGAAAATGCAAGACCTAAATGATATGGCGTGAACTAATCAAGGTACTAAATATCAGAATCAGAATCATCTATGACGACAGGTCCAGCTCCTCGAAGAGTGTTCAAGATGAGCTGCTCCCACCCCCTAATGCTTTCGCTCAACCTGTGAAAATGAGATCTGCTACTCGACTCCACTTCTGCTATTTCTGCACTTGCAGCCTTGCGAATTCTCTCAGGGTAGAACTTGAGCGTGCATTTTCCTCGTTCATCCATCGCATCCACATCAAATACAGCAGAGAGTGGTCTACCAATAACTTGGACATGGTTTATGCTGTCACACATGAAAAATTGAATTACATTTTTATAATGAACGAGAAACATCATCTTACATTTTGATCTAAAGTAAAACAAACTACTGGTGCAAAACTAATACTGTGCAATGAATACAACTAATACCTTTTAAGTAAAACAAAGTAATACCATTTAAAATTGCGGTTCAACTGGTGTATCGAAGTATTTGTCTTATACCTAACTCTATATGAATCTGCTCTGATTAATTCCGGTGGATAGTTAGAGCACATTCCAATCCTTGTATTTTGAATTTATGAATCCAAATGCAACATTGGTGGTGTTTTAACTTGTGATTCTTAAGTTACCCCTGGTGACTATTCGAGGATTAAAAACAACTAACCATATGTAGTATAGTCCGTCCATTTCTTGAGTCTGCACTCTCCCCAACAGCTCCACTCTCAGGATTCCTCCAATGCAAAGAACAGGTTTGGGGAGCTTAAACTTTTGCAAGCAATTCTCCTACAATCCATAAATACATCAAGTCACTTTTCCCAAGACAGGGCATAAATTAGCACTTCGAAAGAAGAAAGAAGCCTATATATGATTAAGATGAACAGCATACGGTGACAACCAATACTAGCAGATTGTCACAAGAGTTGCCAACTTCAAATAATACTCAGAAAGTTTTTTTCCCCAACGTGAAATTTGCACTTGGATTGAAGAATTGGAGAACATTTTAAATCAATACTAACATATCAATTATTGGTTGTTTGAATTCATATTGGATTTGAAATCCATCCATTCAAAAGCTTTACTATTCAAATCTGTTGATCCAAATGCAACCTTAGTAGATAACATTTTCATCTGAAATTACTACACTTGTGTATTTGTCCATGCTGGAGACCAACTACTAAGTTTCAACAGTTTGTCCACATACATAAAAATACACTCCAAATGGTACAAAAGACCAGCAAAAATCATAGAAGCACTTTAACAATTTACAATAGAAACAAGAATAAGAGTAACACTTGGGTGCACCAGCTGCACGGAGCAATCGATGCATGTTAGAGGCAAGGGAATGATAACACCAGGACACCAATGAAAGTAATAATATTACAAGGAAAAGAACGAACACTACGGAAATAATTCCTGTCCCAAGCCAAAAGGCTCCCAATCCAAATTCAGTGATCAAAAGATGCCCTAACTAAGAGACTCACAATCCATATAAATAGACTCCTAAACCTAATCAATTTAAGCCTAAAGCCCACGGCCGGCCTAATTTATTCCATAACTTAAATTAAGAATAACTCTAACAATAATTGATATAATCAGTAGCGAATCAATGCACAACTAATACTTTTCAACGGCAAAAACTAATATTGTCCAGTGAAAATAACTAATACTGATCAACTAATACCTTTTAGTAAAACAACTATACCATTTAACAATGCAATTGACCATTTTAAGAGACTCACCTGAGCCATTGGAAACTCCGGAGAACTGTATGCCCACACAAACTTATCATCCAGTAAATCTTTGGTGCACACATTTTCTTCTCCCTGGTCACATTCTAAATCCAGAGGGACCTTTGAGTACCCCATCTGAAACTTAACAGCTTTCGCTGAATAAATAGGGAATCCAAACTGAAAATACGCTGGTCCAAAGCAATTCCTGGCGTCAGTTTTAAGCAACATACGGAAAAAAAAAAGAAGTAATTACACATGGTTTAGAACAACCTTGAAAAGGATGCACATGAAATTCAGTTATCAGACATAATTCAGAGGCCAATCTATAAATCAAAGTCTCTGGAGCAGACGGACTAATTTCACCCTTGCTTGACCAATATGATGCCCTGTGCCCAATCCTATCACTTGGTGGTTCCAGAGTATGCACGATGCTTTCGTCTGGATAATTATCTGTGCTGGATGCACATATAGCATCTGATATGCAGTTTTCTCTGGTGGAAATCATGAGATTTTTAGTTAAGAATGCATAAACTCTATGTTCCCTCTCCAAATAAGTCCATTCGGTAGGATCCTCTGTGTCCAGGGGCAACCGTGTCTTTAATTTCAACAACACGATCAAAACACGACACTTCTGGAAACTTCTTTAGACAAATTTTCTTGGATAAGGCATTAGAAATCACTGCATTACAGATTAAAAAAAAAAAACATATGAATTATGAAGCTTTTGTTCTGCTTGAACTAAAAATATTTGGAAGGAGAGGAAATAGACGATAAGATGCATAATTGGCCTAATAATGTGTAATAAAAAGTTGGATAAAATATACAGAATCGTATAAACTGAATCATACAAGCCAAAACCCTCCAAGACTCTATTCTTCGTTGAATGAGCTCTGCTTTTAGGCCCGTAACTTTGGAGGTAGCAGTTGTAGGACATTATGTTTGCGGGATGGCACAGTTAGACCATTATAACTTAATTTTCGCACATTTTGGCCAAATTGGCCTGAAACACCCCCAATTGGGCTAAAATGTCTCGAGCTGCTCACGTGTTTGGCCTAAATGTGCGAAAATTATAATATAATTACCTAAATTTGCCAACCCGAAACACCTAAATTTGACCTAATTGTGGGAAAACTAGAATTTACGGGCCTAAATATGCCAAATTAAAATTTAACGGCCTAAATATGCAGCCAGTAAATATATTCCCCTACAATTGCTATCCCTATAGTGAGGGTCCTAAAAAATTAATTCCCCTGCATAAATAACACACCTGTTTATCTCAGCTAGGAAACACAAAGTTCTGAAATAATCGAGCAAATAGTTAACTCGAGCATGTTAAAATTTCCAGCTGGGAGGCCATATACAATAAAATTTCCTTCTCCCCTCGAGAAAATCCACAGAAATACATAATAAAAAACTGGGAAACAAGCAAATAAACAGCAATAAAACTCACCAAACTGATGCCAAGAAATAGAAACAGCGCTTATTCGAACAAGATCAGAAGGGTCCTCCAAACTCATGAGGATCTTCAGTGACATGTCTTGTCCAAGCCATTGTATAAAATCCCTGCTTCCCTCCATTATTCCTCGAATATTAATATCTTTTTCTTTATTTCTTATTTATCCGAATTTCAGCCAGAAATCATACATCGCAGCCCACTAACCTAGAATAAAACCAGCCCACACAAACAGAATGAGAAATCAAAATATGTCACAATCACGACAAAGGGAAAAGAGGCATAAAAAAATAAAGCCAAGTTAATTACATAATCCAAACATAAAATATTAATTAACCAAAAAAATCTGTGAAAATTATGCCACAAACCGAAAACTTCCTCCACGAAACAATCGAAACTGAGAATCTACGAATTAAACAAAAATTTAACGGAAATTTACAGAGAGGAAGAGAGATTGACCTTTAATAAATAACAAGAATCCCAAAACCGCTGATTCTTTGTGTATTGTGCAGACGTTAATTCGTTATGATAGGGAAGGCGAGAAAATGAAGCAAGTGATTGTCATAGTATTTTGACAAAGATAATAAATAAGTTTTTTTTTTGAGGAAACAGTAAAGTTATCCTTTTCGAAAAGAATAATAATATATATTATGTGCATTTTTGGGTGCTATCATTAAATTTTATGATATGCATAAATAATTTTTTATTTCTCTTTAGATTTTCCCGAGGATAATGACGAGCGAAATTCCAGTCTGGCACCGTGGCCTACACATTTGAAATTCAGGGTCACGTCATCTCCGTAACGTTCGTACCAATGTTTTCATAATGGGCAGGTGATCGAGCCGGAATGAATAGGCGGTTAGTGGTCAATCGGTCGGGCCCAGGATTCGGCCGGATGGTTCAAGATTTTACATGTTTAGTTAAAAAAATAAAATAAGTATCACCTACAAAAAATTTAAATATATATTTTATAATTTTTTTCATATCATATTTTATAAATTTTTGTCATAAATTCATACATTTATCCCACATCGAAAGTGTTGGAGAAAAATGTGAGAGGAATATAAGTTTAAATTTTTAAATATTTAATATAAATTAATAATTTTATTTAAAAAAAAAAAAAAACCGGATATTTCCGGTTGAGCCAGGGTTTTGACGGTTCAAACGAAATCGATTATATAGTGTTTTTTAACCGGGTTACCGACGGTTAGGTTCAACCATTTTGAAAAACTTGATGGTTTCGTACCTATCGTTTTATTTTAAGCTAGATTATACCTTTTTGCATAATATATTTTATAATGTATTAAAAATTTGTAATTCATTGTATTAAAATTTATAATTAGTTACCTTAATTTTTTAATAATTAGTTACATTGAAATTTTTTAATTATATTTTACAAGCCTTGAGTTGAACATTTTATTATAATAAGTTATAAATTTTAAAATATATTATAGAGTGTATAATGCATGAGTCACATTTTTATTTTATTTATATGTAAAATATTGTATCCGTCTCAATTATATATAATTATTTGATTTTTCACACAAATTAAAGAAATTATTATATTTGGTTATTCCATTGTTATGTTCCTTATATTATTGTAGAAACATAATGATTGTTCTTTAGGGAAAAAATCTATTTGTATGATCTAAACTATGATATTTATTTGTGCTCTTGTCTGATCATGCCTCTAGTTCATTATTTGACATTGATACGTATAGGAGGAATAATTAAGTAACACATAGCACTACTCCACATTCATCACCCTAGAATCCACCAAAGAATTTAGAGCAGAAAACATAAGAATAATATCTAAACATGCTTATAAGATCAAGCTATGATTAGCTTTGAATTTTTTTTTGTCTTACAATATGATAATAAAATTACAATATAATAATAAATGACATTCTACAGGTGATATATGAAACAACTATTATAGATGAGTCAATAGTAAAGGATAAGAAATTAAATATTAGGGGTTATTTGCAAAAATTATTCAATTGAAAAAAAGTGATTGAAATTAGTGATTATGAGAAACTTGACTAATAGTAGAAATTGATGTATTAAATAATAATATAATAATTAAAATAATAATAGTAACTACTAAGTATAGGAGTAAGTGGTTTTTTGTAACAATGTGCTTGTATTTATTCTCTTTCTAACTAGATAATTATAGTAACCAAGTATACTACTAAAATAAAATAATAAAGAAGCTTATTAGGGAAGTAAAAAAATTGAGGATCTCGCATTACACAATGTTTTACATTTTTATTACATCTTTTAGATTTTCGTCATGTGTCGTTCTCAAAATATCTATAAATATAAGTATAACATTCTAAGATAACCCTTTTTTTCTATTTAGGAAATTATATACCCAAAAATTTAATTTCCTTCCAAATCTCATTCTAAAAAATCTTATAAATATATTTATAATTAATTAATTTAAACTACACATATAAATTTGTTAATTATTTAATTAGAGCACGTATATTCACTACTACACATTTGAGCTTGGAGAGCTCCACTTGGACAGCCATTTTTTCGAACAGCTCTCCAAGTGGTTCCTTGGAGAGCGGTTCTATTAAAAAAAAAAAAACACAGATTAAAAAGCATTTGTCCAAGATCAAAAGCTTAGACAACGGTTCATAACTTATTTGTGCAAAGAATAGTGGAGGCGGTTTTGAACCATTTGTCAAAATAAAAACAGACTGGCCGGTTTTGAGCCGATTGTTTAAATAAAAAAACTTAGACGGGGGTTCATAACCGTTCTCCAAGTGAATTAATTTTTTTTTTTGTAAAGCTTTTTTTTTTTGTTTTAATTTGTAAATTCTTTTTAGGTACAGTTCAAATATTTTATTCTTTAAATTCTCGTGTTATTTCTTTTTTAATATTAAGTAAGTATATAATGAGATTAACACAAACTCTTATGTAAAATTTGTTCATAATATTACTTGTTTAAATAGAAAAGTATTACTTGTTTAGATAGAAATGTATAACTTGTTTTAAAAAAAAGTATTACTTGTTTAGATGAAAAAGTATTACTTATTTAAAGGAAAATATTACTTATTTAGATAGAAAAGTATTACTTGTTTAGAAGGAAAAATATTACAAGTTTAAAAAGAAAGGTAGTACTTTTTAAAAAAAAAGTACAAGTAAAAAATATAATTTTAATATAATTTAATTTAATTTAAATTTATATAAAAAAATTATTATATAAAAATGTGATTGAATTAATAAATAAGATAATTGAATTAAAAGAATGTTAAAAAAAAATTGTAAGAAAAAACAATTTTTTAGAACATATAGAATTAATTTCATTAAATAAGCTTAAAGAAAAGTATTGCTTGTTTAGATGAAAAAGTATTACTTGTTTAAAAAGAATTACTTGTTTTAAATAGAAAAGTATTTACTAAGCTTGTTTTAAATAGAAAAGGTATAACTTTGTTTAAAGAAATATATATATATTACTTATTTAGAAGAAAAAATATTACTTGTTTAAAAAAAAATATTACTTATTAAGATAAAAAAAAGTATATTACTTGTTTAGAAGGAAAAGTATTACAAGTTTAAAAAGAAAGGTCGTAGTGTGCTTTAAAAAAAAACAAGTAAAAATATAATTTTAATATAATTTAATTTAAATTTATATAAAAAAAATTATTATTATATAAAAAAGTGTGATTGAATTAATAAATAAGATAATAATTGAAATAAAGAATTTTTAAAAAAAATAGTAAAAAAAAGCGAATTCTAGGACATATAGAATTAATTTCATTAAGTAAATGCAAGAAAGCTAGTGTTTTAAAAGCGGAATTGATCGACTCGGTAGCCAAGGTCCGTGTTGTTATTTGGTGGGAAGCGAATAATTGCCTCAATTAATTTGGAAACTTGGTGACTTATATATGAGATCTTGGTGGGTTAGTGCTAAAAAATTGATTTTTTAAAAAAAAAGTGTTGGAGAAGCGGTTAAAACCGTTGTCAAGTGTATATCTTAGGCGGTGGTTTGGCCTTCTCAAAATGTTTTCCACCCAATGCGGTTAAAAGTTAAGGGTGTCAAGTCGCGATTTCTTGGACAGCGGTTTTTTATCATTATCAAGACTTGGGACATTTGTTACTTGGAAAGCGGTTATAACGACTCTCCAAGGTCATTTTTAATTTATCCAAGCTCAAAATCTGTATTAGTGATTATAATCCTAATATATCATATAAATATAAAATCTAATAAGAAAATGAAAAACTTATTAGAAGAATTTTTTTTTACAACATATGTTATAAAAAAAAAATTCAATATTTAAAACTATTATAAAACTTTACAATGCAAACTCAATAATTAATATATGTAAAATTTTTACGTATTAATATAAAATTTATATTCAATTATAAATAAAGTTGATATAATTAATATAATATTTATATCTGATTAATAACCGTTGTTTTTGTCTAAAAATGGTGTGGGAAAAAATATAATTTATATAAAAGACTTAAATCTTAAGTAATTTTTAATGTAATTTCTATAACTTGAAGGAAAAAAAATGAAATAACATCAATAATAATAAACACAATTTTAGTACATACAATTAATATTAAATTTGATATAATTAATATAATATTTAAATGTAATTAATAATCTTAAAAGTTATAAAATTTATAAAAATATAAATATTTTTTATATATTTAATATTTTATATATTGTATAACTTTTAACTGTTATTAATTACATATAAATATTATATTAATTAAATCAACTTTATTTATAAAGTACATATAAATTTTATATTCACGTGAAATTTTACATATATTAGTTATTGAGTTTGCTTGTACAATTTTATAATATTTTTAAATATTAAAATTTTATTTTTTATAACATATGTTGTCAATTTTTTTTTTTTTCTAATAAGTTTTCATTTTACTTACTAGATTTTTATATTTATAGGATAGATTAGGATTCTAATATACGTGATTACATACTCAATTAAATAACAAACAAATTTAATTATTGGTTAATCTATATATGTGTAATTTAAATTAATTAATTATAAATATGTTTATAAGATTTTTTGGAATGAGATTTGGAAGGAAATTAAATTTTTATCTAAAAATTAATTTAATTTCCTAAATAGAAAAAAAGGCTATGTTAGGATTTTATTCTTATATTTGTAGATATTTTGAAATTGACACATGGCGCAAATCTAAAGGATGTAATAGGCGATGTAACACCATTGTGTAACAGGAGATCCTGACCGAAGTAAAGCGGGGCAGTGGAATTGTGGCTAGTTATTTAACTTAGGGCCCTCTTGGTATGATTTGTAAATGATAATGATAATGAGTAATGTAAACATAAATTTTGTGAATTCAATATAAAAACACGAAAATAAATTACAAGTTGAATTTCCTTGCATTTGAATGTGGAGTTATGGGTTGCGATCTCTAATTTAATTCCTTTGTTTCTTCTCTTCGAACGTTGACTTTGACTTGGATGACTTTCAGAGAAATCCTCGCCTCGATCTTGTCTGAGATTGAATTTGAGAATTTATAATGTGAATCAAGGCGGAATGCTTTGTTTTGGACCAAACTTTATTTTGGAGATTTTTGGATGAGCATTTTCAAATTTAGTGAAGAAACGTCTTGAATCTTGAGTGGGAGGAATATCTTCAAATCTTCAAAAGGGAAAGCGTCGTCGGAGGGTTTGGCACCTTGATCTCTGATGGATGTCGTTTGGATGACTTGCATGAAGAGCGCCTTTGAATCTTCAAGAGTCTAGGAGGAAGATCTCGAATCTTGAATCTTGAGAGGAGAAGCGTCGATTGGAGGGCTTGACACACATTGATCTCGATTATATCTCATTTCTAGATGACTTGCACGAAGAAGCGCCTTTGAATATCGATCGCCTTCAATCTCTATGGAGAATGCGAAGTCTTGAATACTCTCTTTTGTCTTATTGTGTGTGGAAAAATGAATGAGGAGGACACATATTTATAGGTATAGAATAGGGTTTTTCCCTAGGCTTAACAGGCTTTGTCTGGCGGGCCAGAAGATTCTAGAATTTTCTAGAAATATTTAATGGGTTTTTATGGTTTGGGTTGGACCTGATTTATTTTATGGGACTTTCAGAAGCCCCCAAGTTGATTTATGGGACTTTCAGAAGCCCAACTTGATTTATTGGACTTTCATAAGCCTAGCTTCCTTTATTGGACTTTTAGAAGTCAACTTCATTTATCGGACTTTAGAGGTCCGATCTTGACTTATTTAGACTTTCGAGGCCCAACTTGATCTATCGGACTTTAGAGGCCCAACTTGATTTAATCGACTTTAGAGGCCCAACTTGATTTATTGGACTTTAGAGACACGGTTTGATTTATCGAGCTTTCGAGACCCAGCTTCTTCTATTGGACTTTAGAGGCCCAATTATTTGGAATTTAGAAGCGTAAATCGTAATACATCTTAATTGAATTAAGCAGTTCACCAACAATGAACATATAATTGCATAAACGATTACGAATAAACATAATAAGAAATCTTATAGTAATTCAAGAGCAGATTTCTCAACAATAGTATCCACGTAATCCCCGTTCACGGATTCGGATTATACAGATTTGCCGGACTTTGAATCCGAGATGAATTTGCTAGGAAAATTCTTACTCTAGAATTTTATGGAGAAAATATGAACAATAGTATTATGGATTCCCAAGAGCTCATATATATAGGAGAGACCCAACTTAAATCTTAAAGCTAACTTTGATTAGGGAAATAAAATCCTAATCTTTATTTAAATAAATCTCTTAGATTTATTTCCTACATATAAAATTTCTCGAATTTAATTTCCATATATGTCAAATCTTTACTATTTATTTTCATATATATATTAAATCCTACAATAATATTTCATATATTATTGTTGAAATTCTATTTAATTAAATCAATTTAATTAAATATTAATAATAATTAATTCCAAATTAATTCATTATTAATCAATTCTTCATAAATTAAATATTAAATCCAATTTAACATTTAATCAACCAACTATAATCCGTAAAAGGGAACTACTTGTTGTGTGACCCATAGGCCATCATATATCGAGCGATTAGTCAAACTAACGGTCTTAATTGAACATTAGACAATAAATCAGATATTCTCAATATATGAGGTACGTTGCGAGAAACGTGCAACTACCTGTAACTATAATATGGGCTATTACAATTTCCTCATTTTATTCACGAATACTCGATTAGTCTTGGACATGATGAAGTGTGTATTCAAATAACTAATCACTTTATCTCCAATCACTAATTGATCATTTATGTCATACTTGGCCACAAAGTCCAAGTTGACGTGCATTGACCAATGACTTTGATTCAATTATGATGAGAAGATGAGCATTCTCTCTAAATCCACTTTGAGGAATGAATCCTATTCTTGGCTCAACTACCACGCACATGCACTTCGTGATGAACCCAATCCAAACCATATCTACCCACGGAAGGGTGCAAGTGTCGGTCATGGTCAAAGTTCATCACTCCACACATGTCGTGCGTATTGACCTCAAGTCAAAGGAGTATCACATCGCTCCCCTTAAGGGAGACACGTGAGACACATATAGTGGAACTACATCAAGCAGTTGATGGGATGGGTATACCAATACCCTCAAAGTATTTGTGCATCCATCATGAGATACCCGGTATCTCATAATGGCGAATCTTACTACACTCTCCAAGAGTATGATCACGATCGCACACCAATCTCCATTGTATCATCAATATCCCTTTCACGATGATCCTTGATCGGGGCTATTTGAGAATCATGCTTAAGTCATCGAGTTCTCACATACTCAATAGCGGCCCGGATGATTGGGGGAACCTGAATAAGAACTAATGCAAACAATCAAACATATTATTCTAATAAGTGTAATGCCACACATCTAATATTAAATAAACAATAATATTAAACCAACACTGAATATTATCTGACTATTATGTCCTTACAATAGATTGTCTCTCGGACACTAACACTAACAATCTCCCACTTGAACTAGAGCCGATCACCTACATGTATAACCCTAGACCATCAAAATGTCTAGTGTGTACATGAACACTCAAAGCCTTCGTGAAAGGATCGGCCCGGGTTATCCTCCAGGTGGGGACACGTTCTAACTCTATCTCTCCTCTAGCGATTATCTCTCTTATCAAGTAATAACACCTCGGTACATGCTTGTTTCTGTTATTCGATCTCGGTTCCTTAGCTTACGCAACCGCACCAGTGTTGTTACAATATAACTTTATTGAATTCTGGGCACCGGAACTACCCTAGTTCATTCAAGCTGTTTTATCGGACAACTTCTTTGGCGGCTTAAGGTGCGAGGATGTGTTGGTATTTAGAACGCGTAAACACGTAAAACATGCACAACGGAATTAAAGCGGTTCACCAACAACGAACATATAATTGCAAGTATGAGCAGAAAAAGCGATAACAAGAAATCTTACGACAACTCAAAAGCGATTTCTCAACTCACGGTATCCACGTAATCATTTTACAAATTAAGCAGATTTATTTGCGTTGAATCGAGATGAATTAGCTAGGAAAATTCTAACTCTAGATTTTATGGAGAAATTTGAACTCTCGATAATTATGAATCCCAAGAGCTCATATTTATAGGGAGACTCAACTTAAATCTTAAGCTAACCTAATTAGGAAATAATATCCCTAATCCTTATTTGTATAAATCCTAGGATTTATTTCTCCATATAAATCTCTACAATTTAATTTCCATATGTGGAAAATCTCTACGATTTATTTCCTCATATAATTAAACCCTACAATAATATTCCATATATTATTGTTGGGAATTCTATTTAATTAAATTCAATTTAATTAAACATTAATAATAATTAATTCTAAATTAATCTATTATTAATTAATTCTCCATAAATTAAATATTAAATTCAATTTAACATTTAATCAACCAACTTTAATGTAAAGGGACTACTTGTTGTGTGACCCATAGGCCCTCGTATATTGAGCGATTAGTCAAACTAACGGTCTTAATTGAACCCTAGACAATAAATCGGACATTCTCAATATGAAGTGCGTGCGTTGCGAAAAAAGTGCAACTACACCGTAATAGAAATGTGGGCAATTGCAATTTCCTCCTTTCATTCACGAATACTCGATTTAGTCTTGAACATGATGAAGTGTCTATTCAAATAACTAAATCAATTTATCTCTAATCACTAATTGATCATTAGTGTCACACTTAGTCACAAAGTCTAAGTTGGCGTGCATTGCCAATGACTTAGATCAATTATGATGAGAAGATGAATATTCTCTCTAAATCCACTTTGAGGAATGAATCCTTTTCTTGGCTCAACTACCATGCACGTACACTTCCGTGATGAACCCAATCCAAGCCATATCTACCCATAGGCGGATCTGGCGTCGGTCATATCTCTTGTATTGACCTCAAGTCAAAGGAGTATCGCATATCTCCCACTAACCGAGACACCCGTGAACACATATAGTGGAACTACATCAAGCGGTTTCTCGGATGGGTATACCAATACCCTCTAAGGTATTTGTGCATCCATCATGAGATACCTTGTTGGTCCCGGATGCTATGAGTCTCACGCGTGTGGGGGGAATACTGCGTGTTCGATTTTTGAAAAATTTTCTTTCAGCGAGGTCGGATGGGTCGGGTTGTCGATGATTTGTACGAGAAGCCTGTTAGTTGCTGAGTCAAAGTCTCTTTGAGACAATGATCTGGTAACTTTGAAGCTTCATTAATGGCCGAAGCTGAGTTTTATCGGAGATCTGAGTGCGCTTGGATCGAGATAATTATCTTCTTTGAACCCTCGGTTAGAGTTTGTTGATGATGGTAACTATCTGTTCTAGCTACTCAAGTGTCTTGGAATGGTTGGCCTAAGTTTATACTCGTTTTTAGCTTTGCTAAAATCTTCCTTTTAATGAAACGGTGATTAAGGTGTGATGGGTTGATCAAGTTCGATTAGTTGGTTCAGTGAATATCGATGAATTATGCTTTCGGTGAAAAACATCAGCGAGATAATAATATGATCTGAAAGCAAAACAACACGGCCAATTATAGTGGTTCGAGAGACTCAAGCTCTCCTCGTCCTCTCTCTCGACCTTCGGAGAAATTCCTTAACCACTTTCTAAAGCTTTACGGGTGACTCTGCCGAACTTACTCACTTTTCTACTTTGAGTTTTACATTTGACTCACTTTGCATCTTACTAACTCAATACACACACAAGTGTTAGGACTACCACAAGTAGCTTACTAACTTCTTTCTCTAGAGTTTTACGGCTAACTTCGCAGTAGCTTACTAACTCTTTTACAACTCCAACTCACTAACAAACACACTCAAAACTACCTTACAAAGGGTTTGGGTTTACAGTTGGTTTCCAACTAGGATGAGAAATCCTTTACAATAAGAACAATGCAAAGGCTAGGATATCTCTACTAAGCTTTGGATATATCTTATCAAGCTAGGCTTTGTGAATGAGCTCTCTTCAATGTGGAACACTTGGGAAATTATAGGTTTTTCAAGTGCTTCAATTTTGCGATATCTGAATGAGCTCTTGAGTTGCTTTTAAATTTCCGTCACCTCTTAATGGAAAGGGTCACTAGTATTTATAGGCAACTTCACCAAGGTCACTCTTAAAAACTATCGGGTTGGAGGAGATAGCTTCATGAGTTTCCTCTTATGGTGTTTGATGAGCAGCTATTTTTAGAGTTTGAATACTCCCTTGCATGTTTTAGGAAATATGCTTTCATGTGGCAATCACCACTTTTTGCGATGGAACATAGTACTCTTGACATGCCGGTGACAATAAGCTTTCGATTGTCGATAAAATACGATGTTGTCTTCCTACGATTGGCTCTTGTCTTTGAGTAAATGTGACAAACATAACGGCTCTTTTTGGTCAATCTCTACGAGGTGAGATAACCTTAAACAACACTTGGACTTAGTTATTTTTATGCGCATGTGAATGCCTTGGGCAATATCTATTTTTACGAATATTAGCATTTTCTCGGTTTGTAGTCTTGAGATAGATATTATTCGGTGCCTCGGAACATCCGGGTTATCTTTGAGTATTGATATCTTCACCGATCTTGATAACTCTTCAGGTCTTGATGTCTTACGAGTCTTGGATGTCTTGAAGTCTTGATGTCTTACGAGTCTTACGAGTCTTAGTGTCTTGATGTCTTGATGACATGCGGTCTACAATTTCATCTTTGAGTCTTGATGTCTTGATAACCGGTGACATCCGAGTCTTAGGTGTCTTGATGACTTACTGAGTCTTGATGACATCTCTGAGTCTTGATGACATCACGAGTCTCTGATTTCCTCAAGGAGTCTTGATGTCTTGATAACCTCTGCGAGTGTGATTACTTGACAACTTCTTTGAGTCTTGATTTACTTACTGAGCAACCGGTGACATACTGATCTCTGATTTCATCTTGAGTCTTGATGTCTTGATAACTTCTTGGTCTTGATTACTTGACAACTTCTTGAGTCTTGATTACTTCATCGAAGTCTTGATTTCTTCTTGAGTCTTGGTGACATCTTGAAGTCTGATTTCATCTCTTGAGTCTTTCGGTGTCTTCTTCGAGTCTTGATTTACTTCGAGTCTTGAGTTCCGCCGATTTACTAACGATCTATATCTGCTGACTATACATGGTGCAGATAACATCTTGAACACTCTATACTGAATCGTGACTCAAACTATCAAGATTATCCTGAACATGTCATACTCACGGGTTTTGGGATCTAATCAAAATCTCTTTATTAAATTCATCTCCCAACAATTTCCCCCTTTTTGATGATGCCAAAACCATTTTGTTACAAAAACACCTAACCTATACTCAGGTTTCAGTTTTTCTATTACAATCCAAAATGGCAATTTTTCAACAATTTCAAAACATAAGGCATATCAAACATAAAAGACATGTAAAAAGATAATAGATATTATCTTTGAGCATAAAGATAAATTTTCATTGATTGTAAGATCGAGTTATAAATTACAATGAAAATCAAAACAAAAGCAATCAAAGAGTCTTGGTCTTCATCATCTTGGTCTTCATCAACTTCATCCTCAGGCACCTCCAGGTTGAACATCCCATAATATCTCTTCTTCAGTTCATCCCTTGCTTTGATGATATCTGGGTTGTTTCCTGTTAGGCCAAGATTGGATGGTATCTTGAAAGCAATCTTTTTGAGAAATTTTTGTCTCATTCACATAGCCATTCTCGAGTCTTGGGCTGGGTAAGTATATGGACGAGGGCAACTATCTGCTTTATTTTCCTTCATCGCCAAGTTAATCGACTGCGGTACTTAGGATAGAATGTCAGCGGTATTCAATGAAGGCTTCATTCATATCCATTTGGTCCCCTCCATTCCCTCATAATCTCATAGTAGAACCAGAAGGTTCTCTTGATTTCCTCCCACGCATCATTGAACTGAATAGGAATCCATTTGTCAATGTGCGGCCATTTCTGAGCTTTCTCTGTACCCCTCCTTTTGCTCAAGAACTTCTTGAAACCACTTCTTCTTCTCTGCTCTTCTTCTTTCTTTTTCCTGATCACAGGAACTCCTGATACAGAAGCAGCAATTTTCTTATCTTTTTCTACTTGAAGGGTTTTCAGAGCTTTCTTTGTGTTGAAGACTTCTTTTTCAGCTTCTTCCTCAGATTCTTCAAAATCAATTATCAGTTTCCTCTGAGTAGATTTGGAAGCTTTAGCTCTTTTCTTTTTCTCCTGCTCTACAAATGCCACAACCTTTCTTTTAATAGGTTTGACTTGTTCTTCAATGGCTTTGCTTGTTTCCACCATTCTTCTACCACCCAGTTTCTCAGAAATTGCTTCCTGAATAGTCTGCTCAGATACTTGAGTGTAGATATGCTCTTCAGTTTCTTTGAATTTGAGCTTCTCAGTGGCTTCCACTTCTTTTAATGCATCAGCAATAATTTTCTCTTGACTTCTTTTATCGGGCCTTTCTCTTCAAAGGTCGTGCTGACAATTCACTAAGTTTGCCACTGGCCTTTCCCCTTTTTGGCACCATACCTTGGAAGAAGTTGAAAGTCACGGTATCCATATGATATTGCTCTTTGCTTATACATCGCACTTCCCGCCCAATCGTGATTTCATCTTCCGGCCTCTTCATATGATTCTTTTACTCTTGAGAACTCTTGAAACGAGAGGTGCAAAGTTGGTGTGAGAACACATTTTGCATCATCTCTGTCATCTTAGTCATGAGCATAGAGCCCATTTCCTCAACAAGCTGTCTTGATCATTTGATCATTCTTCTCAACAGTTTTGGCTTCAAGATATCTTTGTTCTTTCTGATACATCTTCATCTCTGCATTGAGCTCGGCTTTGACTCCATCAACCTTTCCTTCCAAGGTAGTCATTTTATCGGCAAGAGATGTTTGACTGCATCATGTCGAAAAGATGAACTTCGGTGTTTCCGATCACGAAATTGGCTTACCCGATGTTTATTCTAATTAGTCCTTTTTCCACCATTGGCACCACTTTCTCCAATTTGTCCAAAGATAGGACTTAGATCAATCTCTGGGCGTATACAACTTTTTCCACTGGTGGGTGCTCCACGAGCCTCGTCTGCATATGCTCGGACATATAGATTTAAAGATAGGAACCCGGTAGCTTTGGCATAATGTTTAATAGTGCGAAAGTTACGAAAGTCTTAACTTTCCGATATGAGGATGTGAGATGTCGATCGACCATCATCGATTTCTTTCTCCACGAGATTGATTTTTTCGGCATCATCTTGTTGATCCCCTCTTTATCTTGATCCTTAGATTTTGAGGCATCAACATCGACTTCCCTCCTCTCGGCCACGGCTGCTTGACTAGCTCATCAAAATCGGCATTTTTCATCGCGAGCTTAATCTTCCCTGAATCGAAGAATTTCTGTCGACCGCGGCCGATCTCGACATTCCACGTCCTCTCCTCTGAAGGAGGCTATGTTCATCATCTCTGGACGGAAGAGTCACGGATTGAGGATATAGTAGCCAGTTACGAGTCGAAGAAGATCTGAAGGTGGGGATATGAGCTTCACTCGGTACCTATCAAGAATGAATCGTTCCCCTTATTTGCGCCACTCGGTCTCTTTTGCCTCTCCCTTCTTCAGCTTTGGGCTCTCCGGGTTGATGGGATCGATTCAGTCTTTGAGGGATCTAAAAAAAGGCTCTCTCGGAGCTCATCTAAGTTCATAGCTCCCCGAGGTTGGATTGATCGAGTGCGAGCAGTATCTCCTCGGTTAGGAACGAGGTCCCTTAGATATTTCTTGAGATATTATATGCGAGCTCAGAGATGTTCAGTACCTCGGAGAAAACCTATTCCTCGGTTTGTTCCGTGCAATTTGTCACTGACTGAGCGAACTTGAAGTGGAATTTCAATCCTTCTTTGGCCTTGAGTTGGACTTCTCCGATGTCATGACCTCCTCCTCATTAATAGTTTGAATTTTTCTGCGTTTGAGGGCGATGATTTCTTCTTTGACTTTCTCCTTTTCTCTCTTCCTTCCATTAGGGCTTTCCCCTGGCTTGTTGGGCTTCTTATTTCCTTCTTAACCCCGGTCTCTCTCGCGAGACTTCAAGCTTTTCTCCTTCCTTCCTTTTTCAAAAGTCTTCTTTATTTGTAGGTGGCTTTGACAAAATTTTAGACTTTGGAAAGGGTGAGGAATTGGCGAACATATCCTCTTCTTCTCTGCGCATTTCAAGATATATGCAATCTTAGTTGCATGAAGGATCTTCTTTGATAACAACCCGATCCATTCAATACGGACTTGCTTTGCTTGATCCTCACCACTTTGATTAAATAATGTAACCGGTTGAAAGCGTTGGTGGGTGAATCTTCAATCGCCATTATTAATCTCAACCCGGTGTCTTAATGCATTCAAAGGCGCGGACCGACTCATTATGCATTTTTTCAGAATGTCCACAAAACTTCGATACTTAGGCTTTAAATGCCTTTTTATTTAGAGTTGGCGAACTTCTTCTTTGGATGCTCTGCAATCTATCCGAGGATATTCTTGCTCCCTACCCATCATATAATAGTAAGGTCTTCTCCTCTGTCATTTCAATTAAGTATATGGCATTAAGATTCTTAGGAATAATGTACAATTCCTAACAAAATCCACATACTTTGAACTATGCTCTAAATGAGAAACTATGTCTGTGATTCGTCTGGTCCTCCCTCATCTAATTTCAAATTAGAGATAAATTGATTACCTCTTTGTATTGATACGCCTCACGGTTGATTCGCAACCGTGCAAGAAATGAACCGCCAATCGAATCATGTGCAATGCTTCTTCTTCCGTGAGTTGCATTCGATGAGCTTTGGGAAGCAGCGTATTCATACCACGGTTTTGTTAGAAATCATAAGCTTATAGGTATTATCTGAGAACGTCGTTTTTGGATAATTTTTGTGAAGGGTTTTTGAGAAGGATGATAATTTTCGGGCATTTAAAGAGAGTTTTTTGTGAGTGTTTTGAGAAGATGAAGGCTTTTGAAATTGGGCTTTGATAAAAATCTTCAATAGATATATAGGATTTGATTCATGGAAAATCGTATAGATGAAGAAATCGACGGTTGAGATTAAACACCGACTAAATTGGGTATATGAAAGGACTATTTCACAAATATTACACCGCCAATTTAACCTTATTGGTGATTAATGAACAATGCATTTAATTTTGTTTCTGCGGACCATTGACTTTCTTAGTGTATTTCAAAGGTCTTAAATATTCCTTGGTGTTTTGTTATTTATTGCCAATGATTCCGAGATTCCGGTTAGACAATAAATGTGTTGCATGAGTCAATACTTCTTCAGACTAATTTCCTCCATCAGTCTTACTGAGTTTTGACCTTGATAAAATGTCGATTATAATCTTGAAAATCTTGGTGAGGTCGATATAATCGAAAATATTGAGAAAAAGATCGATATAATCTTGAAGTCTTTGAAAGTCGATGATGATCTTGAAATCTTGAAGTAGTCGATATAATCGAAATCTTGATATTCGGGATATCCGAGTTTCCCCCAAGGGCTCGAGTTGATTACTTTCAATTTTATCTGAGTTTCTCGGTAAAATCTGAGAAAACTTCATGCATCGAAAAACCTTTAATTTTCAAATTTTCTTTATACACCTAGATCAAACATACCTAATTCAATTTGATAGTTCATGAAATATTGATTGAGCCAAAGATTTAGTCAAGATATCAGCTCTCTGTTTATGAGTATGAATTTTCTCCATCCTGATGTCTTTCTTCTCAACATGATCTCTGATGAAGTGATGTCTGATATCAACATGCTTACATCTGGTGTGCAATACGATTTTGTGTAATAACTTAATTGCCTTTATTATTATCACAAAATATAGGTATTACTTCATTTGGCTATAATCTTATAATCCCTCAATTGTTGTTTCCTGCTTGACCACCATGTATTTAACCGATAATCTTGGTTGCTAGTGAGGTTTTGTTTCTTAGAAAACCATGATATCGGTTCTACTTCCAAAAATTGACAAGTTCTGTGGTAGACTTCCATCAATTCTCATCCTCCATAATCGACATCCCGAATAACGGTTAATTCAAGGTTATCACCCATTTGGATACCATAATCCTCTATTCACGTGCCTTTAAGATATTTGAATCTTTTTGGCGGCCTCCATGTGACTAGCCTTAGGATTAGCTTGGTATCTTTGCACATATCCCAACGACAAATGTTATATCGAGGCCTACTTGCTTTGTGAGATATAGCGATGATCAATGATCCCTCTATAATCATTGTGATTTCTTGATTTGCCGAGGATCGGGATCCATCTTGTAGTTAGTATTCATAGGAATTCTAAGCGCATTGCAATCTGTACACCATACTTTGCAATCCAGATCTACGGTGTATTTTACTTGATTGATGAAAATTCCTTCCTTAGTTTTGTTTCACCCGAAGTCCAAGAAAAGAAATTCATCTCCCCCATCCTTGACATCTCAAACTTTCCTTTCATCGAGGTGAAAACTTTTTCACTGGCCCGATGATTTGGAGATCAAATATGATGTCATCTACATAAATTTGAATAAGTAAAGATGTTTTTCCCATCTTCTATCACGGGCAGGTCCTATCAGCGATTCCTTTGATAAAACCATGGTCGATGAAAAATCGGAAAGGGTATCATACCATGCTCGAGGTGCTTGCTTAAGACCATATAATGCTTTCTGAGCTGTAAACTTGGTCATTACATGCGAAACCGGGAGGTTGTTCCACATAAACCTCTTCGTAAGCACACCATTCATAAATGCACTTTTCACATCCATCGATGGTTTGTGAATTTCATGTGGGCAGCATATGAAAGAAACAATGATGGCTTCTATGAATCTTACAGCAGGTCTGAAAAGGCTTCATCATAATCAAGCCTTCTTCTTGGGAGTAACCTTGTGCAACTAGCCTTGCCTTGTTTCTTACAATGTTGTTGTTTTCATCTCTCTTATTCTTGAACACCCACTTAGTTCCAATCACATTGTGCCTCTTGGGTTACATCCACTAGCTCCCCAAACTTCATTCCTTGAGGCCCGGTTGACTCTTCTTGCATAGCGATAATCAAAATGAATCTTGTAGGAGCTTCTTCAATCTCGATGAGTTCTTTTTTGGATAGGAAGCGGAGAATAAAAGCACTTTCTCCATGGAACCTTCTTGTTTTTGACACCATCGATAGATCACCCACAATCGACTTTTAGGATGACTATCAACCATCTTCTCTGGATGTTCCCCTTGATAGTATCCTCAACATCCGAAATGTTAGGTTCGAGTAGTTCATTAAATTGGGGAACAACGAGAAAGGAGAAAGAATCATCTTCCTCGGGGAAATTCCATTCGAACATTGTCGAGACATTTTGTTCCCCTTTGGTTGATAGATTGAGTTTGCCTCGGTTTGTGACCACATCTTCATCGGTATTACATACGAGTACGAGGCGGTGTATGTTTAGATTGGTCAACCGGTGTGTTGGCTTTTCGCCCGGTGGAGAATTTCCATCTGAGTCTCACCATCTGAGTTTTCCATTACGAACTTCTTTGTATGAGTGCGATTCCTCCATTAGTGAAAGAAAGTAGTGACTTCTTCTTTTGAGTTCAAATGATGTTTTATCATTCTTTTTAGGGCTAAGTCTGGTGATTCTTTTGGGTTCTCTGAGTGTCATGTTCTGTTTCTTACGAACACAAGTAGATTCATCAAAAACAACATGAGGTGTTTCTTCCACAATAAGAGTCCTCTGATTTGTAAACTCTACGAAGGTTTTTTCTTGACTTGAGAATATCCTAAGAATATCCCTTCATCGGCTTTGCTATCAAAAATCTTCAAGCTGATCTTTACCATTATTGTGTATGAAACACTTGCAACTAAAAACACGAAAAGAAAAAAACAAGTGGCTTCCTTTCATTCCACAACTCATATGGAGTTTTCCTTGGTTCTTGGTCGGCATGGATCTGTTCTAAGTGTAGCGTCACGGTGTTGATAGCCGGCCCAAAATCTCTTAGAAATATAAAACGACCCAATCATTGTTCTTTAGCTTCTTTTGAGTCCTATTTCTTCTATCGAGAACACCATTACATTTGTGGGGTCCTTGCGGTAGATGTTTCATAGGTTATTCTATTTTTTTTTGCACAATAATCGGATATAATATGATTGATAAACTTCGGTTCCTTTATCGTCGATTTTGACCACACTCGGATTCTTTTGATCTTGAGCCTTTTGATGGATTCGGCGGTTTTTATGCGAGTCTCTTTCTTCTTGAGTAAGAATATGACCCATGTGTATCTAGAGTAGTCATCAACTACCACAAGTGTGTATTTTACGCCATTAGTGCTCACAAGTGTTCTTTTGGACCAAAGAATCCATATGTAGCAGGTTTGTAGTATTCTATCGATGAACATCTCTGCTTTGCTTTTGAAAGATGCTCGATTTGTTTTTCCTTCGACAAGCATCACATATATGTTCTTTCTTGAACACTTCATTTGGGTAACCCCTCACAAGTGCTAATCTTGCAAGTTTGTTCGGGGTTTTTGAAGTTTAGGTGATTCATCCTTTTGTGCCACAACCAACCGGGTATCGATGGGAACTTTTTTGCAACCAAACATGTATCTTTAGGAGTTTAACTCCAATCGACAAGAAGATACATTTCCTTTTCTAGTACCGGTCGGTAAAATTTTACGTGAAGTATTGTCTTTCACATAACATAAGTTCTTTGAGAACTCAACATTGAATCCTTTGTCCGAGAAATTGGTGATAGAAAGCAAGTTATGCTTTAGACCGAGACACATATTAAACACCATGGATATGAACATAGTCAACTTCAAGAGTTCCATATCGCCGGTTTGTCCTTTGGAATTGTGTCTCCAAATGTGATCGAGGGCCTTTTGCTCAACATAGTCGATGATTAGTTGCTTATATCTGTCATATGTCTTTGAACATCCACTATCCAGATACCCATCTGCCATGAGGGCAATTCATTTCCACTCATCGATCTTATGTTCTCTTCATTATTTCGGTGCCCTTTTCTTTCACTTGAAAAAATAGATCAATTCTTAGGTACCCATTTTGGTGTAAGGTCCTACGGTTAGCTGTACCTTTTAGAACTGTTGGGATATTTTAGTTTTGATAAATTATGCGAAACATTATCGAAACATGTTATTCAAAGCTAATTTACGAATAACAAGTTAAAGGGGAGCGAAAGGACAAATTGAGGGAACTCGCAATCGAGCGTAGATGATCGAGATCGAGCGAGAAATTTTATGAGAGACTAATCGAGATCGGATGAGTAAGATGAGTTCGGAGTTAAGCGATAAGGCTAAAATCGAAGTGAAGAAAAGCTAAAAGCCGACAAATTAGAAAGAAGGTTGCGGTCGAGGAAGATGGCGGATAAGGGCGATCAAAGATCGGGGCGTGATCAAGATCGGATATGATAACTTTGATGTCTTGACGATCTTATCGATATGTTGATACGAAAAAGTGTTGATCTGACGAGATGATCGAATCGAAAAAGAAATCGATGCTTTGAGTCGATGTGACTGAGGTCGGGATGTCGAATCGGAGAAGACCGAACTTCGATGCTTTAGTGGTGTCGGTATACTGATCAGACAAGGTCGCTCAAGAGAAGTCTCTTTGAATCAAAAACACGAAGGCTCGGATAACTGAAGGCTCGGAGATAAAATCGAAGGCACAGATGCCGAGATAACACGAAGGCTCGGATAGAGGCGAAGATCTGAAGAATATAGCCCGTTAGAATCGGTGGCGTGGACCAATGAGAGGAAGGCGACAAACAAAAAGGCGCAAAAAAGCTGAGAATAGTATGGATTTGAATGTGACTACATCCGTCGGTAACATTGAATCCACTATAAATCTGAAGTTCTTCCCCGTTTATCAAGTGTGGAAAGGTGTGAGAAATGCGTCTGAGCCAAATCATCAAGCATCTCCACCATAGAACACAAAGCTAGAAATACCGCATATATTCAAGAGTGTTCTACCACAGATCTAAGCACAAAATGTAATATCCCAAGCTTAGAGAGATTTTCCCATCCTTAGCATTGAAAGGCTAAACAAATGTAAGGAAAATTTCAACCCTAGTTGGAAACCAAACAAATCTTTACCCAAACCCAAAAGTTAGGTTATGGTTGTTACCACAAGATTCGGAACTAGGGATTCTAGTTTTTGATTTACGGGATGGGTTAAGTGTGAACTCGGTAAACATCTAACAATCCGAAAGGAGGGTAGGCAATCCGTGAGGGAGATAAAATTGGTTAAGTTGGTTAAGTAGGTGCCCCTGTGTTAAAGGGAAAGTGGATGTGGGGCCGAGTTTAAATCCGAACCACTATAAAATCTTATTATTCTTGCTTTATGTTCTTACTTGTCATATCGTTTGATTATAAGCAAAACAACACACATGTTCTTAAAATCGAAAAAATTAGGAATCACTCGCCCTTCCTTGTTTTTATATGCATTACGAAGTCTTGGCCAAGACGCTTTATGGGTTTTCCATACTAATCGGGACCAACAATTTGGTATCGGATTTGGAGTTCAACGGATCTTTGATTTCAAATGTGATCGCTGAATCGATCTATTTTTAAACCGTCTACGATCTAATACCTTCAATTGGTATCGGAAGCGGGTAGTTCAAAAGTCCTTTTTTTTCAATGTGAACATCTAGCGGATACCAACAATTGGTATCGGGCGGAGTTCAAAAAGTTCACAAGTTTTAATGTGACCATCTGAATCGATCTTTAAAAACAAAAACCCAATCTCTGTATAGATGCATATATTTTAAATGTTTTGGCGTCATTATCAAAAAGGGGGATTGTTGGGATATTTTAGTTTTTGATAAATTATGCCAAAACATTATCAACTTGTATTATTCAAGCTAATTTACAATTAATAAGTTAAGGGGAGCGAAATGACAATTTGAGGGGGAACTCACAAAATCGGGCGTAGATGATCGAGATCGGGAGGCAGTTTGTAGGCGATATTGTCGAGATCGGATAGAGTAAGATGAATTCAGGATTAACGGATGAAACCGTCGAAATCGAAGTGAAAGAAAAGCTAAAGCTGACAAATCAAAGAGAAGGTTGCGATCGAAGAGGCAGATGAGATCGATCAAGATCGACGTGATCAAGATCGCATATGATAACCGATATGCTAACCTCGATGTAATCGACGATGCTATCTCGATATGTTGATACGAAGAAGTGTTGATCGTCGATCAACGAGATTCGGTCGGATCGAAGAAGAAATCAGATAACTGAAATAATGTGACCCGAGGGTGGATGTGCGATTCAGAGAAGAGTGAACTCGCAGCCTCCGTGTCGGTATGCGATCGACAAGGTTCGCTCAAGAGAAGTCTGTTGAATCAAGAAACGAAGGCTCGAGAAACCTGAAGTCACAAATGCTCGATAACACGAAGGCGGGGATGCTCAGATAACTCAAGGCTCGGGATAAATCAAGATCTGAGACTCGGAAGATCGGAAGAATATAGTCGTTAGAATCGGTGACGTGGACCAATGGTAGGAAGACGACAGGCGCGAAAAAAGCCGCAAAAAAGCTCTGAGGAATAGAATGGTTGAATGTGACTCCATCCAACGGTAAGAATTCAAATCCACACTATAAATACAAGTTCTTCCCTTCATTATCAAGTGTGGAAAGGTGTGAGAAATGCGTCTGAGCCAAATCATCAGCATCTCACCATAGAACCGAGTTAGAAATACGCGATATATTCAAGAGTGTTCTACCCTGAGATCTAAGCACAAATGTAATATCCCAAAGATTAGAGAGATTTTTCCCATCCTTAGCATTGAGGCTAAACAAATGTAAGGGAAAATCTCAACCTAGTTCAAACCAAACAAATCTTTACCCCAAACCCCAAAGTTAGGTTAAGGTTATTCTGAGAGATTTGATTAAAGGGATTCTAGTTTTCGATTTAAGGATCGGTTGAGTGTGAACTCGATAAACATCTAGCAATCCCGAAAGGAAGGGTAAGCCGATCCCATGGGGAGATAAGTCCCGTTTAGTGTGAACTTCGGTAAACATCTTAATCTCGAAAGGGAGGGTAAACGATAAAAGTGAGGAGATAAATCCAGATTGGTTAAGTTGGTTAAGTAGGTGCCCCGTATTTAAGGAAGAGTGGATGTAGGGCCGGGTTTAAATCCGAACCACTACTAAAATCTTATGTTCTTTGCTTTATGTTCTTACTTGTCATATGCATTTGATTATAAGCAAAACAACACACATGTTCTTAAAAGCGAAAAATTAGGAATCCTCTTTCCTCACCTTTTTTATATGCATTACACGAAGTCTTCGCTTATATGCATGGGTTTCCATGCTAATCGGGACAGCGGAACCCAAATCTGCTTTATGACTCTAATTACTTAGAGTGGCTGATTTGTCTCCCATAAGCATCTCTTACACATTCCGACTCTGGGTGCCTTGCCGTTATCCTGTGTATGAGTGCCGACTATATGAACATGAGCCTTAGAGTTCTTCTTGGGTTGGGCCTTTGTTCAAGTACTTTTGGCTTTTTGTGCGGTAGTCTCTTCTCTCTCTTGACTAGGGTTCAGAACCTTTACCCTTAAGCCGTGAGAGTTTCGATTACTGTCTTGAAGTGGGGTCTTTCATTAATGCGAGGGACTTGGTTTTTCATTTGAATATCTGTTGAGTGTTTCTCTTAGAAAAATCCTCTCCCCGATGGTTGATCTTGAGATCTCTTGAGGTTAGTATTCTTGCTTTGAGGCTTTGAAATCTTTGGCACGAAGATTTCCCTCTTAGTGGTCCGGAGTTTTCTAGCCTTTTCACGAGGTCAGGCTTTCTTCCCACTGAACCTTGGTTTTTAAAACCATAAAGTCTTTACCCTTGTCAAAAACTTCAGGCGGTTTCTTGATGAAGATTAGGTGCCACTTGTTTAACAAAACGGTCTTGGTCTTCTTAGAAGCGATATTGAAGAAGACCTTTGTGAGGTTCCCCACGGAATGTATCCCAATCCGCTTTATAGTTCGCGAGTCTTTGATAACTACGAATTTCATCACATCATTTAGATCACGAGAATTCAATAGAGGCGCTTTTCTGCACTATCCTCGCGTTTTCTTTAGAGTTTCCTTGCTTCTCAAAGTGGTCATTGAACTGGGTTACGATAAGCTGAATCTCCTCGATTGGTTTCTCTAATTTTCCATTCGGGATCTCTATCACCTTCTCTTTTAAAGTTGTACTTTTCGAACATCCCAATTCATCGATGGTTTCAATCAATTTTAAGTGATCTCGGCATTTTAGAGTTTTTCCTTGATTCTGATGATCGGTTCCTTGATACGCTTTCCGTGAGTTTCGATGGCGATTCTTGTAACCTTTCGAATAGTCTTGTAAAGATTCTCAAATGAATCATCGGGTCAAAATTCACATTTTACGATTGAACTTGAGAACTCGTATTACTGCGTAGGAGCAACAACGAAGATATAAGAATTTAATTCATTCCTCAAAAGTAGATTTAGAGAATACTCATCTTCTCGTCATAATTGGATCTAAGTCATTTGGCGATGCTGCGTCGACTTAGACTTTTTGGCTAAGTGTGACATACATGATCAATTAGTGATTAAAAGATAAATTGATTAAGTTATTGAATAGACACTTCATCATGTTCAATATTTAATCGGTATTAGCGAATGAAAGGAGGAAATCATAATAGCCCATGTTTTGATTCACGGTGGTTACTTTACCATCATCGTATATTGAGAATATACGATTTATTGTCTAGGGTTCAATTAAGACCATTAGTTTGACAAATCTCTGGGTATATGAGGGCTATGGTCACACAACAAGTAGTTAACTACGGAGCATAGTTGGTTGATTAAATGTTAAATTGCATTTAATATTTAATTTATGGAGAAAGCTAATTAATAATAGATTAATTTAGAATTAATTATTATTAATATTTAATTAAATTGATTTAATTAAATAAGAACTCCAATAATTATATTTGGAATATAATTGTAGGATTTAATGTATATGAAATAAATCGTAGAGATTTTCATATAAAGGCGTTTAAATCAAGTGATGAATTTTATATTTAGGAAATTAAATTAAAAGGGAATTAATTTAATTCCAGGAATTGACTTTAATTCATTAAGAACAGCTTAAGATTTAATCTGGCCTCATATCTAAACTCTTGAGATTCAAAGCAGCGTTACTTCATATTTTTCTCCATAAGATCAGAGAGTTTGGATTTTCTAGCAAACTGTCTCAAAGGTTCAAGTAAATCCGTCTGAAGTCTGTAATTTGGGGATGCGTGGATCCGTAGTAGAAATTTACACTTTCGAGTTCTTGTAGATTTCTTGTTATGATTATTATGTGTCGAATCTGATTAATTATTAATTTGTTGGTGAACTTTAATTTTACAGCCGCGTGTGATTCGTGTTTCACGTCTGCCTCTATAATCCAACGGGATTCGTCTTTATCCAGAGATCTCCGTCATCATCATGTTCCTCCGCGAAAACATAATATCTGGTCGGATTTGCGAACTCTAGTGGACTCTGGAGTTATGGTTGTTGTTGCGTTACGATCGTGAAAATTTTTTTGTGGTATAGCGATTTAAATGCGTCGTAGGGAGGCTCGATAGGGACACTTCGGATGCTTCTTGAGCACTTCGGATCTTACTCTTGAAAGCGAGGGAGTTTAAACTATGTTGTTCTCATTGACCTACTTGGGTTTGTTGCTCGGTGATGCAACTCAGCTCTGATTACATTTATTTAGTGAAAGAGTATCGACCCATTGATAAACTTCCACCATGTAATTTCTTGAATGCTCAGCGATTCTTTGTCATGTTTTTGACAAAACTTGTCAGTCTCTCATGTTAATTTGTGGTTCTTAATTTCTTCAAGTTTATCGTCTTATGGCCTTGTTCATGAGGCGTATGGTCTGGCTTCAAGGAATTTAGCTGCTTTAGAAAACAATGGTGTTGTTTTGTTTCACCGAGGAGATAGAAATAATATCCTCTAGATTCACGCTATGATATCCACAAGTAACCCTTTTCACCTTTTGATTCAACTTATCGGTGAGCATTTTTTTTTTCTAAATGCGGAGGCGACTATGTTCTCATGTGAGGAAATTTGGCTTCTTACCATGCCGTAGCTAAGTATGGGCGTATGCTCAGCCCGATTTGGATGGAATCATATTGAATGTAAATTGAGGTTTGGGTCGTATCCCCTTAAGAATGTTGGAAGAGGAAAAGCTCATCATGGACCTTACCATGTTCAACAAGGTTGATTTTCTCCTCTCCGGACACCTCCATTCATTTGAAATTGAACGGGAAGAGATCCATTTGATTGGATTCATGCAACTTCGGATAATCGGTGAATTCATGGCTAAGATATTCTCATCGCCGATTGATCGAAGAGTGTAATACTCTTACCAAATCTTCTCTACTTCAACTTTATAGTCTTTGAATTTCTCAAAAGATTGATTTGTGTTTCATCATATACACATACCGAATCCTAGAAAATCATCGGTAAAGTTGTGAAGTAATGGTGATGACCCTAGCTAGAGTGAGCAATGGTCCTAAACATCTGTTGTGGATCAATTCTAGAACTTCTTTGTACGAACCCCTTTCAGGAAAGAAAAGGGTTTGTTGATCATTTGCCCTTAAGACAAGATTCACCGGTTTCCATAAGACTCAAGTCGAATGAGGGCTAAATAGTCGACTTTTCTTGCCTTTTCGATTCTTTTCTCATTTGCATGACCAAGTCTGATGCTACAAATGAAATAGGGGTTTTTCATGATTACTAAGTTTGAGTCTTTTGTTTTGTATATTAAAGAATGTTATGTCCGCAATCTGATAAATATAAACCATTAGATAAAGGAAGCATTTCCATACACATTACCATTAAGCAAAAAATAACAATTATTATTTACAAAATGGAAGGAAAAAACCCGATATCAACATGGAATAGAAATAATTTTGCGGGTAATAGAAGCGACAAAATAACAATTATTCGATTCAAGTCTACAAACGAGAGGGTAAAATCTAAGCGTAAAAGCGTCAACTTACGTTCGGCCCGACAACTCTTGCTCCATTCCCAAAGTATAAGCGACTTCTCGACTTTAGCTACTTGTTTGCTATCCTTGAGACCCTACACATTGTACAAATGTGAGTATAATAGTATCTGTCTACGAGTTAGTATCATTTGGGGACATGTTTATCTCAATAACAAGATACTGTTCGATTAAAATTTTGAGACATAGCCCTAACGTCTTCTTTTAGGTTACTAGAACCTTTCGGTCCTTCTTCGATAATCGCCTGGCTTTGGAAGTGGAGGCACATACATTCTTGTGGCTCCCGCTGTACGAATTCCACCTTTAGGCTTAGGAAGTTTGGCTTGGAGCCTTTCTTTTGACTTGCCGCCGAAACCTTTCTTTCTTTCGGAGCGAGGAAGAAGTAGAGCCAATAATGAGCATGGACTTTTCCTTAGCGGTGGAAGATTTCGAAAGGTCTTTAGCATGTTATGCGACCCGAGGCATAGTCGATTACATCTTATTCATATTAAAGTTTACTATGAAACTTCGAACATGAATCGGAAGTGAAGAATGGCATAAGCGCAACATTGGTCTTGAGCTCAATGCCGGGACGACTAAGTTTCTCGATTAGCCCAATCATCATCTTTAACACATGAGGAGAAACCTTCCTCCCTCGGACAATCGACATTTTAAATAGATCTCTCATCACTTTTATAAATCTCGGAGCGAGATTCGAGAATCAAAAGATCGCCCGGAAGCTTAATCATCTCGAAGCTTTCACCGCCTTTGCAATTAGTCATCTCCGTAAGATAACACAATCGAGCACGTGAAGCATCTTCTTAATGCTTTACAATTCATGCGGCATCAAAACGCCGGCCTCTTCTTGATTATACCGGGTAGCGAGGGGATTGGCGTGTTCAACACGTTAATCTTTTTTGCTCGAGCACTAAACAAACGTTTATTGTGCGATTGAGAGAGTTTGGCCCAAAATTAATTTGTTAGATTTCCAAACGGCTTCACCAATGACAAGTTATTCATTTCAACAATCCACAGAAATAAAATAAAAGCGGGGAATTAAAACACGTACCAATGATCGATATTCAAAGAATTAAAATAAATATGGCCTTTTAAATTTATTTTGTTTCCATTATTTCACATCTTAACTTGATCTTCATCGAGAAAAGTCACGCAATTTATATCTAATATAAATCGTAATGGATGGATCCACATTACTACCACCATAATCCTGTGGAAGGCTAATCATTACAATAACATGGCGGTGGTCTCAAACCAATTGCAAAAGCTAGATTTCTAGTTTGTCGAACCTAGTTCGATCGTGATGTCACTTACCGCTTTTGTTCCCCAGTGAGGGCTAAATAAACAAAGTTAAGTTGGTTACAACCGTCAAGCGCGACATTTCATGTCCTATAAAAGTCTGGATTAGATGTGGTCCGAGCACAAGCGAAGTGTTGAAATGCTACGTTGTGGAACAAAATGCTAGGTTTCTGCTTTTGGCGGAAGTCATATTATCAAATTAATGAAAACCATATTTTTAGTGAGAGCGATTTAAAAGCGGTATTAATTAACTTGTCGAGATCGTCATGATATCTAAGTCGCATTTTGAACGATACGAGCGTAAATCTAAATATATAACATATCTGGTTAACAAATATTTGGGCGTCTCGGCGTTTAATATGGTCAAATAAACATTTATACGCCTCTAAACGGCTTATTTATAATCTCGAACTTAAAGTGCGTTAATTAATTGAGCGAGTAAGCAAGTTAGCTTGAGTGAGTTTTTAATAAGCTTTTAGAAAATCAGCTTTTAATTCGTTTAAAAATTTGATTTTAAGATTATTAAATAAGATTAATCATCGATTAATAATTAAAACCAATTTTAATTTTAAATTAAATCTAATAAAATTCCAAAATTTAAAATTTAATTATTTTATTTGAAGGGCTCGAGGTGCAACTTCGAAATTTCTTCGGTCTCGAATCGAATTTAAAGCAAGCGCCCTCTCTGTCCTTTCAATCGAATCAATCCGACCAAAATTCCCAAATTTTCTAAATCTCCAAATTAATTGTTTCATCATCATCGTTTTTCAACCAACAATTAATCTATCAAACTAAGAACAAAACTGAAAATCTAGATTCAGTTCAAGCAACGAGAAAAGACCGAAAGCAGGCGATGAAACGATGCGACAAGCACGAATCGAGTAGGCGCGAGTCTCACTGTCACGCCTAACGTGCGGGCGACTCGTCGCCTAGAATGATCCGAGGGAAAGGGGGCGCCTGCGAAGGCCGCAGCTTATGGTCAAAAACGGTTCGAAACCAGATCAAAACAGAGGAAGACGATCGAGTCAGCGGCGCGCCGCCGCTGAGTTTGTCTCGATTCTGGTGGCGCGCCGCCCAGCAAGGGCAATATCGACATGGACACCAGGTCAAGCCTCAAAAACGCACAAGTAACGGGACTCAAAATTGGAACTAATCGGTGGCGCACCACCGGGGAGTCAAAACTAAGCAGAGGATGACGCACCGCCGTGAAAAGAGAGCCCAGGGAAGCGTCTCGAAGATGATTTAAAAGCATCAGGTGCAATTCGCACCGCCGGCTTCCGCACGCGCGTCGCGAAGGCGTAACGCCTAGCGCCGACCTTCAACGACGCGGCCCTAGCACCGCCAGTCGAAGGGGCGTGTGCAGCGCTGCGGCAGATCCCAAAGGGAAACCCTAATTACGGACGAAGGGGGATGAAACCGAACGATGAAATAAAGCAGCAGGGGTGCGGTTCTTGTCAACAAAAATGTGCCTAGGTTTTTAATAAAAAAATAATTTTAATTAAAACCAAAATACAATTAAAAAGCAAGCGCGCAAACTACGATATCATTTGTTGGAATTTAGAAGGCAGCGTAAGCATGCTTGTCATGCATGACGGAATTAAATAGTTATGCGAGAAATCTTCTGATAATCCCGTTCCATATTTCCAGCGATTACAAATAAGCATGTGAAAATCTTACGATGATTCGAGAAGATGAATTACCATTATGGTAAAATTAATTGCACATATTTGCTAGCTTTGAATGGATAGAATATATGAAAACAACTAGATTTTATGGAAAAAATCCCAATGAAATCCGAGACCGTATATATGGGAAACCGAACTAGGCGTCTTAAACTAACTTTGGCTTGGAGCTCTTAGATTTATTTACTCATCATAAAATCTCTGAGTTTAATTTCCATATATGTCCAAATCTCTACGATTTGTTTTCATATATATATAAATCCTACAATAATATTCCATACTTATTTTGAAATTCCTATTTAATTAAATCAATTTAATTAAATATTAATAATAATTAATTTCAAATTAATCGGGTATTAATCAATTCTCCATAAATTAAATATTAAATTCAATGTAACATTTAATACACCAACTATAATCCGTAAAGGGAACTACTTGTTTGTGTGACTCATATGCCCTCATTTATCAGCTGATTAGTTAAATTTAACGGTTTTAATTGAACCAAACAATAAATGAGACATTCTCAATATGCCAATATGCGTTGCGAGAAATGTCTCTTCACTACATAAGCTTGTAACATGGGCTATTACAATTTCCCTCCTTCCATTCACGAATACTCGATTAGTATTGAGCATGATGAAATTGTCTATTCAAATAACTTAATCATCTTATCTCCAATCACTAATTGATCAATTATGTCTACTTGGCCATAAAATCCATGTTGGCGTGCATTGGCCCGATGACTTTGATCTAATTATGAGAAGGTAGTATTCTCTAAATCACTTTGAAAAGAATGATTAACGCTCATTTCACCACCGCGTACAACGTGATGAATCCAACCATATCTACCCATTGAAGGTCTGGCGTGGGTCATGGTCAAAAGTTCATCACTCCACACATGTGCGTGCGTATTTACCTCAAGTCAAAGAAATGTCGCATCAGCTCCCCATTAGCAGGGCAATACCCGAACCACGTATAATTGGAACTACATCAGCAGTTTACCGGATGAATACCCTCCAAGGTATTTGTGCATCCATCATGAGATACCAGGTATCGCACACCAATCTCAATTGTATCGTCAATATTCCTTTTTGATGATCTTTGGTCATTGATTTGAGAATCATCTCAAGTCATCGAGTTCTCACATACTCAATGACAACTTGATGATTGAGGGGAACGAGATAAGAACAAATGCAAACAATCAACATATTATTCTAATAAGTGTAATGCATCTAGCGTCTAAATAAACAATATAATATTAAACCAACACTTAATATTGTAAAATTATTATGTATCCTGACAGTTGGCTATTACATATAACTGCTACTTGAGACCAATTTTCATTTATTGGACTTTAGATGCTAATTAATTTAATGAATTAGATGACACATAATTATTTACTAATTTATTTTAGGAATTGAATTTATTTGAATTCCCAATAATAAATAAAACTGACCCACAATCTTCATGTGTTTGTCTTTTAATTAGTACAATTTAATTTTTGCTTACAAATGCCCCTCATGCTTTGTTCAGTCATTTGACTTCAAGTGAATATAACACAAAATTTATTTCGATCTCTTCACTTGCTTTTGAACTCGAAAATTTTCACAAAACTTAATCGATTTAGAACCAATTAATTCCTTTTTTTTTTTATTGACTTAAGTCAACATATATTTTCTTGGCTCAATCCTTTTGTAATTTCCACGGTTTTTTTTTCTTCTTTTATTGAGATTCTCTTTTCCAAATTTGATGAAATCAATTCTCAGATATCTGTCTTCTCGTGCAAGAAAATCAATTCCTTTGATTTGATTTTCTTTTCTGTATCAACTCTAATTCATCCTTGAAACCTAATTCATCGTATATAAAGGGGGTAGCATGTTGTTCTTTCATCCCATATCAAGCGAGAAGATGGAAAGAGCAACCATCAAAAGAATTTCTGCAAGTTCAGTGATTGATTCTTGCATTTTCTTAATTTATCTTTATCAATTTTGTCTTTGCTTTTTTTTTTCATGTAGGTAAATCTGTTTGTCCGTTGAAAAAACCATAATCTTGGAAAAAATCATGAAATGCATATAAAAACAAGGGTGAAGGAATGGTGATTCATTTTTTCTTTTTTTTGAGTCCATGTGTTGTGTTTTGCTTATAAGCGAATACATATGACAAGATAAGAGCGTAAAGCAATAAAGAACACAACAAAGTATAGTGGGAGACTTAGCTCATCCATCCCTCACACTTTCTGAGGAAAATTCCTTTAAGCGGACTTATCACCCTCTTGGGCTCGCCTCCGGATATTTAACGAGCTCTCACTCAAGCGGGACTTATCACCCTTGCGGGATCTCCCCACAAACTTTAATTTAACTTGTAGCTTACTCCGCTAGCTACCTTGTAGGTTTTACGGGTGACTCACTCCTGACTCACTAACTCTTTACAACTCCAAAACTACCTAACAATAGGGTTTTGGGTTTGGTTGATCATCTCCAACTAGGGTGAGATTTCCGTACATTTTTTAGCCTCAATCTTTGATTTGGGAAAATCTCTCTAAGTTTAGGATATATCGTGGGTTGTAGATTGGGTTTTAGAACACTTTCTTGAATATGTTGTATCTCTACCGGACTTGTGTTACATGGTGGGAATGCCATTAGTATATGGCTCTTGGCTACATGGCATCTTTTTTCCATTCTCCACACTTAATTTGATGGAAGATCTTGTATTTATAGTATTGGATTTGAATCTTACCGTTGGAAGAATCCATTCAAATCCTTTTAATACGTAAGTTCTGTGACTTTTTGGTGGTTGTATTTCCTCTCATTGGTCCCGTCCAATTTGAATTAGCGGCTATATTCTTGGTTTTCTTACGAGTCTCGGGTTTCTTCGATGTGTCTTGATGAGTCTCAGGTCTATCGAGGTCTTGAGGTTTTCTCTGAGTCTTGGTCTCTCTCTGAGTCTTGGTTTCTTGAAACTTCTTGAGTGTCGGGTTTTCTTGATTGACAGACTTCTCTTGGACTTTATACGTCGGGCATCTTGACACTTTCGAGGCTTCTTGAGGATTCGGCTCTTGAATTGAGACATCGACCCTCAGGTCACTTTGCCCTCTTGACCCTCGAATTCACCCATTTCCGAACTATCTAATTTCTTCTTGCACGATCGATCATTTCGGTGATCGGATCAACATCTTCAGTCAACATCTGCGAGGATAGCATCGGTCGATGCGTCGGTTAGCATATCGGGTTATCATATCGATCTCAATCCGTCGATCTTGATGGGTCTCTTTCGTCTTATTCGATGCGCAACCTTCTTCTGCCGATTTCTTTGGCTTTAACTTTTCTTCACATTTGATTTGCCCGACTCATCGGTTAACTTCGGAACTCATCTATCTCATCGATCTCGTCGGTCTCCTCTGCGACCTAAATGCGATCTCGATCATCTTCTTCTTATTTCATTGAGTTCCCTCAACTTGTTATCGTAAATTAGCTTGAATAACCAAGTTGATAATGTTTTGGCATAATTCGTCAAAACTAAAAATATCGACAATTTCCCCTTTTTGATAATGAAGCCAAACATTAAATATATGCATTTTTTAAAGCGGGTTTGGTTTAAAAAAAGATCGGTTAATTGATCACATTAAAAGTGATCTTTTTGAACTCTGCTTTCTGATACCAATTGTTTGTCCGTTGAAAACCCATGAAATCGGGAAAAATAATGAAATGCATATAAAAACAAGGGTGAAGGAATGGTGATTCCAAATTTTTTCTTTTTGAGTCAATGTGTTGTGTTTTGCTTATAAGCGAATGCATAAA